>OY292511.1:5131124-5538624 GCA_958496325.1 Nomophila noctuella | reverse complement strand
CCACAATATAGCTTATACATCAGAATAACACATAGGATATTGGAAATCGAAATCCACTCGGACGGAGTCGCGGGCAGCCGCTAGTAATTCATAAGTACGTAAGTAAGTAACCAAAGAAAGTTAAGTCCGGACCGGACTACGGACCACGGAATAAACGACAATCAGAATCAGAATCAGAATCTTTATTGCTTGTAACTGTAGGTTTACATTTGCAGATGACATTGCAGCTTAAGCAGCTTAACACTAAGTACAACAGTTTACCCATACCGGGTATGCATGCAATACTTATATAGGTAAAGCACAGTGGAACTTCCACTCGAATGATCCGCTCGTCTGGGGAAGTACCTCCACCTTACAGAAAACCGCAGTGAAGTAGCACTTCGTAACTGTTGTGCTATGTTTCTGCTGGTGAGCAAGGTCGAAGCTTTGCTCCTTCCTTGATGAATTCCTTGACTATCCAACACAAAAATATATTTTTTCAATTCGAACCGGTGGTCTAGCCAAGATGCCATTTCGCGAGCGCGAGCTATCACTATCGTTGGGAATTATATCTCCATCCCGCACACGTAGTATTCGTGTGAACAGGATAGAGATATAAGCCGCGACAAAAGCGATAGATTACGCTCGCGAAAGTGGCATCTAAGCTAGCCCACCAGTAGTGCCTGAGATTAGCGCGTTCAAACAAACAAACAAACTCATCAGCTTTATTTTATTAGTATATAATATAGATTATTTATTTATCCGGAACCTTCGTCTCTCCCGCCCTCTCACAGTCGGCACCACACATTCAAGCAAAGGGGCGCTTGTTATTACCGCTCCTTATCTCTCAAGGGACTTGTTTTAACGCGCATTTCGAACGAAAACAAAACGACTAATGTGGACTTGACTAATGCGAAAAGGTATACTTTATAATCGGTGGAAGATATTTTTATAATAGCACGGTATTTTGGCTCCACTCTGCCTGATGGTAAGCAAAAGAGATTGCTATGAGGACGGATGCGGTACCAAAGTGGTGTTCAATCCGTTGGCATCGACATACCGCAGAGAAGACCACAGTGAAGTAGCACTTTGTAACTGTTGTGCTATGTTTCTGCTGGTGAGTAAGGTTGCCAGAGCTCAGTTGGGGAGGGTATGGGGTTAAGGCCGACACGTCAAAGATACCTCTGGTGTCGCGGATGTCCATGGGCGGCGGTGATTGCTTATAATAAGGCGACTCGCCAGCTCGTTTGCCGCCTCTGACAAGAAAAAAAAGATACTCCACTTTTCTTTTAAGGGTATCTAGGTTCTTCTGTAAGGAGAAGGTACTTCCCCAGACGAGCGGCTCATTAGAGTGGAAAATCCACGAAGCTCTAGCTCTCTTAATTTTGAGGTAAAAGGAAGGAAAACAAGCTAGAGAGTCACCTCCTGGTAAATTGGTGAGTGATCAACACCGGCCATGGACATCAATAAATCCACAAGGGTGCTATGATGGATTTTCCTTGTATTCGACGATTTAAACGACGACTCTTGTGGGCAACGCCTCGATGGTCTAGTGGTTTAAGTACCGGGACGTGATGTCGAGGTCCTGGGTTCGATTCCCGGGTCAGGCATAAAGAACAACGCCCATAGCCCCATACAAGAAAACTTTTTAACGGAAACACATGTATAAATCTAATGATTGTTGTAAACAATCATCATTGGTATCAATAAAATAAAAAGCTTTCTATTTGACCTATTCTATTGTCTTGGGTCCCGGAAAACATATTATCTTAAATAAGTGATTAGGTTATGTCAGCCGGCCATCTATTCAAACTTCACAAACAATAGATTGTAGTATTACTCTAATGGAACATTACATGATGATTTATATTAAAATAAATGATCATAACTTCCGTATAAGAAGGTGCGAAATGAAATTATCTTAAAATAATCGAGCTATTATAGTAGGCATTAGTTTTCGACAGAGGCCAAGGTCAAACAAACAAATGGTAAATTGACAATGACAGTTTGTCTCGTCTTTTTAAAACAGTTCGTTTCTACGTACTTATTCACGTAGCATTTGAACTCTTTACTTATTTTTATCTCAATAGTTGATTGTAAGTATAATAAAATAGCAGATTAATTTATAATGTAAAGCTAGAATCCTAATTCAAAATTATTTCAAACTTTTATTCACGACTTTAGACCGAACGTGTTATTCATAATCTGTGAAACGGGACGTAGTTTGTCTATGTGTTTACTTCAGAGTCATATTTTTTAGCATTGGAACGTCGTTTTGGGCAAAAATACAGTTTTTCTATCCAGCTTGTAATAAAAATTCTTTTTGATGATAATTAACTAAGAAAAAAATCTTCTTTTTTTTGGTATAGTTCACATCACGATACACGCCAGAGCTATTTTGGGCATTGCTCTTTGTGTTGATTTTTTGAACACAGCCCGGGTTTATGATTGCCAACCCGCATTTTAAGCCAAAACTCATCTTTGCAACGAAAACATGATTTTAAATGATGGAGCCCTTTGCCCTGCAGTGGGACATTAATAGGCTGATACTTTACTTTTCTTGTGGACTTGACTGATGCGATAAGGTATATGTGTGGAATAATCGGAGCAAGGTTTTGGTGGGGTTTTTCCCACATGTTGTGAACATTAAAAGAAAGTAGAAACTGCTATTGTTTTACTTATTGGCTTGTAATGAAATAAAATAAAATGAAATTAAATAATTTATTCAGCAAATTGATCTACATAAGTACCAAATACTTATTTAAGTGTGTGCATTCGTTTCTACATTTACGTATAAATAAATTATCTATCTCTCCTAGGGCTCTCCACTCAGCCCGATCATCGGCGACTCGCATCCAACTCCTGCCAGCAATATAGGTACTATTACTAGCGGCCGCCCGCAACTCCGTCCGCGTGGATTTCGATTTCCAATATCCTATGTGTTATTCTGATGTATAAGCTATATTGTGGTAAAGTTTCATTTAAATCCATTCAGTAGTTTTTACGTGAAAGAGTAACAAACATCCATACATCCATACTTACAAACTTTCGCCTTTATAATAGTAGTAGGATTATATCTATTTCTGATTGTAAATACTTCTCTAACCAAATCTCAGCAAGAACAACATTCTCTATGGTTACAACTCAAGTAACCAAATCAGTTCCGAACCATAGACAATAAGCAACTATTCCTTTGTAATGTTAAGCCATAGTTAATGCGGAAAATGACTCTATTACCGTTACCATAGAGAATATGAGGATGGTTGAAGGAATTTAAGTCTTAAAATTGATAGTATAAGGTGTGTTTTTAAGTCCGTTTTATGGTTTGGTCCAAGTTATAAGAGGCATGTAAAGCACTAGCGGCCCGTCACGCGGTTTTACCCGCGTCCCGAGGGAACTACTTCCCGTACCAGGATAAAATAGCCAATGTTACTCAGGGTTAATGTGGCTATCCAATGGTGAAATCACTCCAGTAGTTTTGAGCTTATTCGTTGCATACAAACATATAAATCTTTTCTTTGTAGGTATAATATTAGTATAGATTAGCAGAGATATAATAGATGCCCTCATCCAATATTTCGATAATGTGCTACATATTATGAATTTTATGTTATTATGTTGACGACGCGCTTGGTGTAGTGGTCAAGAAGGTAACTATTAAACCAAGAGGTCGCGGGTTCGATCCCCGCACTGGATATACATACATTTGTGAGCATGAACATATGGCAATGATTAAGTCGTCTGAAATAGACGTAAAGGCCAATGATGATGAAGCATGAACAAGTTTGTTTCTTCTGGCCTGGGTGTTATATGAATATATTTAAGATTATTTGCATAAATAAAAGTATTTAAGTACGTGTATTCGTTCCTTAGCATCTTTATTACAAGCTTAGAGCTTAATTTGGGGCTAGGCAATTGGTTTGTTAGTCCAAGAAATTTATTTTATTTTATTTATTCAGTAACCCTGCGGTTTCCTCTCCATCCATGTGGGGGGAGGGACCAGTTCCTTTCAAGTGACCTTTGCTCGTTTACCTCCTACCTAAAAAATACACATCAAAATAACTCCGAATGACAAAAACTCCTCCCACTTCAATTTTAGACCACAACAAAACACAAATTGTTTGTTAAAAATTAATTATTACAAGTAGCGATTAACATAAACTCTTTTGGAAGGCGGGACGAGCGGGCGGGTACGGAATTCTACTCCCGTCAAGTGTTTAAGGAGAAGACCTTAGTTTATTATTCAAATATGTCTATGGGAAAATGGCAGAAGGTCACAGGTTAGGTTCCCGGATGGGGTGTTTTTGTGTTGTTTTTGGCCATTTGGAAAGTCATTGAGATAAAATAAAAACTGTTGTTTTTTTTTCGTTCAGAATACTGCGGTCATCAACCCGCCTGATATTGAGATTTCTTTCATTTAAATTAATAATTACCTATTCGGGGAATTGAGCCCCGTTACAGTAAATTTAGAACGTACCTATATTTCAGTAAAGTGAGTTAGCCTTTAAAAAGCTGTCCATTTAATAAATTCGGATTGAATATTCCAGAATAAAATAACTGATGCCTGTAGTTATTAAGAGGGCATGAATATCTGATTTATAGATTAACTAGCGGCCGCCCGTGACTCCGTCCGCGTGGATTTCGATTTCCTATATCCTATGTGATATTCTGATGTATAAGCTGTATTGTGGTAAAGTTTCATTCAAATACATTCAGTAGTTTTTACGTGAAAGAGTAACAAACATCCATACATCCACACATACAAACTTTCCCTTTTATACATAATAGTAGTAGGATTGATATTTGCGTGGGAATTGAACCTACAGCTTAGGCCTACAAAGAAATGCCTTGAAAAATATAATTATAACATTAGACTATTAATATTCTTTTTTTCAGGGATGATCCTGTATAATATTATAGAATAGTTTGAGATCAAATTAAGGCATTTCTTCTGAATCAAGTTGGATTCGAACCCGCTACTTTTAACGCTTTAGATCCGAGCACTAATTCGTCACTGATACATCTTCTAGTTTCAAAGATGCACTATTCCTTTTGTCAATGAAATTGTCAAAATTGAGTTCAAAGAACTTTATGTTAATTATTTTTTTCCAAATCTTACAACTTAAGTTAATTTATGTATGCGCCTTAAGTAAAGTGACAAAGCATAGTCTTTTAAAATTCATTTATTTATCATAATTACAAGTATTTTTACATTTATTTACATTTTGAGGCGAACCTCCGTTTTAAATGAAACATGTTCAGTGATTTACAGAAATAAGTTTAACAAATAATTTCGTAGACAGTATGGCTGACAAATTGAGATAGATTCTCAGGTCTAATATTAAGAATCTATAATGAAAAAACCAAAATTTACACATTGGTAAAGATTTTTCTTTGAAGATGAAATTCTGTAACTATCTCTAACTAAAATGGACTATAAATATTCAATGGCAGCTTGATTTTTATTGCATATTTTTTAAAATAAATTTATAGTTATTCAAGCATTCGAGAACTGGCAAAAACTGTTTAGGTACTTAATGAGATAAGTAAGCATAAACATAGCAAGGAATTAAACATTCAAATTCATTAAATAACTCTGATCAAACTGTACCAATCAGATACGCCACTTAATAACCTAAAGAAGTTATTAAAGTATAGACTGTATTTCAAAACGGCCCATGAAATTATAATAACACTTTAAGAAATCGTAAAAAAAGATGTGAATGGTAATTTTATATACTGTGGATTATAGTTTGGTAAAATGGTTTTATCACGTTTCTGGTAATATTATCGAAACTAAGTTAGTTATACCATCATTTAGTTAGTTATAGAACTCATAAGAGTTCACAATTATTTTACCTCTGGTGGTTCAATTTCTTTCGGATTATATCGGTTTGAGAAATCTATTTTCAATCACTTACAGAATAATAAAATATAGGTTTGAGAACCGAGCCGTGACCTCGAAGTCCTTGATTCGATTCCCGGGTCGGGCAAAATTTGTGTCGATTTTTCTGAGCACAGCCTGGGTTTGTGATCGCCAATCCACATTTGGCAAGTGTGGTGATTAAGCCAAAACACATAATTGTAACGAAAACATGATTTCAAATGATGGAGGCCTTTGCCCAGCCGTGGGACATTAATAGGCTGATACTTTTTATATTTATTGTTGTGAAGCTTTACGAGATTTCAATGAATTAAAGCCGAAAGATTTTATTTGATTTTAGGAAAAGGCCAGAGGTAAAATAGCTGTGAATTGATAGAATACAGTTTTTATAGATATTACAAAGTCGTAAGCATTTATTTATATTAGATATTTACAGTTTAATTACAAAATGACTAACGTATTAAATTATCAATTTAAATATCACTTCAAAATAATACACTGGCACGTTATAAATAGCTAAATATCTATTTACAATAAATAATAAATCATTTGGTATCAAAAATGCTCACAGGATATCACTTAAACATAGATTCAAATCGTTTTATGCCCCGACACCATAAATCTGTGGCATTATTATGTTTGATGACACGAAGGTGTCAACATGCTGTAACTGCGATACTAAGCGACTGTTGCTTCAAATTTTAGAGACAATTTTGGAGGATTTAAATTTGGGGAGGGCATATGTAACGGTATAAATCCATGCACTTAAAGATGTTACAGTGAGATTAATTAAATAAGTATTTCATTAAAATGTCTAATATCCTTACATTTACTATCTAAAAGTCTGTTCACATTTTTCAACTTGACTTAGAACTTTACCAATTCTTTCGTGAAGTATTTTAGCGTTTTTCTCAGGCAAAGGAGGCAAAATGTCTCTTATTATTACATTATTTTTCGTATGAAACATATTACTGAGTTTACCACCTATATTTTGTTCGTGCAAACTCTTCAATGCATCAATAGTCTTCTTTCTAAACACGCACAAATTATCCAACATTAAACTATGGTACACATTATATTTCTTCAACAGTCTATATCCATGTAATAAACCAGATTCATTATCCAAGAATAGTAATAATCCACTATCCATTTTCCTAGCCAAATTATGAGCTGGACCATCCATTATATTAATATTCCACTGATAGTTAAAAAGATTGTTGACTATCCTATCTAGATTTGCCGTTAGGTAATCAAATATGATAAGATCTGACCACTGTGCTAATTCTACGAATAGCTTGATTGTTTTTCTGCTTAAATCCATGTCGATATGATCAAAGTTGTCTATTTCATTCTTAGATACTTTAACGTTTTTAGTTTTAAGCTTTTCCATGAAAAGCTGTTTAGATACATCTGCTGTGTCATTTTCTTTCATCGATATTGATAACACGTCGTTTTTATTAAGATGGCGGTTGGACGGCTTGAATATTTCAGGTATTGTAGCAGATTCAAGACTTGGTATGTATTGTGTTAGCACAACAGCCCTATTTGTGTTCCATTGTGCTGAACCGATGTCAGAAGCAACGTTTCTCCATAGTTTATCTTTCAAATCGACAACCTTCACGACAGAAGGTGCGAGATTTGTCAATCTTAGCAACTTTCCTACGTAGAAACTAAAGATTTCTCCTTGAATTTGGTCTGTGTTTTGCCTATATCTAACACAGGCTTGGATTCCATCTTTGAATGTTACCAAACGGTTTTGCATTCTTCCACAACCTGGCTCCATTTTTATAACCTCACTTTGGTCGACGTACTTCTCCCAAACTTCGGCTGAATTATCTCCGTAACCTTGAGGCATAAAGTCTTCTACTTCAGGACCCCAATATACATTATTATATAGCACAGTCCTTTCGTTAGGAACATAGGTAGTCCTATTCACAACGTTAGCTATAGAATGCTTTTGGGATTTCTTATTATCTTTCAAAATATCCTTCATATCTTCAGTCAAACTTTTTGGGTACACATCTTTTCTATACTTATGCGTTTCAGATCCAGTAAAAGACACAGATGAGAACTTTTCTTCGTTTAATTTGACATTAATATCAATATGGTTATCAGTCTTATCTTTCAGCGAATTCAGATTTCGTGTAGTCATTTCCCTTGTATGGTTGATATTGACTAACTTTCTAGGAATGAAATTAGGACTTCTATTTTGAGAACTGACTAGGACAACGCCTATAACTAGTCCAAATATAAAGCTAACGATTACGCTTAGAAAGCAGTAGTTGTAGTAACTATTCTCCTTCTTCATAATTCTTCTGGATAAATCTTCTTTGTACCCAAACGGGTCGTAAAGGATATACTTAGGTTTTTTGCAGAATTTGTTCATTTCTATAGGTATTTTTATTCTTTCTTCTGTGGTAGTTTTAAATTTAGTAGGGTCATTTATTTCATGTACATTTGGTATTCTGTCAGCTTCATTTCTGAGATGTAGGTTCTTCTCCGTTTCAGAAGACATTTTGTTCTTTTTCTTCTTCTACGCGATGGTCATTTTGGAAATCTGTAACAAAGAAAAAACAATATTAGTTATGGTATAATTCGGCTTATCTATATGTTAGGGATTGTATGTATTCATGATACTGCGAATCTAATAATTTAGGGTAAGTAAGCGTAGAACTCATCAGTCAATGGTTTCACTGATCAAATCCGGGCCCATTGCAAGAACGGTAGAGGGACAATTGAGAACGAGACTGACGGTGGCCACTGATGCTCACTTAAGCTCATTATTAAAATGTTATTTAGTGTTAATTAGGTTAAAGGGAAAAAATCAAAGTATCAAACAAAAAAGGTAAATTGCAGGCTTTTTCTCACACAAACAAATGCATAATCTATTACATCATTAATTTATGAATCAACAACTTCCATATTTTTTATATCTTTCCTAAAAGTCATGTGAAGAGTTTCTGTTTTAGAAATATCGGAGACACTTAGGCTCGTATTAACAAATCGCACACAACTCTGAGCTCGATCTTGAGTGCGAACTAGATATGTCATTCTCATACAAAACAGCACCTCAAGTTCGCGCTCAAGTTCGAGCTCAGAGTTGAGTGCGATTTATTAATACGAGTATTAGTCTTTTTTGTGTGACATAAGACATTCCACTTTACACGGTCCAAGGCAAGTTGGAAAACGGTGGGGGAGGCTTTTGCCTTGCAGTAGGACAATATGGGCTAATATAATAATAATAAAATAAGATATTCCCTGTTAAGAATATCACACGTACTCATATATGCACCTTAAAACCCACAACAATCCGAATACCCAACATGACAGACGGACTGACACGCATTAAGATACGCAGATAGCAGGTAATTAACAGATTAACTCATGTACAGTCAGCCTCATTTGCATATAATTATAGTTTTTTGTGTGCCTCCGTGCTTCAGGAGGCATGGTAAGTCGTTGGTCTCGACTTTAGCAGTCAGCCAGATCTCCCTATCTATTCTAATCTATTATTAATTTCTATTTATATCGTCGCCGAACAAAACAATACGTGTGTGTTAAGAATTTCCTAACATAGATTTGAGTTTTATTTACTGACTAGCGACCCGCCCCGACTTCGCACGGGTGCAACTAAGTTTATTAGTATTTCTCTACTATATTATGCATGTATTATACATAAAAACCATCCTATTGAATCACTCTTTTTATTTAAAAAAATCCGCATCAAAATCCGTTGCGTAGTTTTAAAGATTTAAGCATAAAAAGGGACATTGTTACAGAGAAAGCGACTTTGTTATAACTATGTAGTGACTAAGACTGAACTATGGATGCTAAAGAATAAACTTAAAAGACGAAAGCCTTATGAAGTAGGTACCGTATGAAGGTATGAAGTAGGTAGTGTTCATTTTTAATATTGAGTGTTGCTGACTGTACCCAGAGCTTTCGGGAGCAAACTGTCAGTCAATCGGAAGATTATATACGTCATAATACACATATCACAGTATACTTTGAAACAGTAACTTAAACAATATGATACACCTCTTAAATTACTTAATAATATACACTGCAGTTCCACTTAAATATCTACAAAAATATGAAACTCCCGATGCATTTTCAAAAGGCTCTATCACTTTGCCTATTAACGGGCTCTCGAGGTCCTAGGTTCGATTCCCGGGTCGTCCAAAATCTGTGGCGGTTTTTTTGAACACAGATCAAGCTTGTGATTACCAATTCGAATTTGGCAAGCGTGGTGATTAAACCACAAACCATCTTTGCAACGCTACTCAAGTGGAGTCCTCCGTTTTCTCAAGGCTTTACTATCTTTAAGTTCCAAATGGTTTGTAAATGACCCCAGCACAGAGTAATTACAATTCATCATTGTTCCAAATTGGACGTTTGGAGAAATGGCGCATTTTACATGTTACCGCAACGCAAATGGAAAAGAGAATATAACTAAATAGAAGACAGTGAGGCTGTTTTGTAGCCGAAAGGCTTAAAAAAGCCTATTCCAGTGATTGCAATAAGCTTTTAATCTGTAATCATGCTACCTATTTAAGTATCTAATAAATCTGTTCACGAGGACGTAATGATCCTTACTATTATTATAAATCGGGAAGTGAGTTTGTTTATTTGTTTGGTCCGCTTTCACGCCGGAACTACTGAACCGATAAGTATGATATTTTGCAGACGTAAAGTTAGAAGTCCGGATTAAATAATAGGGTACCTTTTACTCTACTACTACTTACTAGTAACTGAGTAGGGTACTTATTATCTCGGAGAAAATTTACCCGTAAATTTGCAATAAAAAAATTACAAGGGCGTTGCGTCTGGTCTGTAATATTTATGCACCTTTGCATATGTATATGTATTACAGACATAGACATGAGTAAAAAAGTATCAGCCTATTAATTTCCCACTGCAGAGCAAAGGCCTCCATCATTTGAAATCATGTTTTCGTTACAAAGATGGGTTTTGGCGTAATCACCACGCTTGCCAAATACGGGTTGGCGATCACAAACTCGGGCTGTGTTCAGAAAAATCAACACAAATTTTTGCCCGACCCGGGAATCGAACCTAGGACCTCGAGATCACGGCCCGGTACTTTATCCACTAGACCAGTGGTTCCCAAACTATTTTTTCTGGTGGACCACTTTCAAAATTTTACTGATTTCGGTGGACCCCCCCGCCCTCTACTTAATTTTAAACACATTCATAAAAGTCGCCAAAAAATAAAAATTGTGTCGCTTCTGAGTTCACAGGGTTGTACTGTATCTTTTCAACCACGTGTACTACCGACCATTTTGAACAACATAATATTTGTTCCCTGGCTGTTCGAAATTCGCATAAACAAAATCAACTTTCATACAAAGACCGCCACGTAACTTGGTCTTTTTGTATGGGTAGTCGAACATTTTTTTGACGATTTTCGAAAACTCGTAAAACAGAATGTTTTTCAGAATGGTTGGTAAAACACGTGGTTAATGAGATGTAAATGAACACAGATACACTCCGTATTCACACGGCGTATTTTAAACGCGCAGACGACGCGCGTTTCAGGAACGCGCGTTTTCGGCGCCGTAGATGCTGTTTGTTGCGTTTGCAATCATGAAACAAAGGCGCGCGCATGAAGCGCGTATTCGCGCATTTGAAGTGATACAAACGCGCGTACAAAGGAGCGGAGTAGGGGCCGCTGGCCGCTGGGGAGGCTTCTGCCGATATACATGATCTTATTACTGTATTTTGACGAGTTAACTCCGGTTTTAGAATCAAAAGAAGTTCTTGGAATGACGAATATGTCATTCGATAATACTTATTAAATTTCTTCCATCTTCTATGTATGACCAATTTTTTAAACGTTGTATCATAATGACCACTCAATTCGTTTTTCACTAATAAATGGATCTATCAAATAGATTCGCTTTTTATTTTATTTATTTCTTTTTAAAAGAAGTACTAAAGCCAACGTAATGTAACTTAAACTGTATGTGCGCGTATACGCGCAGTTAAGGCGCGTTTCACGATCGCCCCGTGTGCTTAAGGGCCACACCACACGGCGAATTTTAAACGCACAGACGACGCACAGATTACACGCGATTCAAACGAGATTCTATCGCAACCTTAGAGCCATAGCACACGGCGTATTTTAAACGCGCAGACGACGCGCAGATTACACGCGTATACGCGATTCAAACGAGATTCTATCGCAACTTGTAACTTTTGTATCATGATTGCAAACGCAACAATCAGCATCTACGGCGCCGAAAACGGCTATTGGAAATCGAATCCACGCGGACGGAGTCGCGGGCGGCCGCTAGTTTAAGAATTTTTTGGCTTTCTGATACGATATTATCACACGTTTTGACATTCCTCAGAGATTGTAGTGGCAGCCTAGACCAAATAGCCTAAAATAGCCTAACAATGTAGGTAGGCCCCTATAAAAAATATGCTTTCATTTTTGCTTTTTACTATCAAAAGCAAATAAATTTTCGTGGACCCCCATTAACATCTTATGGACCCCCAATTTTTATTGACGCCTTCGTAGACCCCCAGCAAGTCTTTCGTGGACCCCTGGGGGTCCACCTGGACCACTTTGGGAATCACTGCACTAGACCATCGAGGCGTTTATATAAACATAAGCCTATGAAAAAGTATATTACTGTTTCATAGGCTTGTTTCATCACCGCATTGATTGACTTTACTGTGCCTAAGTACATCCTTAAAGGTTCATACGGTTTAAAGCTTTATAACTTACACACAAAGTTTTGACAGATAGGTGTTCAAATCAGTGCATATCTATAAGTGTTATTATTTATTATTTTGCTGACCTTACCTAAAATAAATAAGGTTTTGTAGCTAGAGTCTCTGACCACTAGACCAACGAGTCTGTGGTTGAAATCTCGGGCTGCTTCTTTTAAGCTAGTAAGCTAACATGGCATTATCACTATCACTCATAAATAGTATTAAAACAAAGTTTTCTTCAGTCTGTCCCTAATGTGCTTAAATCTTTAAAACTACGCAACCGATTTTCATGCGGTTTATTTATAAGATAGAGAGATTCAAGAGGAAGGTTTTGTGTTTAATACATGCCTAATACAGTTGAGAAGCAGTCATTAATTATAATTATAATTTTAGTTGCACCCGTGCATAGCCGAGGCCTGTCGCCAATTAAATAATAATAACAACTAATACCAATTCGCTTGTCAAAACAAACAAAATTATCTTCAATCCGTTTCAAAAAGGGTGCTGCGGTTAGTCAAAAAAAGGCGCGTTTAGTTCAAAAAAGGCGGAGGTTGAAAAAAGGCGGGGAAAATTATACGTTACGCCTAATACGACGGCCCACAGGTTACTAATAATTCAATTATCACATAGCATTATTGTTTTTGTAAGCAACCAGTGGTTGGTTAAAGACGCGTGCGGGAATTTATAGAGATGATAATACCTTTTTTGTGATTTTTTAAGTCATTGGAAATTGGTTAGAGGAAATCGTGTAGTTAATGGTTTAAAATGTTTTGTTTGGTATTACGCTAATCCATGTTTTTTTTTATTTACGAGCAATGCAAAATGTGGCTATCATAGGCTATGATGATGATGATGATGATGATGATGATTGCAAAAAGATACTCCATTCTGGCAATAACAAGAAAGTTACAAAATACGATAATTAATATAATTAAAATATTGTAGAAAAATATTGTTCTACAACAATATTTCCTCAGTCGCCTACTCCTTAAGAATTATGTGTAGGATACACATAAAAGTCAATTGTTTTCTATGTTTATCTAAACTGCGACTTTTATTATACTTGTCAACCATTTCACCAATTAGGTTGTCAAACCAAATCACCCAGTGGTCAATATTCCCCACAAAAAAACTCAAACAAGAAAATATAACCCGGTATTAACATCTCTATACGATATCCCTAACAGCTAACAAGCCTTTTTATGACCAACTCTCGACTTTTATTTTTTGTCCCTCTCACTCTTTTTTACAACGTGTAAGTATTTCGTTAAACACATACAGTTTTATTTTTTTCTGTCCTTTTTCAACGTCTCTACTACACAATTTGGTTCCTTAGAGAAGTGACATTTGTTTATACAGGGTGTGTTATGTTTGTTATGGCTTAGAAACAGGGTGTTGAATTTTGTATGTGTTTTTTTTTCTGTTGAGGTGGTGTTAGGTTAGTGGTTGGTGTCTGGATGTGGAGCTGAAGTCATGGGTTCGATTCCTGGGTCGGAAAAAATCACCCTAGGCTAAAAAAAAGGAACTTTCTGAAAAAGTGTCATAAGCCCGACCCGAGAATAGAACCCATGACTTCGGGACAATTGGGATCATTTCAAGGCGCTTTACACTAATCCATCTAAAGTTATCTTCCCAAGAACACCATGATTATTCATATCAAAATTATTCTTTATGTAGGAAGACTTAAAATATGCATAAATCGTCAATAGTTAATTATAAAAATGCAGCATGATTCTACCAACGACTTCGGAAAACAGAATAATCTATCAAGAAGAACCGACAGAAAAATGTTTAATCTGATAGATTAAAATCAAAATACTATATCTTAAGAGTTATAAACTAGGCCTTTAGTATAACCTCAAAGTTTAAGTTACTCGAAGTTAAAGTAAGTAATAGTTAAAATCCAAGTTGTGTGTAGAAAGTTAACTTAAACCAACAAGTGTGATTGTCAGTGTCAAACCACTATTTTAAGTGTTTTGATAACTCTCTCTACTTACGCTAGATGACTTGACAACTTTACAATTTATTTAAAACGTTATGCCCTCGTCATACTTCCATTTCTCCGGCACAGGCTCTATAATGTATAGCGACGCTCGCTACATATCGTGTAGTAACCTTAGCAACCGACATACGTAACGACGATCAAAATAATGCCACAGTTTTTGCTGTCAGGGCATATCGAAAGACTTACATACGTAAATGTATTTTACCATTACAAACCCAGTGATTCGTGTAAGTAAGATTCAACTCATAAAAACATTTAATTGGTGTTTAATATAACGTGTGAAAAAGTTTACGTGTGAATTTGTTTGAAGGGCAGAAAACTGTGACGTTATTATGACATGTATACATGTAGAAGTTGACTTTAAGACCAAGAGGTCGTGGGTTTGATCCCCGCGCAAGACATGTATTTGTGTGCATGAACATGTCTGCCTGTCCTGCTCTAGGTGTCATATGATATTTAAGTATATTTGTAATACCACTGATGATTTTAAAATTTGTAACACGGAGTCATATCAATGTACGTGTTGTTGTGCATTTTTTTATTTTGTACACATAGTATATTATAATTTAAAACGGCAAATGGACTACTTAACACAAAAATCATATTAAATTAGAACCAGTAGTTCCTGGGATTCAGGCATTCATACAAACAAACTCTTCAGCTTTGAGTTGATATAAAAATGCATCCAAAATGATTTCACACAAATAAAACTATTCTATTCTACTACTAGTAAGTTTATGAAACGTCTAAAGCCATTTATTTATTAATTTACTATTCATATCTCCTTCAAATTCGATAAGTTAACAATACCCGCTCTCAGCCATAGAAATTGGACAGTATTATTGCTCAGAGAGATTTCACCTCTATTGTTATTATAACAGCATTTCATTTACAATAGCCAATAATATGGTCTGAAACAGCTAGTCTTCATTTGAATAAACAGTATGGAAACCGGAGAAACTTTGAGGTAGATACAAAAATTCCGGTCCGACCGGGATTCGAAACTAGGACCTCTGCTGGTTTTAATGTAATCTACTCGAACGTGTAAGCTACTGATCCACCGAGTATAAATTAGAGAACATATAATTTTAAGCTGATTGTTTCCCAATAACAAGTGGCCGCCCGCGACTTCGTCTGTTTTTTGCACACAGTGTCACATTATAGCTTAAAACATTCCTTGACAAATAGAGTATCTAAAACAGATATACACAGTACACACCCAGACATATTCATGCACACAAATATTAGTCCTGCATGGGGATCAAACTCGCGACTCCCATTATAACATTCCACTCCTTAACCATTACACCCAAAGTCATCAAATTATCGTTAAAATCTTCACTGTATCCATTTCATTGTAACAACCTCCAAAGGAGTGAATTTGCCATTTAGTGCTAAAGGTTTAGGCCTATAATTTAGCTAAAACTAACAGTCACTAAAATATATCTATTCAATACATTTGAATGGCGTGTAAAGTAAAAAAAAGAGCCAAGTAAAGGATCTTAGTCGAACTCTCGAATGAGCTGCTCGTCTGGGGAAGCACCTAACAGAAGATCACAGTGAAATAGCACTCCGTAACTGTTGGCTCGGTCAGGGAGGGTTTTAAAGGCAGTTTTGACCGGTTGTTGATGTACATGGCCAGCGGTGGTCACTTTCCGTCAGGTGACCATCTTGCTCGTTTGCCGCCTATTATAAAAAATAAGGATGCTCAGTGGCGCATTGGTAAACGCGTTCGGTTTGTTGAGGTTAAGCAATTTTCGCAATGATCGGTCATCGGATGGGTGGCCAAAAGTTTTCTTCAGGACTTCTTAAGTGCTTCGGAAGGCACGTTAAGCCGTTGGTCCCGGCTGCAAAAGTAGCGTCAAAAACAACTCATCAAACGCGCGGTGGCCTGATCTCGCTACCCAACATTAGAAACGTGCCTCAGAAGTGGGGACATTTATATACTGAAGATGATAATTATTTTGTAGCTTATACACTTTTTATAAAGATTTAGCTCTGATATATCGATATTATCTGATAATTTGGTTGAAATTAAGATCTTTGGATATCTTTGATATAATTCGGCTGACTTGGCGGTTTTCATTTAACACTTTCGGCTTGCGATCTTCTGTTAATAATCCTGGACATGTAATCTTTTACTTTTATGTTTCATCATAATAATTTTGTGCGCAAAACACCTTTAGACATAAAACTCTACACAACATTCAACTTGGCCTCAGCACTGCCGTGCGCCCGAATTGTATCTGTCCTCCCACACTTAGTTGGGTCGTAAACAATCCCGTATCAAGTTATAATGGTTCCCCTTTCCTCCCTCAGGATTGCGTAAAACCCAAGCTTTAACTTAGGTAGCCTAGGTATTTCAGACAATGCCTATGACTTGACCTGGGTAAGGATTGACAATTCAAAGGATGCGGCTGTGTGACCTCGTTCGATTCCCCGTCGAGCTTTCGTTATTGTTGTAGATTGTGATGGTAATATGTGGTTTATTGAATAGTTTTGACCTGTGGTTTTGTGTGTTATAAATTGTGGTGGTTAAGACTATGTGTCGTAGGTAATGTTATTTAAATCGGGTAACTGAATGGTTTACGAATAATTTATGATGCATGAACGATCAAAATAAATACAATTCTTGCAAAAAAAGCCACTTCATAAAGTTTTGTTCAGGGAAATTTCCTGAATATCGCAATACGCAGAGCTTCATTTATTTTGCACTATTTTCCATTTTTTTTTTCTTTTTATGCTCTCCCATGATGGCTACTAATATGTTTATTTATTCTTTTAAGTCAAGGTTTAGTCCACATTTAGCAAATAAATTATACTTTACTTGGTCTTCCGCATTTTAAATCAAGATATTTGCAAATACATTGTTTTTGTTTATGGCAATTTATGGTATGATTTTGACATTTACACAACTTATTATTTGACACAACTTATACCGTCTTTCTTGCATTTGAAAAAAAGTGAATACTAGCCCGCGACTTCGTCCGCGTGGTTTTTAAATCCCTCTTTTTGAAATAAATGGTAGCCTATTTTCTATCTCAGGATAATGATAATTCCATCAAAATCGGTTGAAAGGTTTAAGCGAAAAAGCCTTACAGACAGACAGACAGAGTTACCATTAGTAGGAATCCATAATTTACGACTGAATAATTCGATTTCTAAACGCAACCCTTCAAATGATCAATCTCGATATAGATCACGATCTAAAGGGTCAGATCTGTAGGTCTTAAGAAAAGGTTAAGTAGACTATTGTCTTGTTGAGAAATGAATCAGATGATATTGCAAATAACTTGTGAGCGGTTGCTTTGATCGGGTGAGGTCGGTGGTTCGAATCCCTGGGCATATCCCTACTAACATTATAAATGCGAAAGTAACTCTGTCTGTCTGTTTTCACGCTTTCCCGGTAAAAACCTCTCAACAGAAAAAGTTGCAGGCGGACAAATTAATTCCTGAAACTGTCGTCACGGCATTAGGCAATTAAAAACTGCCCTAAACTGGCTAGAGCGCTAAATGCAAACCTCGGAGTTCGTAGGTTCCAATCCACCGGGAAACACTATTGTGTTGAAAGTTTTTACTTTGTGAGGTTTCCCAATTTGATTAGGACATTTCAGGCTGGAATCACCTGATGGTCTAGTAAGAGTGATGATTATGTGGTTCAGAGGGACGTTAAGCTAAACTGGTTAGAGTTATGGAGGTTAGATGGCAGATGCTCCAATCTTATAACCAGGCTGGTCAAATCAGGATCATAGTCGCAGCGTACCCTGGGCTCCTCAATAGATGTTGCCGGGATAAACACAAGGATGAAGATGTTAAATGATCTACAGGGTCACTTGATGACAACTGATCTCCATCGCCCATGGACGACAAAAACTCTACAAGGGTCGTAGATGCGGTGCCATATTCAATAAAAAAACCAATACATTTTCACCTAACCGGAAGAAGAACCTACGACCTTCGATTTTATTATAACCACTAAGCCTACTACTGATCCTTGTTAATAATTATTCCTTTTTCCATACCAAATTAATATTGCAGAGCAGATCAAAAAAAGCTCATAGTATACCCCATCGATCATACTTGACAATCCTCAAATCAGGACTTGAACATCTTACCAGTCTAAATCCGACCTAATTCCAAAGTAAATAACGTTGAAATTAGCACACCCGAAAAGCGAAGCCAGATCTTTTTGTGATCGAACTAACGTAATTCATGCTATTTTACGTTTTAATGAGTTAAGTTTAAAGTCGATATTTGTGTGAACTTGGCTCGTCTTTTTTCTTTTTTGTTTTACCGTGGACGTTTCACGGAATTTTGATCTGTAATTGTATAGGTATAGGGTTGTTTTTTCCGTGTGTTTATGTTATGCTTTTTAGTATTTTTTTCGGCCTGTCCAACCGATTTCGCCCGAGACGCTTGTACTAAGATATCTGACATGTTGTAACATGAAGTTTTTTAGTTCACCAAATGACGTGAGAAAAATTATCGGAAATTTGCTTAAATACTTTTAAATTATGGATGTAACCCATAGAGGGGAACCAGAAAGATTGGATCATGGTTGCACATGCAGAACTAACTGAACTAAAGTCAGAAATCACTGAATGTGCAGGTTTCCTCACGATGTTTTCCCTCACCGCCGAGCTAATGGCACAAATCCACACATAGATTTCGAAAAATCTAGAGGTGCGGGCCCGGATTCGAACCGCGGACCTCACGTATGTGAGGCGCCGTCCGTACCACTAGGCCAACATCGCTTCATCATCTGTAATAACCAGACTTGCCAAATCCTGGATCATGGTCAAAGCAGACCCCGCATAGAAACGGGATAAACCGTAGGAAGGAGAAAGAAGAGACTTTTAAATTATGTCCAGTGTAATACTTAAGAAGTACCAGTCTAGAATGGTACTACCCCATCTCCTCCCGTGGGTGTCGTAAGAAGCGGCTAAAGCACATTCCGGGGGATGGGCAGCAGCGTTCCCCTGTGTTGTATCGTTCACCATACTGCGGTCACCAGCCCGCCTGCCCAGCGTGGTGACTGTGGATGTCACCCCCCATCGGGGGGAGGTCTATGTGCAGTAATGGACTGCGACGGGCTGATGATGATGAGAACCAAACACAGAGATGCTCTTCTATTCCCTCACCCTTATAGATCTTTCTATACCCATACCCTGTTTTACAAAAACAGACATGCCTTCAATGAGGGTTTTAGCAAATGAAAAATCCGCTAGATCGCAGGGTAGGGCGTAGGGTCTAACTGGTGTGTTATCGGTGAATTCTGACATGACATTGACAGATATGTGCAAATTCACCAATGACAAAGCTGTTAGACCTCACGTCTTCGTATTGCCATCTAGGGGATTTTTCAATCGCAAACACCTTTATTGACTTCATAAGTGTGCGAACCCAAAGCTTTCGCATGAAGAACTTCAACTGCTATTTCATACGGTTCATGGTTCAAGAATCAAACCCACAACCTCCGGTTTCACATTGGAAGACGAAACCACGACTCACGGAAGTGGTCGATGCTTATTCAAAATGCCTAAGCCGAGCATCGAATCAAGAATAACATTTCCCATCCCCCAAAATGTCCCTTAGTCGCTTCTTACTCAGTCTACGGGAAGAGAGGGGGTACTACTACCTAATCTAGGTCTATTGATTTAAGTGCACTGTACTTCAGACAAAGAGCTCGGCCTGCGATTGCAAAGTTAAGCAACTTTCGCAGAGGCCAGTCATCGGATGGGTGACCGAAAAAAAACATCTCGAACTCCTCCGTGCTTCGGAAGGCTCGTCAAACCGTTGGTCCTACGCCTGATCTCTCTCCGGTCGTGTCAGATTGCTGTCCTATCGAACTATGAGAGTGAGGGAATAGGGAGTGCACCTGTGCTTGCGCACTCACTTGTGCACTATAATATATCCTGCGTACCTGCCTGATCGTAAGATTGGCTGCCATGGTATTACCTAGACATTGCAGTAACTATGTATAACTAAAGGACAAATTACTGATATCTAACAAAAGAAAAGTACAAAACCAACCATCAAAGATGTTCTTACCACAAACGCAGTGAAAGTCAATCAAAACTCGACCTTAACGCTGATGAAATAAGATTGACAGGTGCTTTGATGAACGAATACAATTTTGCACGGCCATTGACATGGAACTCAAGTAAAACCATAAAATGGTAGGGTCGGTTGCATAATACAGGTTTACGTTTCTCGTTAACTTAACTAGGGTTTAGTTAACTTACGCTCGGATTAACTGTCTAGTTATAAAGTGTCAGCGGTTCAAATCCGGTCAGGCACATGATTATCAAAAATCTATGTGCGTTATTCAACAAAGTAGTGCGTGAAGGAAAACATCGTGAGGAAACCTGCACACTTCGAGTAAGTGTGTGAAATAGAGAAGGCAATGGCAAACCACGTCATAACTGTTGTGGTATGTTCCTGCTGGTGAGTAAGGTCACCAAAGCTCAGTCATTCAGTACACAGGGTCTGGGCGCGCAAGTTAAGCTTCTGGTGGCTTGTGATCACCAATCCGCATTTGGCAAGCGTGGTGATTAAGCCAAAACTCATCTTTGTAACGAAAACATGATTTCAAATTATAGAGGCCTTTGCCCTGCAATGGGACATTTATAGGCTGATAACTTACTACTACTACAATTTTTTTGGGATAGGGAGGCAAACACCTGATGGTAAGTGACCACCGCTGCCCATGGACATCAACAACCAAAGATCCGCAGATGCTTTACCTTCCTTTAAGAACACATAACTCTTCTTTCGACTTAATTAAGTTTTAGTTCATTCAGTTAGAGACGAACTTCTTAGCTATCCATGGATTCTCCGTGCGGGTGCCGGGTCCATCGCGTGGAACAGAGAGGAATGCCAGTCGGCGCCTGGGACTTGCGACCCAGCGTGTAGGTTTAAGGGGCCCCTTTATAGTATACTAACGATCACCTCCACCGATGACATTCCTCTCCCTTCCCAACCATATTTGGTATGAGCCGAGTAAAGCAGCTTTAGTTGCTCTTTCCAGTAACGAGCTAATATTAGATCTTGGTAATCCTAAGTCCTTCAGTAGGTTGTAGAGAGATTTCGCTGGTATACCTCTCGCACCCACTTCCACAGCATACAACCGTGCTATATAACCATTTTTAGTCATTTCGTTGGTTAGGTCATAATACTTATTTGTTTTAAACGCGTGATCTTTGGGAATGTTTGTCTCCCATGGAACAGTAAGTTCTACCAACAGTACGCGCTTAAGTTTTCTAGAATAAATGAAAAGGTCTGGTCTAGACGACGATAACGCAATGTCCTCTGGAATACTGTAGTGCTTTTCATACGTGTCCATCATGATCTTCCAATCTGGAGCTACACTAACGATGGAGTAAGGTTTGACTTTGGACTTCTTGGTAGATCCTTCCTTGACGAAGTTGATGTTCCTTGTATTCGTCGTCAAACCTTTTGCTGCTCTTGCTATTGAAAGGCTCACCGCTTCACGTATGATCTGCAACACTCCGTCATGGCGGCGAGAGTAGTGACCTCTGTCTAGGAGTACTCTGCATCCCACCAACAAATGCCTTGCGGTACCTACGGCCTCACCACAGAGCAAACAGGTTTTGTCCACCGCCATTCCCCACCTTACAAGGTTGCTCTGATCAGGTAGGGTCAACTGAAAGGCATTCAGATAGAATTTAAGCAGCGCTGGAGACCAATCGTACAGTATCGACCGCCACTTCAATGCTAAAGGGATACAAAACTCACCAAGGGACACCCACTCGTTTTGCATTTCGAGATTAAGCGCATGTACTCTATACTCGTTATCTTCATCCATTCGCAGAAAAGACTTAATGATGTTCCGGTCATCCTCTCTTCCTCGACATCCCAATCCTACCCTGTTTGTTTGCGCTCCCACCATAAACTGCTTATGGAACCGTAGCCTAGACTCTAACTCACTCATATTCTTATCTTTTGGGAGTGTTGCCACTGCGTTGTCTTTCGATTTACCCAGAATGTGCATCTTGGTGACTCTAAGATGTTTGTATAGCTCCGATGGCTTGTTTAGGTTCATCCCAAAACTATTTTTGCCCCTAAATAGTGTAGAGGGGTCTGCCGAGTGAGCTAATCCAGTCCAAGACTTCAACGATTTCACAACAACGGCATCTAGTCGCGACAAAAGGGTTTTTCCGAAGTCGTACACGAGGAAAGGCCAAGACAAGCGCGATGACAGGTAGTTGTTGTAGATCCATAGCTTCTTAATGTTCCCTATGGGTTGGTTCTCAACCCTACTAATGGAATCAATGAAATCCTCAACAATACCCTCCAAAGATGGTGTGCGGCCTCTATAGTCTATCTTTCTGCCTAGAAATTTGAACGGGAGCGCTTCAGAAATTGTGGCAACATTCTGACCGCCAATCGTGAGTCCAGGGTCATAAGATGTAAATTTCGTATCTCGTCTACCCAGACATAAGCAATAGCATTTACTTGGTTTCACCTTCATGCCGTCAGTCCAAGCACAGAACTCATCCACCTTTTTCAATAACACTTGACACTGCTTCGGGTTTCGTGTCAAGATTGCGAGATCGTCAGCAAAGGCTAGGATTGACTCTGTGTACTGATTATTGATTTTAAACCGATAACCCCATTTCTTCTCCTGTAAAATCAAAGTGTCAATTAAAATATTTATAACTACATTAAATACTATAGGAGATAAACAGCATCCCTGAAATAGACCAATATTATAATTTAAAGGTTTTGTGTAACCGTTTTTACAGCTAATTACAAAAGATAAATTAGAATAATATGACTTTATCAAATCTAAAACCAAAGGGGGGAAGTTATACCATTCTAACGCGAAAAACATCAGCTCGTGCTGAACTGAGCCAAATGCATTCTCTAGGTCAATCCAGCACACCGCTATTTGTCTTTCGTGTTTCCTGGCATCCTTTAAACTTTCCGCCAACAATGTGTTATGTTCTAAGCAACCAGAAACTCCTGGTAAAAACCCCTTCTGGTGCTTTGGCGTAAAGTATTCGTTGTTTAACATAAATTTTGACATTCGATCTTGCAAGATCGAGAAAAATATTTTCGATATCGTGTTTGTAAGAGCTATCGGCCTAGCATCTTTTGGATCAGTGACTGTCTCCTTTTTAGGAATGAGCACGAAAACAGCTTTACCAAATACTTCCGGAATCTGCTTTTTCGACCAAATCTTAACAAATATATTTAAAAGATGTCTACACACTGATGGGCACTTTTTATATACAATGTACGGAATACCATCGGGCCCCGGAGATGAACTTGATGCTTTCCTTTTTATCTGCCGCGTTAGTTCTTCTAGGGTAGGAGCCGTACCCTGAAACTCCGATACAGGATTGCTAGGTCTCTTAGAGCTCGGGTCATTGTAAATCTTCAGTTGCTTCGGCACTTCATATGTGCGCCTAAAATGGTCATATATTTGTTCATCTGTCAGTTGCAATCTTCCGGGCGGTTGTTTAAAAATACTTTTGGAGTACAAGAATGGGTTTTTATCGAAGTCAACTTCATGCCTAGCTCTCATAAGGTTCGCCTGATTTCTAGTCATTTGCAAAGAGACTCCTTGAATCAATTTCAAGATAGATCTGAGTGCTCTTGATAATTGGTGACTGAGGTGGTTATCTCCCATGGACTTCGCTACACGAAGTTGCTTGACCAATTCTCTTTTCTTCCTCCGCATTTTTGCCTTAAACATATTTTCTCTTTGTTTGTGAGCATGCCTATTAGGCGGTGGATAATGCTCACTAAAGTATGAGTGTATCTTATCCTGCATCGTTTCAACTTGGGTATTTAAATCCGCGTTGGTACCTGGATATTCTAACAGCACTGCCAAGTTGTCACTATGGTATTTCCAAGTAGATGTCTTTAAACTGGGGATGCTAAGACGTGCCCGGATGTTTATAGGCTCCTGGTAACTAACCCATGAAGGCCCACCATGAGATATGTGAGGGTCAACTCTATCCGTAGTGGAAGCTGAAGAGTTTATACTTACCGACGACCGTCGTTCTTCAACACCATCATGTGTTTTCAAATGCTTGAGGTACCAGGCTCGTCTCTTGTAGATTTTCCCGCACACAGGGCAATTCAAGTCCGTATTCTCGCCATGGTTGTCAACTAAATCCTCCGGTGGACAGTTCTTCCGCCCCCCCTCTCGGACTGTCCCCGATATATATTGAAGAAAGATATGTGTTATAAAATAAATACTAGCTATAAGATATAATAATATTGCTATGTCCTTACAGGGTGCATGTGTTACTGTTTTTATATAAATAAATAAATAAATTCATTGTACTAACACACCAATTGCCTAGCCGCAAACTAAGCCCGAAGCTTGTACTATGGATGCTAGGGAACGGATAGACATACTTAAATACATTAATAAACATCCATGACTCGAGTACAAATGCCGATGTTCATCACACAAACATTTGCCCCTAGCGGGATTCGAACCCGCGACCTTTGGTTTTGTAGCCAGGGTCTCTAGCCACTCGACCAACAGGCCTGTGTTGTAATGTGTAACTGTGTGTATGCAATAAATAAATAAATAAATAACCTCCTCAACTCAGCTCTTAAATACTTAATCCCCAGTTAAGTCTTGATTCAGTTCAACCCTCCCTTAGACGGTAACCTGACGCCGAAAGCCTTAGGTTCTCATGTTACAGGCATTGTTTTAGAAGGGTCTTAGGCACTAGACCGTCAACTTTTTACAGAAAAAAGGCACTAGTTAGATTAACAGTGGAATTAACTAGTTTGGACTTTAATAGGACGTAGGTTTTTGCTCGGAGATGTCTAGAATAGTTCTATAGATGTACAGTCAGGATCAGGTGGGTTGTGATACTGAGTGTACTCAAATAAATAGATGCAACCAAATCTATACGAATAAAATTAAGCTGAAAAGTTTGTTTGTTTGATTGTTTGTTTGTATGACCGCGCATATATCAGGTAGGTACTGGTTTGAATTGAAAAATGTTGTGTTGGTTGGTACATTTGACGAGGAAGCTATAGTATAACATCATGTGTTGTTAATATAATTTAGCTAAAGAGTTTGTTTGTTTGAAAGCGCAACTATCAGAAACTACTGGTTTGAATTTAAAAAATGTGTCGGATAGTCCATGTGACGAGGAAGGCTTTAAACTATAGTTTAACACCAGCTTCTAACTATAGTAGTTATAATATAACACCATGTGTACGGAAATCGAAATACACGCGTACGGAGTCGCGGGCAGCTGCTAGTCTATACCTAGTAACATAATAACGCTGAAGAGTTTGTTTGTTTGTTTGACCACACTAAACTCAGAAACTAATGGTTCGAATTGAAAAAAAATTTTCAGTTCGTAGTATAACACCATGTGTGCGGAAACCGAAATATACGCGGACGGAGTCGCGGGCGGCCGATAGTATTTAGATCTAAGGTGACTCAGGCCTCGGTAGCTTAATGGTCAGACAGCTTCTCCGGATTGAAAAAGGCGCTGAGTTTGATTCCCGCCTGTGCCAACAGGTTTCTTTCTTAGGTGGCACCTAAGATCAGATGATTGATATGGTTTTTGTTTATAATAAAAAAAAAATTACGTATTAATAAATCGCACTCAACTCTGAGCTCGATCTTGGGTGCGATCTAGATATATCATTCTCATACAAAACAGCACCTCAAGCCTGAAAGTCGAATCATTCAAAATGTCATATAAATCGGTTCATTCAATTAACAAATATGGTTACACACATAATGACAATCACAATTATTGCACACATAGAATGCTTCGATACCATGGGCTCAATGATTTACTGGCAAACGCAATTTCTGGCACTTATATTTTTTCCTTTGCCTTACAACGTAAGATTGATCGAAAAAGGGCAAAAGAAAATTCAAATATATCGTGAAATCAATGCCACATAATTATCAAAGTAGTTTCTCAGAATTTAAATTATTAATTCACCAGAGGCAGCTTGGGAACGATGAAAAAACGTTTAAAAAAACTTAAAAGGTTGCCATAGAACCGTTAAAAAGGATAGTGGTTCCGTACAATTTGTAATCCTTACTCCTTACTTATATTAAATATCGGAAAGTGAGTTGTTTGTTATTCGTTTGTTCCGCTTTCAGGCCGTAACTACTAAACCGATTGCTTTGAAATTTTGCAGACGTAAAGTTAGAAATCCGGATTCAATAATAGGGTACTTTTTATACCGGAAAAAATAATGTTGACGAGAGAAAACAAAAATAGTGTTTGCAATATAACCGAAGTCCATCCACGCGGGCGAAGCCGCTGGCGGCGTCTAGTTATATATAAAAGAATACATAAATGTTAATCAAATTGCATCATAAACTACCTACTTTGGCTTTGACTTTGAAGTGTGAAAGTTTGTGTGTTTGGTTGTTTGTCCGTCAATCACGCTGAAACTACTGAAGGGATTTTGATGAAATTTGGTATTCAGGCTAGTCTTTTTATCCCGATGAAAGGTTCCCATTGGAAAAAAAACAGATATCTTGATAAGGCGGGCAAAGCCGCCGGTAAAAACTAGTTCATTAATAAATTAGTGCGTTCAAAGTATCTTTTTAACGTTTTTTCATCACACTCGCGGACCCCTAAATCGGTAAAAATGGCACCGATCCTTCATTCGATAAGTTACGACCGAACATAAGCTTAAACATGTCGCAGGGAGCTTTGAAAACGGTCATTTGACGATCTTCCTGGAATCACATCTTTTGACTAGCGACCCGCCCCGACTTCGCACGGGTGCAGCTAAAAGTAACAGTGTTTCTCTACTATATTATGCATGTAGGACAAACATACCGGTACAAGGCACGATCTCCCTCCATCCATAGGGGAGGACTGTGCCCAGCAGTGAGGACGTTAATAGGCTGATGATGATGTAATTAAATAGTAGTACCCTACGGCCGTATTCGGTGACACAAGTGAGTGCGCAAGCACAGGTGCACTTCCTATTCCCTCACTCTTATAATTCGGTGGGTCAGCAGTCTGACACGACCGCAGAGAGATCAGGCGTAGGACCAACGTGACTTCCGAAGCACGGAGGAGCTCGAGATGACATTTTTCGGTCACCCATCCGATGGCTGGCATCTGCGAACGTTGCTTAACTTTAGCAACCGCAGGCCGAGTGCGCTAACCACTGCGCCATCGAGCTCCTTAATTCAATTAGTAGGTACTCGTCAATTGAACAAAGTCACAGGCAGAACATAACATTTGAACCGCATTTAAGAACAATTGTCTTAGGAATGCCATTACGCGTAGATTTCCGCTATTTCAATGTTTTAGTGTTATTTTACGAGCACTAGACAATTTCTAGGCTTTAGATCTCTTGGGAACGTCAATGATAGATGAAGTTCGACGCCGACTTTGACATTAAAATCTTATTTTAACTTAGTTTTTGATAGTTCGTAGGGGAACGCTGCTGCCCATCCCCCGGAATGTGCCTTATTTATTTAATTATTTATTTAAACTTTATTGCACGATATAAAAATTGTACAAAAGGCGGACTTAATGCCTCATGGCATTCTCTACCAGTCAACCTTAGGGTCAAACAGAGAGTGACTTGTAGGTAGGTAGTGCTATTAAAACTGGTCTAAACTAAGTAAATATACGTTTATTACTTATACCTAACACATAATATACTACATAAACTATACATATACCTATATAATCATATAATATACAATAAAAATTCAACTATATATAAACCAAATAACAAAGATATAAAATATAAATGATAAATGATGCCTTAGTCGCTTATTACTAAACACAGTGTAAGAGATGGGGTAGAACTATTCTAAATCAGTAGTACTCGTAAATATACTGCATTTTTAACCATAGTAATAATATGCTAACGTATGATAAGGAGCTGGATGCCGCAGTAGTTAGCTGCCAGTCATCGGATGGGAGACCGAAAAAAATCATTTCGAGCTCCTCCGTGCTTCGGAAGGCACGTTAAGCCGTTGGTCCTGCGCCTGATCTCTCTACGGTCGTGTCAGATTGCTGTCCCACCGAATTATGAGAATGAGGGAATAGGGAGTGCACCTGTGCTTGCGCACTCACTTGTGCACTATAATATATCTTGCGTACCTGGCTGATCGTAAGATCGGCCGCCATGGCCTAATAAGGCCGGAGAGGTATTATTATTTTATGCTAACTTATTCATTGTTTGCACACAAGACAAAAAAACATTATTTAATTGTGCTATATCACGAGACAACAGTTATTCAATCCACACAAAAATTAAATTACCTGATTAATTATTAATTATCCAATACATTAAAAGGTTTATTTGTTTAATTAGCAGTAACATGCCTACTTTGCCGCCCGGCTTCTCTTGTGGGGTGAAAAAACAAGCCGAACACAGGTAAAGCGTGTATGTGTGTCCGAGTGATATGCGGTAGCGACAGCAAAACAAGCTGTTTTATTTTATTTTATTTATTTTTATTTATTGGGAGGTAGCATGGATTCGATAATGATTAGTGACACTTAAATAATTAAGCGTTTTGTAAACTAATATAATGAAGAGGGGAGATCTGATTAATTTGATGTTTGTGCAAGTGAAATAGTCTTTTAAACTACTTGTTTGATTTGAAAAAATTGTTTACCACTGCTCAAATATTTCCATGCTAATATTAAGAGTGTTATATTAGCATGGCAATATTTGAAATGAAAATATGTATATTTTTGTGATTTATAGTCCATATAATGGGAAAGAATTTAAGCTATGTGTGCGGAAACCGAAAACAAAGCGAACGGAATCGCGGGCGGGCGCTAGTATTTAATAAACCATTCAAAAGTGCTCCTCTGAAAATAATCAGCATGGTTCACATTATACTTATAGCATTTAATTCCAAATAAATTAATACCAAACTTTTTCTGCCGACCGTACGCGCTATCTCGACTGGAATTTTTGGAATACCCGCGCTCCTGATGCTATCGGCTCCGGCCAGGGTTCGGATCCCGGCGGGACCGGTCTTGGCTAGACGTCTCTATCTGTTCGGAACGCGTTCGAGTCCCAGTCGAATCAATTATAATGTAGGTTAAGTTGTAATGACGAGTAATTAGTAGTTTGTCGCGAATGGGCGTAAACGTCTTTTATGACATTGTGAAATATGGCGGACTGCTGTTTTTTATTTATTTATTTAATAAGCACAGCCACATCGTACAAAATTAATGAAATTATTTATGACAAAAGCAATGGCAAACCACTACATTATAATGATGTGAACGGGAGTGAATTCCACACATTTGATAATCGAGAGGTACATGACCAGATATGAACCAACGACCTCTCTTCTAATAAGAAAAGGTGTTCTACACCACTAGGATACCAAGCATCTTGGGTTTAAAAACAGGCAACGCATCTGCGACACTTTAGTTCAGTTAGATCTGACTGTGTAACCATGATCCAATCTGTCTAGTTCCCCTATGGGTTACGAAGGTCTGATGGCAGTCGCTTCACAGTAATAACCAGACTTGTCAAATCCTGGATCATGGTCAAAGCGGACCCCGCATAGTAACGGGATAAACGCTAGGAAGAAGAACACATCTGCGACACTTGTGCGGTTGTTGATGTCCATGGGCAGCGGTGATCACTTACCATCAGGAGACCCACTTTTTTATTTCTTAAGGCAAAGCATCTGCGACCTTGTGGAGCAATCAGTGATGGATTAACCCTTAATCAAATTAAGCAATTGCCTAGGGCATTACTTCTGGGGAGGCACCAGAAGAAGCACAAAATTCTAGTGGACATATGGGTAGGGTGGCCCACAGGTGTGGATTGCTTAGGGCATCAAGTAGTCTTTATCCGTCACGAGCATTTGATGTCCATGTGCAGCGGTGATCACTAACCTTTTTTTTTCATGGCAGAGGCGGCAAACGACCTAGCGGGTCACCTGATGGTAAGCAATCACCGCCGCCCATGGACATCCGCGACACCAGAGGTATCGTTGATGTGTTGCCGGCCTTAACCCCATACCCTCCACAACTGAGCTCTGGCAGCCTTACTCACCAGCAGAAACATAGCGCAACAGTTACGAAGTGCTACTTCACTGCGGTCTTTTGTAAGGTGGAGGTACTTCCCCAGACGAGCGGCTCATTCGAGTGGAATTTCCACAAAGCTCTACCTCTACTAAAACGTACATATAACAAACATATACCAAAACGTCTAGCATTGCAAGAATACGTCAAGAGTCGCAAGTTCGACTCCTAAAACGAATGCCGATACGTCCACTCGTCTCCCACAAAAACACACATCCAGCTAATGACTACGGAATGCTTTTGTCAGTCTGTCCAACCTTCTCGGAAAGCAGGGATGCAATTACAGATTTTGCCGGTATGGAACTTAAACGATACCTTTTTATATGTTTAATTGTTGTGTAATTAAAAACGTATTCGTATGATAGGCATATGGAGTTCATAGCTTTAAGCGAAAAAAATATTTAGACGACTTTATTTTTGAGTCGAGCAAACGAGCAAAAGTTCGCCTTTTTTATACTTGGTTATTGCTACGCATCCTCCCTGATGGTAAGTGATCATCGCAGCCCATGGACATCAATGAGGAGCTCTAAGGCTCGTATTAATAAATCGCACTCAACTCTGAGCTCGAACTTGAGCGCGAACTTGAAGTGCTGTTTTGTATGAGAATGACATATCTAGCCTTAGTCACAGTGCACTGTAAGCGCGCTCGGCCTCTGCTAAAGATGGGTGACAGAAAATCTTGAGCTCTTCTGTGCTTCGAAAGGCACGTTAAGCCGTTAGTCCTGTACCTGATGTCTCTACCCTCGTGTCAGATTGCTGTCACCGAGTTATGAGAGTGAGGGAGTGCAATTGTGCGCCATAATATGTCCTGTGTACCTGGCTGATCAGCCATAAGGGGGTATAATATGGATTGCAGAGCTCGCCACACAGATAATTTGGATCATAGTCGGGACCAACAGCTTAACGAGCCTTCCGAGGCACGGAATCATAATTCTAATCAGACAATCAGGTGATTCGAGCCAGCAATGTCCTTACCAAGGAAAACCTACACAAAGTGGTGTTCCCAGCGAGATTCGAACCCACGACATCCGCGGTTTTTGAGCTTAGCACTCTAACCACTACACCACCGAGGCAGTTAAATAATAAATGCAATTCAAAGTGCAAATGTCCTTTCGCAGTGGTCGGCTTTTCTTAGCCTTTCGACATCTCTCGAGCTTCACATCAATATTTATCTCTCAATTAAAACATTGATTTGCAATTGTTGGAGCTTAAGAGCAAAACCGGTTCCCCCCTGGTGGGGGCTTACCTTGTCTCTGTGGGGGGTTAAAGTACTAATACTTTAGGCATTTCTATAGGAATATAGACTCTAGGAGACCTAAGTATAGGAACTAACTAGGCTGAAGTCAGAGCAGTCTTTCTCACTGGGCACAATGGCCACGTGGCCAGGGCTCCGCGATCGATTGGGGCCTCCAGACCAGATTCTGGGGCCCCTCGTTTACCAAACAAGAGCTTTAAAGGCCCATGTGCCCGGGCCCCTAAAAGATGAAAGGGGGCGGTGGCTGAAGTTACGCAACCAATGTTAGGCGGCAATGCATTTTCTATACAAAATTACGCGCCGTCATTTCGTCGTAGTGTGTCATCTTCCGTTTAAAAGTTTTTGTCCTCGTCTGGGTGTTATTTTTTTTATTTACTTATTCAAAGAATACATAGTCTTTTTATACATCATATTTCTGCCAAACTGCTTAACAGTTTATCGACAAATATGTATCTATTTAAGTATATTTGTAATACCACTGTTGATTCTGATGCCTGTAACACAAGTGCTTAAGCTACTTAAAACGGAGTCAGATCAAAATATGTGATGTTGAGAAATATTTAAAAGTGTGTCATATCATGAAATCGACGGAACGCAAATTCAAAGTAAATTCAGTCGCGTTTTTTCCGCATAGTGTGCCCTTAACACAGTTATTTAACAAGCATTTTCTGTTTTATGTTCTACAATATTTATCGTAGTAACAGTTGACAAGCGCGCCAATTAGAATAGTTTGAATAAATTAGCAATAATACCTAATTAAAAAAGACATTTTGACCGCCTTCTATACGGTATAGGTACATGGAATGGTGGTTAGGTTTCGCGCGGTTTAAACAATGAAGTCCTGGGTTCGAACCCCAGAGGGTATATTTTAGGGTCAGCTGCTGATACTGCTGATTATGACCCAGCCTGTCGAAGACCATGGATGTTTAAAAAAATATTAAAGAAAATATAATAAATTCCTTGGACTAACACACCAATTGCCTAGCCCCAAACTGAGCTCGAAGCTTGTACTATGGATGCTAGGAAACGGATAGACATACTTAAATAGTTTTATAAACTTCCATGACTCGAGTACAGATGCCAATGTTCATCACACAAACATTTGCCCCTAGCGGAATTCGAACCCACGACACTTGGTTTTGTAGCCAGGATCTCTTGCTACTAGACCAACAGGCCCGTCGAATTAAAGTATTTAAGTATGTCTATCCGTTCCCTAGCATCCATAGTACAAGCTTCGAGCTTAGTTTGTGGCTAGGTAATTGGTTAGTCCACGGCATTTATTTGTATTTTATTTATTTATTTAGTGTGTACTAAAACATATATGAACGGTAGCCATCATAAGTTACAAAGCAAATTTGATTTAATACAAATAATATCAAAAACCGAATGATTCGGAAAAAGAATTCTTTAGAAGAAGGCATTTTATCAAATAAAATATCGTATTTCAATATAATATCTTTGACCAGTGTTGGGAAAACACACTTTGATAATACGAATGAATAATAATCCTACCATATATTAATAAAAAGGATTTATACACCAAAATACTGTTTTAAGAGAGATGGACCTTACTCAACGATATATGTAGCACAACAGTTACGAAGTGCTACTTCACTGTGGTCTTTTGTAAGGTAGGTAAGGAGGCACTTCCCCAGACGAGCAGCTCATTCGAGTGGAAGTTCCATGCAATGTTACATCTTTTAATGTGGTAATTATTCTATACTTTACATTACATTATGAACAACCACTACATAAGTTTTTAAAACTTAATTGACAGATGGTCTATGACAACCATCACTTTGCATTTTAATACAATATCTGTCAAAATTAATCAATTTAATTTGTTTGGTAGCTGCTTTAACTTTTGAGTTCTTTCGAATTATGAAAAATATAGGTAGGTAATTATTATATTAAGTTGTAAGGAAAGTATAAAAGTATTACACGAAAAGGTTTCACTCTTATTGTGTCAAATCTTAGTGTATTCAAAGCGCTGATAGTTTTTTTTTAATAATAATAATTATACAGTTTCTGAGTTCTTGTTAAGGCTATCTTCCTCCTTAACTTTTTTAGGCTTAAGATAGGAATTAAATCATAGCCTCAATAAAAAATACTGATTTTAATAATATGATAACATAAATATATATCGATTGAAAGAATTTCCTCACGCACATCACTAAAATACTGGTTTGACAACACGGTTTCGGTCGTAAATTGGTCACATAATACGACGCACAAATTTGTCTAGCCCTAGGGTTGCCCACTTAACTGTTACAGAACTGTTCACATAATTACTGTTTTTCACCACTTTATACTTTTTACTGCTGACATAAACTGAAGTATGCAAAATAGTGTTTTCCGCATAAAAACGCATTCTTAACTTAATACGGGAATAAATCTGAAAAACAAAAATCGTTACTCAATTAATAACTGTTTTTTATCTAACCGAAGGCAAAGCCATCTCTGTAACGAAACAGGATTTCAAATAATGGAGGCCTTTGCTCTGCAGTGTGACATTACTATTGGCTGATACTTTACTTTATCTAAAACTAGCGACCCGCTCGCTCCAGCAAACTTTACTACATTATGCATGTAGTTTTACATTAAACCATGCTCATGGATCACTTTTTCTATTAAAAAAATGCATGAAAATAGGTCGCGTAGTTTGAAAGAATTGAGCGTATTTGTATATATAGGAACAGAGAGAAGAAAGCTACTTTGTTTTATGCGATGTAGGTGATTTGGCAAAGGAACCCTAAAAAGTTTTGGTAGGTTGGTAACCCTATCTAGGTATATCTTCTAGCATCTATAAATCAAACTGTTTGTCTGTAATATACGGGCGTGAAAAAAAACAGCTAAGTGTGATTTCAATTTGTTTTTCGGCAATAAACTTAGATTATAAGATCCGACAGTCGAATGCCTATTAATAGAGTGAATGTGTGTGTAGTCTCAGATGGGTTAGTGGTTTAAATACTGATCGATGGCTTTAGAGTCCAGGGTTCGATTATCATCGAGGTTTCTTTACAATTAGACGAAAGTTTGATTTCCAAGTGTAAACTAAAACTTAACATCGTTTTTTTGGTAGTTAAAATGATGACACGAGATCGCTAGCTAAGTTGTTTTATGCAGCTTTGTACGAGAGTTCGGCTATTCAAATGGCTAGGTAAGATGCTTAAAAGATTAGATTAAAATCAATAAAAAAATGTAGAATCATTGATAATCATGTGATTTGAGGAAGCGTCAAAGAATTTTACCTAATAAATTAAAATTGCATAATATGTACATATTTAATTTTACTGCTACATACAATAATAAGAACTAAGCGCTATTGAGGGTCACCAACTTTTTTCCCGACCCGGAATTTGAACCCGGGACCCCAGGATCAAGCAGTTAAAACTATAATAAAGATATTGACAAACACTCCAATGGTATAACATAAATACAGGTAACATTAACAGTTATTGTTAAAGATAATTGTTACAGTAAGCGCTAACTATCTTAGTCGGCTTGAACTAAGTTAAAGCACCACACTAGGCGGAAAAAAACGCGACCCAAGTTCGGCGTGACTAGGCCTGCAATGTATTTTAAATGGAAGATGACACACTATGCTGAAATTACGTTGCTTGATTTTGTATAGAAAATGCATTGCGGCCGAAATTCGGTCGCGTTATTTTAGCCTATTGTGTTTCTACAATAAGGTTTGCGGAGAGGTAGAGCTTAGTAGAACATTCACTTGAATTAACCGCTCGTCTGGGGAAGTACCTCCACCTTACAGAAGACCACAGTGAAGTAGCACTTCGTAACTGTTGTGCTTTGTTTCTGCTGGTGAGTAAGGTCGCCAGAGCTCAGTTGGGGAGGGTATGGTATGTTGTCAGTTTTTTTTATATTCAATTCGGAAGTGGTAATTTAAGGTGGTATTCTTTTTAGCACAAGGTACAAACTTCTAGTTAGCAAGTATGATTTCCCTTATTTATAGATATTCAGGTTCAGTTGGGCCAATTAAATTTGCACGCACTTTAGCTAGGTTTCTTTTGGATTGTCATCATAATCGCGAGCTAATATCCCAGGCCAATATAATTTGCACGCACTGTACCTAGTTTCTAAGATCAAGTAGTCGCGGGCGGTCCATTCCTTAGTGCTTAGTCATAACATAAGTTAATGATAAATTGATTGTTTCTTTCGTAACTTAAATGGTTGCAGGAGTAAGCATTTTGTATTGTTAACTTGTGTGCTCAAGAAATCTTGCAAAGAAAAGTATCAGCCTATTAATGTCCCACTGCAGGGCAAAGGCTTCCATTATTTGAAATCATGTTTCTGTTACAAAGATGGGCTTTGGCTTAATCACCACGCTTGTCAAATGCGGGTTGGTGATTACAATCCCGGGATATGTTCAGAAAAATCAACACAAACTGTTGTGGTGGGTTGCTAGTTCTTTAATAACTTCATACATAGGTACGACAAAACTTATTGCTTGGGTACTTACCTAAACAAAATTTATTTCATTTATTATAAGTATTATTTATTATTTTTAACATAACAGCTCGGTAGCCTAGTGGTAAGAGCGCCGCTTCACATGCGTGAGGTCGGCGGTTTAAATCCGGTCAGGCACGCACTTCTGGATTATCAAAAATTCTTTTTGCGTAATTTCATACCAGCTGTGCGGTGAAGAAAAACATCGTGAGGAAACCTGCACACTACGAGTAAGTGTGTGAAATGGAGAAGGCAATGGCAAACCACTCCATTAAATTTGCCAAGGGTGTTGTTGTGTGTTTCATTTCATGCAATGATCACGACTCTCAGTAATGAGGAATACGACTCAGGAGGAAGAAGATATTTACTGGACCTATATCTTTAGTATAAGGAATATCTATTCTACTGTGTCTTTATACATTTTGTGACTATGGACTACTCAAGGAGACAACTTGCCCTATAGGAAAAACTCTAGAGGGAATTTCTCCCACAAAAGGAGGGTCAAATTGTATTGTCCCATTCTTGAATGACTCCAAATATCTAATTTGATTCAGAACGAAACAGTTCACTGGTCAATTGATAACTTCACGACCGTAACTGAAGCTTTGAATAAGATGTAAAAAGGTCACCAATAACCTAACGCAGTGGTTGTCAAACTGTGATCCTATGACCTCACGAAGGTTTCATATCTTAAATAATTGCACTAAACTGACATGCAATAAATAAATAAATAAAATTGTAATGCCTGCTTAATGATGCAATACTATTTTTTTTCCCGCACGCGCTATCAAGATTTTTGTTTTATCCGATGGGAACATTTATTCGGGATAAAACGTTTCCTTTCACCTAAGCCAGCCCATACCCTGCGTGCATACCAAAAATAATCAAAATCCTTTCAGTAGTTTCAGCGTGATTGACGGACAAACATCCAAACAAACAAACTTTCACATTTATAGTCATAGTTCGGTGGGACAGCAATCTGACCACGACCAAAGAGAGATTAGGCGCAGGACCAACGGCGACGTACCTTCCAAAACACGGAGAAGCTCGAGATGAAATTTTTCGGTCACCCATCCAATAACTCGCCTCTGCGATAGTTGCTTAACTTTTCAATCGCGGACCAAGCGCGCTATCCACTGCGCCATCGAGCTCCTCCACCAATATTTATTATTTAGCCCTGTCAAATTTGCATCCCAATACCTACCTATTGGGAAAATTTCTAAATACCTATTTGGGCTAAAAATGTTACTCGATTCTACAGAAATCTTCCAACTAACTTAAAATAAACCTACACAAACTTTGACGACCACTGGCGAAACAGCAAAAACTTTTCCAAAATGGCTGCCGTCCGCCATTGTGTTTCAGTCACGTGGTCATTCCAAGCCCGGGTCAAGAGTCACGACCGCACACCCATCCTATTGACATCCTTTTATGGATTACAGCTTTTTTAAGTTTTTTCTCACGACTTCGGAATTGTGAAGTCTTTGTCGATGATTTGAAAGGGGAAAAGATGATATTGTTTTGTGAAGCTAGGTATCTCTTTTCTGTAACCTTTTGCTCTTATAAGTTGCCTTGGTTTTAACAGACTTGATCACCACCCTTGCCAAATTTTTCCGATAATAAAAGAGCACACACACTTGAAAAATTTTAAACATCACTTTTTAAGAAACTTAATCACCACACTTACCAAATGGAAATAGCCGTAAATGACGATAAGAAAATATTAAGAAAAAATCTACACAACTTTTGACCTACCCGTGAATCGAACCCGGACTGTAGGTTACGAACTGGCACTATAACAACTAGGTAGCTTATCAAGAATTATTTAAGGAAATAAGAACAAAGTTACATAGGATTTGAACCTAGCACCTTGCATTACAACACAATATTTTGAAATTTAAGCAACAAGACCGAAACAAATTTTGCACTACCCGGGAATCGAACCGTGGACCTCGACCTTACTCAAACCATTAAACCAGTTATCATTGCCTGATTTAGTTGCAAAAAGTTTCCAACTGCACACAACCATTAATCTCCCAGACATAATTGTTTAAACATAAAACGGTAATTAACTTGATTAATGATGTTATAACTTTAACTACATTCAATAACTTGTCTGTATTGTCATACATATTAAATAATGGTTAAGGAATTTATAGACGACTCATGGTCTAGTGGTTTATGCATTAGGTCTCGAGGTCCTGAGTTCGATTCCCGGGTCGAGCAAAATTTGTTTCGATTTTGCCGAACACTGCCCGGGTTTGTGATAACCAAATCCGCATTTGGCAAGCGTGGTGATTTCTCTAAAAGTTGCATTTGTAGCGATAACATTTCAAATGATGGGAGCTTTTGACCTGCAGTGGGATTTTACAAGGCTGATACTTGGGTTAGTAAAGAGTGTTAAAATAACTTTGCAGCATCTTCCTAGCGTTTATCCCGTTTCTATGCGGGGTCCGCTTTGACCATGATCCAGGATTTGGCGAGTCTGCTTATTACAGTGAAGCGACTGCCATCAGACCTTCGTAACCCTTAGAGGAAACCAGACAGATTGGATCATGGTTCAGATCTAACTGAACTAAAGTCTGAATGTGCAGGTTTCCTCACGGTGTTTTCCCTCACCGCCGAGCTAATGGCACAAATCCACACATAGATTTTCGAAAAACCCCGATGTGTGGGCCTGGATTCGAACCACGGACCTCACGTATGTGAGGCGCGGTCCAAATCACTAGGTCACCAGCATTCATGCAACATTACCTAGTATATTATTATAATAAGTACAGACAAAAACCACGGTCGTCTACTAGGTATAATATTACAAGAACTCTTGACATCTACATATGATAAAAATTAAATCTTTTATCTTCAAACCGATCTCCTACAAACAGTGGGACATTCTGGTATAAGTTTCTTTACGACATAAGTGACCTCCTACTGAGCAAGGGAACATACGGTCTTTTTTTTGCCCCCAAGGCATGTCTGACCCCACAATAAAATAAAAAACATGGACCTCAATGTGGAATGTCGATTATATTTTACTATCTTCGCACGGGTGCATCTAAAATTATCGGTGTTTTGACGGGCCCGTTGGTCTAGTGGTCAGAGAACCTGGCTACAAAACCAAGGGTCGCAGGTTCGAGTATTTAGGTATTTATTTTAAAAGTATTTAAGTATGTCTATCCGTTCCCTAACTTCCATAGTACAAGAGCTTCGAACTTAGTTTGGGGCTAGGCAATTGGTGTGTTAGTCCAAAGAATTTCATTTCGGTTTTACCTAGTTATTTATTAATATGTAAAATGGCGTTGTTAGTAGGTAGGTACGTTACGTTCCGACAAAATAATATCCTCTAACTAATGTATTACAAATTATACATGACTCAGGAACAGAACCAACAATCTTTACATAACTACCATCCATTTAAACCATTAGTCCAACGGGGCGTTACAAATTATAATTAATTAAATACAATTATTATTCGTGTCCAACCAAATTATTTTATCGCGATAAAATCAACAGATTACAAGCATAATAATGTTGTTATACTAACCATGGCTCTTATCAGGCCGTCTTACATCTTTTACTTAATTAAAAGACGAAATATGTGTTAATTACTTTTAATTTAATTAATTTTGAATCTTAAATTAACTGCCTCTGTGGTGTAGTGGTTAGTGAGCTGTGCTAAACCTAGGAAGTCGTGGGTTTGAATACCGCGGGATACACAACTATATGTAGGTAGGTTTTATCAGTTTGGTTAGGACGTTGCAGGCTTGAATCACCTGATTGTCCGATAAGAATGATGATTCCGCGCTTCGGAAGGCACGTTAAGCCGTTGGTCCCTGACTAAGATCCAAATTGCCTGGTTTCCCTTGTGTGAGTTACGGAGGTCAGACGACAATCGCTCCAATGTAATAACCAGGCTGGTCAATTAAGGATCATAGTCGCAGCGTACCCTGGGCTCCGAGGCAATGGCCGAGGATGTAATCGGGAGAGGCGCTAGGATGATGATGAGTCCTAACCAAACTGGGAAAACCAACACAAAGTGATAGAGTTCGCCGCGGGATTCGAACCCACGACCTCCGAAGTTTTAGAGCACAGCGCTCTAACCACTACACCACGGAGGCTGTTAAGATGTTCTAAATAATATGTCTGTGCCTACTTATGTTTGTTTATACATACTTTTAATTATACATCAGTGGTAGATAAGCACTAGGTTACAGGTTCACATCCCATATGGGTCAATCTTAAACCTGTTTTGGATTAAATATTTTGAGATAGAGCTTTTTAAATGGCTAGCCTAGCTAGATAGTACAGATATCTGTATTTTTATAATTAATTGACGATTCATAAGTGGACCTCTGAAGCCCATATGAATCAACTACATACCTACCTAGTATAAAACAAAGTCGCTTTTTCTGTCATGTTGTCTGTTGTATGTCCCTATGAACGCTTAAATCTTTAAAACTTCGCAACGGATTTTGATGCGGTTTTTTTTAATAGATAGAGTAACTCATGAGGAAGGTTTTTATGTATAATATCATCCATTAAATAGTAGACAAGTACCACGGGCGAAGCCGGGGCGGGCCGCTAGTAAAGAATATATTATGTTTTTTAATTCTTTCTTTCTGAAATTAATTTCAAATCAATGTATTCTAACCTTGATTCATTCCATGTGATTACAATAACTGATACTTAGGAAGGTATTTCATTTACACGTCCAACGAATGTCATAATTCTTACAAAGTTATAGAAAAAAGCTGTCAAAATGGTAGATTTCAATAAAAATAAGATTTCACTGTTGTTTAACTTGTAAAGTTATCATTTCGATGCGACAAGATGGTAAGTAATTTTAAATGTCAACCGGTTAACCAATAAAAAATTGGAAATATTATCCGTTCCGTTACACTTTGTCATTGAAAGCTGCAAAATTATCAATAAAAACCAAAACATACACGAAAAAAGGTGACATCTTCAAATACAGCGATAAAAATTCCCCAACATCGAAAAATATCAATAAAAATGATATAAAATATTATCGAACAAACCTTTTTCATAAAATTCCAATCATTGTATCAATATCTGTCGCTCCAGTATCACAAAACACATCACAATTATCACAAATTTAAGTTCTTCACTCGTATTATCCAAAATAGTTGAGGTTTGAAACACAATATTTCGACTTTACTAAAAAATCGTCTTCGAAAGATCACGCAAAAAATATTTCGAAAATTCACGTGCGTCCAGCCCTACGATTGGAAAAAGACTGACTGTTTGATTCGAAATGATATTGAATAAGAACTATGTACGTCTCTTTCTAACATAGGCTTTTACTCGGGAATGAAAGGGACAGGTATAATGGCATGCATTGTGGACCCATGTCTTCTTGGACGTTTTTTCACAATTTCTTTGAACGATCCCCAAGGGATCTATAAGATCTATACGGATCTATAGATCGTTATAGTAAGCACTGTGAGTTATGCCTCCGTCCGACCGTGATTCATTGATACCGACCGTTTTCAAATTATGGTATTTGATGTATATGTTTATAATGTTTATTATGTCCTATGGATAGTTTGAAATTTGATTCCCACCCAGTTACAGTAAGTATTGTGTTTATTATTTCGAACTTTTCTGTGTTTGTGATGTTTATAAAAAATATATGCTTATTTATGTTTTTACTAGTTTTTACCCGCAGTTTTGCCCGCTTTATCAAAGTTCCTGTTTGATCCCATGGTAGCATTTAATCGGAATAAGAATCGTATCACCTAATTCAGTCCATACCTTACCGGTATACAAAATTTCATTAAAATCTGTTCGTTAGTTTCAGCGTGGTTGTCGAGGAAAAAATCTAACGAACAAACTTTTACATTACTTAAAAAAATACTGTGAAAGAAGGAACATTTTATTAATGTAGTCCATAGATACGTACTTATAAACCTTCTATAATTATTACACAATAATTCTACCACCGACTTCGGAATGCAGTAAAATCTGTCGAGATGAAGAAACGGCAAGAAACTCGATAGCTGTTGCTCTTTTCAAATCGCCATTTTTACAATATTTATCAATTTATCAATCCCATATTGTATTCGTTACCTAAATGACTGGATTATTTACTTGACATAAAAAAGTATTATACATAATTTTAAAAGCCGTTGACGACCCGCTTGGTGTAATGGTCAAGATGTTGCCTATTACGCAAGAGTTCGCGGGTTCGATCCCCGCACAGGACAAACATTTGTGTGCATGAACATGTCTGTTTGTCCTGGTCTGGGTGTTATATGTATCTATTTAAGTATATTTGTAATACCACTGTTGATTCTGATGTCTGTAACACAAGTGCTTAAGCTAGGTACTTAACACGGGGTCAGATCAATGTATGTGATGTTGTGAAATATTTAATTTAATTAATTTAAAAGCGGGTGTGAAACCTATAACCATAATAGCTGATTTCTATTTTTATAACTCAAAGTTAATTGAAAGCACAGTGTTAAAGTTTTTTTCTTCACCTTTTTAAACATATTTTCAGCTTTTAGAAAAGTCAAGTTAATGATATTTTCTAACTTAATTTAAGTTACAAAAATGAAAGTCTCATCTGCCTTTCATAAAATGACAAGGCGATACTTCGGCCCTACAAGATTGTTGGTTTAGGAGAATATTTCGACTGGTACAAGAGTGTTATTCCGGCCAGCACAATGTCTAGTGGTTGGAGTGGCGTTTCAAGAACGTGGGACCGTAAGTTCGATTATCAATCGAGTGACATTTTTATAAATTATTATTTATTTTTTATAAAGTTAAATAAACCTTTGGGTTATTCACCCAGTAGTATTTACCATACACCGAGTTGCAATCTACATAATGCTTTAACTAAAGCTTGCAAAGAGGTTTTTAAAGACAGGTAGACCTTAGTGTAACTTCCACTCGAATGAGCCGCTCGTCTGAGGAAGTACCTCCACCTTACAGAAGACCACAGTGAAATAGCACTTCGTAACTGTTATGCTATGCTTCTGCTGGTGAGTAAGGTCGCCATAGCTCAATTTCTGGGTTCGATTCCCAGGTCGGGCAAAATAAGTGTCGGTTTTTCCGAACACAGCCCGGGTATGTGATCACCAAGCCGCATTTGGCAAGCGTGGTGATTAGGCCAAAACCCATCTTTGTATCGAAAACATGATTTCAAATGATGAAGGCATTTGCCCTGCAGTGGGACATTAATAGGCTGTTACAAGTACAGATATAGTGTAGTAGCAACGGTGTAAAGTTAAAGTGACATAAATAATATTAATGGTATGCAAGTTCATTTAAAATTTTGCAATTTCGGAACCACATTACTCAAACTCATTTTAAATACGCAACCGAAAATACCTTTGATTATTAACTGTCTATCAAGAAAGATTCATTAAAAACTCTCTCACACTCATTTATAACGAATATTTCATTAAAATAACACAATAAAAAATCATTAAAATCCTCCCGAATACAATACGGGGATATTTTTTCATTTTCTTCGGCCCGCGTTGGATTTTTATTTTATTTTATTTTATTTTCTTCAATCTAATTACATTGGCGAATCGGAAGTGTGGGTGATTGATGACCAAAGAATGAGAGAGGTTGCCAAAAATATAAGGATGTTTTCAGACAGAATTTAATAAATATTGGGCATGAACAATAATATACTTACTGGGACTTTGGTCTAGTGGTCATAGACTGGCTACAAAACCAGGGGTTGCGGGTTCGAATCCCGCTAAGGGCAAATGTTTGTGTGATAAACATCGACATTTGTATCACAAGCTTCGAGCTTAGCTTGGGGCTAGGCAATTGGTGTGTTAGTGCAAGGCATTTATTTATTTCTTTTATTTAAAGGTTTACGCGACTGTTTGAAAGGGCTAATGTCAGGAAAGTGTTCCTGACATTAGTTAAAAGTTGGCTTGCTGTATCCAGCGCCTTTTAAAACATGCTGGATCCAGCATATTTCGTGAACCAGTGGGTTCGAATCGATTTTTTTTGTGTTGTACAGACCATTTGTCGAGGAAGGCTTTATTCTATAGTATAACATTATGTGTGCGGAAACCGAAATCCACGCGGACGGAGTCGCGGGCGGCTGCTCGGATTATTATACTTATTAGCTCCTATATTCATTGTGGCGAAGCCCTAACTTACCAGGTGTGAAATCCATCAAAGACAACAATGTTAATTTGACATCGCCCGCTCAGGGTGTCCCGACGACGGGAGTATTCTGGACTGATTACGCGATTTTTGGGGCGAAATTGTTCCTGAAAATATAGTTAAATAGCCTTCCGCCGGCGGTTTCACCCGCGCGTAATTTCTTTTTCAAATAACCCCCTTCACCCCAGATTTCCGGGATCAAACGTACCCTATGTTCACCGGGGATAGTTAAACTAGGCAACAGTGAAAGAATTATCAAATAGGTCGAGTAGTTTTTGTGTTTATTCGTTACATACAAAAATACAAATATTTCCTCTTTATAATATTAGTGTAGATTTAATATTGTAGAAGAATCTAGAGGGCTAATATAGTGATGGCAATAGGTTACCATGGTGAATACCATCACGAAAAGAGGAGCCAATATACAAGTACTGCTCAAACTTAAAAATATCTAGGTAACAAACTAACAATCAAGTTTCTTGACGCTTGTTTTCGATAGTCGGCTTACCGAAGTCGGCGGTAGAATCTTCTTAGAGCCTTTATAATTGACGTAACTTGTACATATTTAACAAAGGATTTATTTTTATTTTGTAATAACAAGGGCAGAAAGTAGTAAGTTTAAAAAATATTTAAGGGAAATTAATTGTACTGGGGGAGCTGGGAACGAAGCAAACACACAGCAAGGTCACCTAATACAACACACTTGTTAAGTGTCGCAGATGCGTTACGTACAATGTGCTACTTCTTTGTAGTCCTCTATAAGGTAGAGGTTATACCCCAGACTAGTAGCTCTTTCGAGTGGAAGTTCCACTAAGCTCTACCCCTTTTTGATTCGTGATCATTGTAGGAATTAAATAAAACACACAACAACTGTATTTCAGATTTCCTCACGATGTTTTTCTTCACCGTTTAACAATTCTTCGTATTTTCACCTTTCTCATTTCTCTTCTCACATAATATGGCCGCCATTATTATTATTCCGCAGTTCAATGACCCGTGCAAGTAATAGAGTTTCACTCGAGAATTTTGTTTTTATTTTTTAAGACGAATTCTTGCAACTTTTTCTTGTTGTGAATTTCCTCGGTTTTTTTCTCTTTACTTTACTTTTAAAGGCATGATACAACCAGATCACTTTCGAGACAGAGTTGTTTTAAAGTAATTAAAAGGCAGTGCATTTTTTAAGTTAATTAAGACTGAAAGTTTTTTGTAGTGCCTAGAATCGCACTATCCCATTTCTTCCTATGAGTGTCGTAAGATAGGTACAAGAGATTGCAGTGTCAAGTGCACTCGGCCTGTGGTTGCTAAAGTTAAGCAAAGTTCACAGATGCAAGTCATCGGATGGGTGATCGAAAAAAAGTAATCTTGAACTATGCGAGTGAGGGAACAGGGAGAGCACCAGTGCTTGCGCACTCACTTGTGTCCTCACTTGTGTCACATATATCCTGCGTACCTGGCTGATCTTAAGGTCGGCCGCCATGGCCGAATACGGCTGGAGGGGTAAGTATATTATACATGAGATGAGATCTAAGGGTAGCAGCGATCCCCTGTGATTCTGTGTTTCACTCTCATAGTTCGGTGGGACAGCAATCTGACATGACCGTAGAGAGATCAGGCGCAGGACCAACAGTTAAACGTGCTTCAAGCCCCATTATTTTCATGTTAGTATAATCATTAGTAGAGGCCTAAATACCACGCTTGCCAAATTCTGAATATCGATTACACAAACAATCTAAGTTCTAAAAGTTCCTACAAACCTTGGACAGTTCGATTTTAACCCCTAACAATACAAGCATTCTTAAAAAAACCCAGCGAGACAAAATGACAAATAGAAATTATGTCATAACTATGTAGTTCGGACCTACCCCAAAGTAGCTTTTCGGATTCCTAAAAAAGAATCCGAAACATAAAAAAACTATGTTGAAGAAAAGAGGACAGCGGCCTATTCAGAATGGTTCCGTATACATTTAAATTGACTCCGTTGCGCTGTTACTAAATTATCAGCCCACAAAGGACCATGGGTCAAAAGCGAACTTTGATTTTAATTTTTTATTTTGATGCGGCATTCGAGACTGGAGTCGGTGGTCCCTTCCCTGGTCGGAGAATTATAATAATACAAGCGGCCGCCCGCGACTCCGTCGGCATGGTCTCCATTGTCCGCACACATAGGTTATATATACATACTATAGCCTTTTTTTTATAGTGGAAGAAAATGCGTTACGCATGTCCTACTATAGGTGAATGAGGTGGGGGCCTTTGGGACTATCTTCTTCCCATGAGGCTACTCACTAAAAACTTCCACTACTTCCTCTCTCCTTATCTTCCCATAGCCTAATGCCTTCCTAGTAAAATGAACTTTCCATAACCAAAAATATTTTTTCAATTTGAGCCTGTAGTTCCTCAGATTAGCGCGTTCAAACAAAACAAGCAAACATTCAAACAAACTCTTCAGCTTTATTATATTAAGTATAGATTGAGTGGTAAGTTGGGACAACAAACATTGGTTTTTCCAGACCCTGCGGAACCCTACTACCAGTGAATCACGGGGACCGTGTCACTAAACAGATAACCGCCTATTATGACAAACAGACGGACAAAAAACAGTGTAGTGGACACAGGAGTCGGGCGGGTATGTTGTGATGAGCGGAGCGGTTAGCGATTTTGAAATAACATGATAATATTCTTCAAAAAAACCTTGGACGTAATATGAATTATTGCGATTGCTAAGTTAAGCAACTTTCGCAGAGACCAGTTATCGGATGGGTGGCCGAAGCATTTCATCTCGAATGTCGAGCTCCTCCGTGCTTCGGAAGGAGTTAGGCCGTTGGTCCTGCGCCGGATCTCTAATTTCATCAAAATCCGTTCAGAAGTTTCAGCGTGATTGACGAACAAACATGCAAACAAACAAACTTTCACATTTATAATATTAGTAGTAAGTATAACAATTCATTATTACAAAAGCATTGGCTCAAGACTCAAAAACCCTTAAAATAATTTAAATCAAAATACACAAAAGAAACGGTAAAATATGATCTTACAATAACTATTATCCTTAACAGTAGTTAAACAGTTATTTTATAATACCAATTCACTATTACAAAAGCATTTACTCTAAAAACAATTAACATCAAAATAGCAAACCTTGACGGTCACCCATCGACCCAATCGCTTAACTTTAGCGAGAATTTCTTCCCCAGCCATTGCGTCATACAGACAAAGAACATTATTTATATTTATGTTTCCTTAAAACCTTTTTGCAGATAAACTTTAACTGTCTCTTTTATTGCAGTTGAAAAAACAAAACGGTATATTATAACAAAAGAGACTTCTGAGAAACATTGTGATGAGTCAATTTGACGGGCCCGTTGGTCTAGTGGTCAGAGACCCTGGCTCAAAACCAAGGGTTGCGGATTCAAAACCCGCGTGGGGCAAATTTTTATGTTATGAACATCGGCATTTGTACTCGAGTCATGGAAGTTTATGAAAAGTTATTAAGTATGTCTATCCGTTCCCTAGCTTCCATAGAACCAAGCATCGAGCTTAGTTTGGGGCTGGGCAACTGGTGTGTTAGTCCAAAGAATTTATGTTATTTTATTTAAATTGTGGGTTTGTTAAAACTAAATTTTCAAGTTTACTGATAATATAATAAGCGCATAATTGAAAAAAAATATTTCACAACATCACATATATTGATCTGACTCCGTTTTAAGTAGCTAAAGCACTTGTTTCACAATTACTTAAATTGATACATATACACCCAGACCAGGACAAACATATATGTTCGTTCATGCACACAAATGTTTGTCCTGTGCGGGGGTCGCACCCGCGACCACTTCGTCTAATAGGCAACTTCTTGACCATTACACTAAGCGGGTCGTCAATAACGAACAATACTTGTATTAAAAATGTCTTATTTAAAACTTTGACTCAAAATTTTGCCCGACCCGCGAATCAAACACCAGACCTTACGTCCACGGTCCGGAACTTGAACCACTAGACCACCGAAGCTCCTAACAGCTTATCAAAACACAATGCCTAAACGGGGATTCGAACCCGGAACCCTCATGGAGACGCCTATCTGGCGTCAACTGACCGCAGGGCACTTTATTGCTGTGCACATGAGGGGCCCGCATTTTGTTTCTTACTGTTTTTACGATTTTCAAAACACCTTACATTTAAAAGGCGCACGGTAGTGTTGGCGCCAAGTTTTGGAACCAAGAATATGACATTTTCTTGATTTCTGACTAACGAGACTGAATTTGACTATTTGGTGTAATGGTTGACGAGTTACATGCTGTTGAGGAATCAATTTGAACATTTTAGTTTGAATGGGAATTGAAAAGGTCATTATTGGTATTCAAATACTGAAAGTCATTTATAATAAAGTGCGTCAGCTAACTGTTATTTCTAAGAAGGATAAAATTAGAAATATCAGTAAGCTGACGCAGACATTTAATGCCTGTGATAATTATTTCGTAAATAAGTCACCAACTATTCTATTAACTCTACAGAAATCATCAATGTTACACCAATGTACATAATATGAAATTATAGCAAAATAATGAAGGCTCAAATTTAAATAAATAGCAGTAATAAGCGGAGATCGAATCCGAGACCTTACGTACAATAATTGTGATCCTAACCTAACCACTACACAATTCAGCCACAAAATTATCAACAACTTGGCCCATTTTTGACAAAGCGACAATAATATTTTACGATGTACACTTTTGCCTGGCCTGAATATCGTTTTATTCAAAGCAAAATGCACTTTAAAGCTATAGAATAAGGTTGAAAATTGCATAAACAGCTAATGCACTGATGGGCATTAATAAATTTGACAACGGGATAAATGGACAACGAAAGACTTGTATGGATATTGCATTGATGCGAAAATCATAAATAAATTAATTCGTTGGACTAACACACCGATTGCCTAGCCCCAAACTTAGCACGAAGCTTGGACTATGGAAGTTAGGGAACGGATAGACATATTAAAAAATACTTGTAAAACATCCACAAAACTTTGCCATAGTTAGAAATTTCTGTTCGTGAAAGATGTCCTGTATTCATCATCATCATTTTGTATCACCGACATCCGGAGGTGTATAAGCAAAAGAGTCACCTGATGGTAAGTGATCTGATCACCGCTGCCCATGAACATCAATAACCGCACAAGAGTCGCAGACGCGCTGTCTGTCTTTAAGACCCCATACAACCCCAAATGTGCTCTGGCGACCTTACTCACCAGCAGAAACAAAGCACAACAATTATGAAGTGCTACTTCACTGTGATCTTCTGAAAGGTGGAGGTACTTCCCCAGACGAGCGGCTCATTCTAGTTTAAGGCCACTAAGTGAAGAAACATCAGGCTGAAATTACGAGACCGCAGATCGGGGGCAATGCATATTCCATCCAAAATTAAGCGACGTTATTTCGGCACAGTGTGTCATCTTCCATGTAAAATAATTTGCAGGCGTAGTCAGTCGGTCGCGTTTTTACCGCCTTGTGTGTTTCTAAACTAAGCTCACAAACTCTCTCCAACTCTTAAACTGGTCTTGAAGTCCGTGGTTCGATTAACGCTCTTTTTAAATAAAATAAACAGAATATCCTTACAAACCTTTCGGCCTACGCTCGTACACTAAAATAAAGAGCTATATGACCAAATGATATAATTGAAAATCGCTTCGAAAATATAAATAATACCATATGACCCATACGCTTATATTCTGTTGTTTACTTATGTCATTAAAGTTGACACATAAAAAAGAGACAATTCCTTAGTTATTTATTTTTTAGAGTACGCACGATGGCCTAGTGAACTCTAGTGATTTAAGTACTGGGCCGTGGTCTCGAGGTCCTGGGTTCGATTCCTGGGTCGGGCAGTGTTGATTTTTCTAAACATAGGCCGTGTTTGTAACCGCCAACCCGCATTTGGCAAGTGTAGTGATTAAGCCAAAACCCATCTTTGTAAAGAAAACATGATTTCGAATGATGGAGGCCTTTGCCCTGCAGTGGGACAGTAATAGGCTAATACGTTTTATTAGAGTGAGGTAAACAAACAAGAGAGTCACCTGATGGTAAGTGATCACGCTGCCCATGGACATCAACAACCCCTCATGGGTAATAGATGCGTTGCCTGCCCATGGACTGACACAAGGGGAAAAGCTTAGTGGAACTTCCACTCTAATGAGCCGCTCGTCTGGGGAAGTACCTCCACCTTACAGAAGACCACAGTGAAGTAGCACTTCGAAACTGTTGTTTCTGCTGGTCAGTAAGGTTTAGTTAGGTCGCCGGAGCTCAGTTGGGGAGGGTATGGAGTCTTAAAGGCACGCAACGCATCTGCAACCCTTGTGCGGTTGTTGATGTCCATGGGCAGCGGTGATCACTTACCATCAGGTGAATCTTGCTCGTTTGCCTCCCTATAACATAAAAACCTTTTGACATTAAATTGACTTGCTCTGAGATTTTAAGTTTTATAAACATAACTAGCGGCCGCCCGCGACTCCGTCCGCGTGGATTTCTTTTTTTCGAAATAAAAAGTAGCCTATGTTCTGTCTCAGGGTCTAAAGATTTTCTGTACCAAATTTCATCAAAATCGTTTGCGAGGTTTAAGCGGGAAAGCGTAACAGACAGACAGACAGACAGAGTTACTTTTGCATTTATAATATTAGTTGGGATTTATTCCAACAATGTTTTGGAGCTCGTTCAAACCGAAGTAAGGGCGTAATAACAATTCAAATATCAGATCAGCAAATTGGCTTACGATAAAATAAGGTTTGGAACATTTTCATACAACTCTTGGGTAGTTCAACCAAATTGATGTTATTGAATTATGAAAATTGGGTTTATGAATAATCAATTTTGAACTTTACTCATTTTAAAATGAAGTTGGGTTTTGAATGTGTGGAAATGAGTGTAAGTCAAACAGATATTGTTAAGATTTTACGTAATAAAGAATCGTAAATGTTTAATCGAATTTGCTGTAGAATTTGGATTCGCACAGTAAAATGAAGATTATGCTAAGTGTGTTTTCAGTTCATTCAAGGTTGCCATGGTTTTGTAACTTCATTATGTTACTACTCTCAGATTAATGAATACCATTGATGCTCCTTATGACACGTTTCAGTGTCTTCAACAAACGTGGATTTCGGTTTCCGCACACATAGTGCTATATTATAGCTTAAAGCCTTCCTAGACAAATGTACTACCCAAGACAACATTATTTTCAGGGATTAGCACGTTCAAACAAACAAACTCTTCAGCTATATTATAATACTAGCGGCCGCCCGCGACTCCGTCCGCGTGGATTTCGATTTCCAATATCCTATGTGTTATTCTGATGTATGTATAAGCTATATTGTGGTAAAGTTTCATTCAAATCCATTCAGTAGTTTTTACGTGAAAGAGTAATATACATCCATACATCCATACATACAAACTTTCGCCTTTATAATAGTAGTAGGATTAAATCTAATACTCTTATTTTTCAATCTAAAAGGATCAAAACCGCACCGTAATTTATGAAACGCGCTTTAAAAAGTGTTCCTTTTGAATTTATAAGTGTGTTTATACAAATATTGCCAACAAACATGTGAATATAACCGTTCCGGACCATTTGTCGTTTGGGACCATCCAAGGTTTTAGTACCGAGGTGGATTATTTTTATTATGTATTGCATTACTGTTACTTTTGTACCTTTGTACTGACTTCGCGGCGTAGTGGCTAGTCATATTTTTAAGTGCCTTGGGTCATGGGTTTGATTCCCGGGTCCGTCTGAAAATTTTATCAGATTTTTCTGCTCGAGCTCCTCCGTGGTTCGGAAGGCACATTAAGCCGTTGGTCCTGCGCCTGATCTCTCTACGGTCGTGTTGGATTGCTGTCACCGAACTATGAGAGAGAGGGAATAGGGAGGGCACCTGTGCTTGAGCACAGCAATATGTATTGTATCTCCTAAGTGCTCAAGGAGGTGCTCGATGTCGCACTGGTTGGCGCGCTCGGTCTGCGAGTGCTATGATAAGCAACTGTCGCAGAAGCCAGTCACCGGATGGGAGACCGAAAAATGTCAGCTCGAGCTCCTCCGTGGTTCGGAAGGCACATTAGCCGTTGGTCCTGCGCCTGATCTCTCTACGGTCGTGTTGGATTGCTGTCACCGAACTATGAGAGAGAGGGAATAAGGAGGGCACCTGTGCTTGATCACAGTATGATGTATAATCCTACGTACAAGGCTGGTCTATTAGACCAGCTGGCGTGACTTATAAACGGTGAGTAAGTATACGTATTCGTAACCACGGATATCCACCGGTCAAAAAATCCGTATTGTTATCCGCATCTGTTTCTTTTCGCATGGATCTTTTATGGCACTTTTCTTTAGTAATTTTCAATTTGTAGGATGAAATTATTATATATGTGATGATGATACCTACTGGGTATCAAAATATCTGTGCCGGATCGTTAAAAATGTAGATCCGCAAATACGGATCCGAAAACCGATATTCGGTGTCAAGATTCGCGGATACAGATACGGATTCATATCTTTATTTTCTTATGCAAGGATGTTATAATGTATCTATTTAAGTACATATATATATTTGTTTTGTAATACAACTGTTGATTCTGATTTCTGTAACACAAGTGCTTAAGCTAGTTATCACAGATATACATATGAGATCAATGTATGTGAAGTTGTTAAATATTTATTTATTTATGCAATCGGTATAGGCGCTTCTAACCTTCACTATTTCATAGGAATCAAACTGACGTCCTTACCCTTCAACAAAATGACCCAAACACACGACTACAAGGGAGTTTATTTATTCGCCATGTGTTTGCTGGCAAATGTGTGTTTTGTGCGCATTCTGTGATCTGTGGGGGGCGTGGGGACCGTGATAAAGACCGCTGACGCACGCCATGAGGGCTGGGACATACCGAGAGGGTAAATTAGGGGAACATCCACTTAATAATACTTGCGTAGTGTAAACAAATATACCTAAGTAATATGAATATAAATAAATAAATAAATTCATTGGACTAACACACCAATTGCCTAGCCCCAAACTAAGCTCGAAGCTTGTACTATGGATGCTAGGGAACGGATAGACATACTTAAATCTATACTAATATATAAAGCTGAAGAGTTTGTTTGTTTGTTTGTTTGAACGCGCTAATCTCAGGAACTACTGGTCCGATTTGAAAAATTCTTTTTGTGTTGGATAGCCTATTTGACGAGGAAGGTTATAGGCTATAGTATATAACTATTATTTTACTCCAAGGGGATGAAAAAGGGGATTAATGTTTATGTGAAACTTTGTCAATTTTAAACCGATCGGGCTGGGACTTTGCATGCATAAAGCTACTATGACATAAAGATCCTTTTAAAAAGGATTTTTATATGTTCCACCCCAAGGGGATGAAAAAGGGGATTAATGTTTGTATGAAACATTGTCAATTTTAAACCGATCGGGCAGGGACTTGCCATGCATAAAGCTACTATGACATAAAGATCCCCTTAGAAAGGATTTTATATGTTCCACCCCAAGGGGATGAAAAAGGGGATTAATTTTTGTATGAAACTTTGTCAATTTTAAACCGATCGGGCAGGGACTTGCCATGCATAAAGCTACTATGACATAAAGATCCCCTCAGAAAGGTTTTTTATATGGTCCACCCCAAGGGGATGAAAACGGGGATTAATGTTTGTATGAAACTTTGTCAATTTTGAACCGATCGGGCTGGGACTTTGCATGCATAAAGCTACTATGACATAAAGATTCCCTTAGAAAGGATTTTTATATGTTCCACCACAAGGGGATGAAAAAGGGGATTAATGTTTGTATGACACTTTGTCAATTTTAAACCGATCGGGCTGGGACTTGCCATGCATAAAGCTACTATGACATAAAGATCCCCTTAGAAAGGATTTTATATGTTCCACCCCAAGGGGATGAAAAAGGGGATTAATTTTTGTATGAAACTTTGTCAATTTTAAACCGATCGGGCTGGGACTTGCCATGCATAAAGTTACTATGACATAAAGATTCCCTTAGAAAGGATTTTTATATGTTCCACCACAAGGGGATGAAAAAGGGGATTAATGTTTATATGAAACTTTGTCAATTTTAAACCGATCAGGCTGGGACTTGCCATGCATAAAGCTACTATGACATAAAGATTCCCTTAGAAAGGATTTTTATATGTTCCACCACAAGGGGATGAAAAAGGGGATTAATGTTTGTATGACACTTTGTCAATTTTAAACCGATCGGGCTGGGACTTGCCATGCATAAAGCTACTATGACATAAAGATCCCCTTAGAAAGGATTTTATATGTTCCACCCCAAGGGGATGAAAAAGGGGATTAATTTTTGTATGAAACTTTGTCAATTTTAAACCGATCGGGCTGGGACTTGCCATGCATAAAGTTACTATGACATAAAGATTCCCTTAGAAAGGATTTTTATATGTTCCACCCCAAGGGGATGAAAAAGGGGATTAATGTTTGTATGAAACTTTGTCAATTTTAAACCGATCGGGCTGGGACTTGCCATGCATAAAGTTACTATGACATAAAGATTCCCTTAGAAAGGATTTTTATATGTTCCACCCCAAGGGGATGAAAAAGGGGATTAATGTTTGTATGGAACTTTATTGGTATAGTGTATGTTTGCGGAAACCGGAAACCACGCGGACGGAGTCGCGGGCAACCGCTAGTACATTTATAAACATCCATGATTCGAGTACAAATGACGATGTTCATCACACAAACATTTGCCCCTAGCGGGATTCGAACCCGCGTCCTTTGGTTTTGTAGCTAGGGTCTCTAGCCACTCGACCAACGGGCCTGTCAATAATAATAATAGTCCGGTCAATTTAGACATTCGAAGTTACATAAATTCCCACCTAGCTGAAAATCGGTAAGATTGTTTAAAATATCATAAAAAACAAAATTTGAAAGTTCCCCATCTTTCCCCTGTAAGGAAAAAAAAATATTCAAGGTCAAAGGTCCAAAAAAAGAGTTTTTCGCGATTTTCAGCAAAACGGTAAGTTTTATCATAAAAATACCTGAGACAAAATTGTAGATCATAAAATTATCTACAAAAAATGTATAAATACTTTTTTTTCTACGAGCCACCGTTTTTGAGATATAACGATTCTAAAAGTTGCAAAAGTTGTAATCGTCTTAATATGCATACGTTTCCTCGCCACATATGAGGTAGTGTACGCAGCGCAAACAAAAACAAAATTTAATTGAATGTGCTGAAGTTTTTAAAAATAGTACCTAAATCTACTCGACAAGAAATTATTACTAACGGCATTCGCTTTCTTCTTTCTATGTACGGAGCTCCTAAAAAAACTACCTGCTTAGATAAATATAGATATGCATGTTTCGTTAAAAACACCAAAAGTAAAAAACAAATACAATTGCTTGTCTTCCTCCAACCTCAGTTGCTGCTCATCAACACCTTTTTAGGGTATATTACCAAGTTCAAGTGTGGCTTGGTTATCAGCTAGACCCTACAGAGTGGGGTTGGAAGTTGGTCAACAATTTATTAGAACCAGTGCACACTTTACTTCCACCTGCGCCGGAAAAACTGCTGAACTCGATTTTTTGCAAATGCAAAAAGGGATTCAGTGCTAAATGTGGTTGCAAAAAAGTCGGACTGTTCTGTTCTCCGGCATGCACACATTGTCAAGGCCAGTTGTGCTCTAATATTGAATCACCAACAGTAGAGGATCCGTTTGATTCCAACGAGGCAACATGCGATACATCGCTATTAACGCAGTTTTCATGCACTCAGGATGAAAATGAAGAAGAGGAACAAGAACAAGAAGAACAAGAACGAGAAGAACAAGAACAAGACGAACAAGAACAAGAAGATCAAGAAGAAGAATTTGAAAGTTACGACTCGGACGATTAAATTTCTCTACTTTATTTTTTAACTTAAATTGCTTTTATCTTTTCAATCTCTGCGAATATCCATTATTTTTCAATAGTTTCAAATTAAACAGGATCAAAACTAACCGGTGGAATAGGCCTACTGGGGAAACCACGTTAAAAAAACGCGCTGAATACACTACCTCATAGGTGGCGAGGAAACGTGTGCATATTAAGACGATTACAACTTTTGCAACTTTTAGAATCGTTATATCTCAAAAACGGTGGCTCGTAGAAAAAAAAGTATTTATACATTTTTTGTAGATAATTTTATGATCTACAATTTTGTCTCAGGTATTTTTATGATAAAACTTACCGTTTTGCTGAAAATCGCGAAAAACTCTTTTTTTGGACCTTTGACCTTGAATATTTTTTTTTCCTTACAGGGGAAAGATGGGGAACTTTCAAATTTTGTTTTTTATGATATTTTAAACAATCTTACCGATTTTCAGCTAGGTGGGAATTTATGTAACTTTACTCTTATTTTTTGGTCTAATTTGACCGGATTAATAAAGGTAAGTTTTAAGCTATAATACCTATAGTTCTAAGTGACTTCCTGTATTTAATACAATTATGTATTTGGTGCAATTTGTATTCACATGCTTTTATTTAAGGCTATGTAGGTAAGAGAACTGAAATGTATAAGCATTGTACCACCTTTCGTAACCCTACTTAAAGAGAATAAATGATTTATGTTAATGTTTTATGTTTATGAATCATACCCTAATATCCCTACTAATCTCTACGAATATGATAAAAGCAAATGTAACTGTGTCTGTCTGTTTTCTGTTACGATTTCCCGCTTAAACCTCTCAACCGATTTTGATGAAAGGCACAAACAATCTTTAGACCCTGAGAAAGATAGAATGCTCCCTTTTACCGAAATCCACGCGGACGTAGTCGCGGGCGACCGCTAGTAACCTATAAATATTTGACGGTCAGCACGCTGAAACAACTGAACGGATTTTGATGAATTCTGGTACAAGCAGGGTATGGGCCGAATAAATTGGATACTTTTTATCCCAATTAAATGTTTTCTCTACGGTTGTGTCAGATTACTTTCCTACCGAACTATGAGAGTGGGGGAATAAAGAGTGCACATGTGCTTGCGCACCCACTAAACTAAACGGCCGAAAGGGTTATAATATTAAAATTAAATCACTCTGATAAAAAACTGCACGAAAATCAAGAATACGGTCCAACAGAATAAAGAGACTTTGTTTTGTACTATGGTTGTATGAATTTTAATATTTTTTTTGTATGCATTTCCCTCCCAGTGCGTCTCATCCTTGCACCATAAAAGAATTCCAAATAATTCGCCACAGAGGCATTAAACATTTTCATATATTTCAATATACCCTGAGTTATCGACACGTCCTGTGAATTTATGATATTATTCAATTAATTATTATTTCTTTGCCTGCGGGACACCTTGTTTTGAACGTTTCGAGACATACAGCTAATATAATAAAATGAGTTTGAATTCGACGTATTATTATATTTTGTTGCTTACATTTTTGACGACCCGCTTGGTGTTTTGGTCAAGAAGTTGACTATTGGACTAAGAGGTCGCAGGTTTGAGCCTCGCACTTTACAAACATTACGTTTATATGAATTTGTCGGTTTGTCCTGGTCTGACTGAGTGTTATTGTGCTGTACATATATGTATATTTAAGTATGCAATTTATTTTTAATGGAAAATGCCACCCCATACCAAAAATAACCTTAAACCAAATACCTATTTGAATTCAGTTGCTTATACACTTGTATTTCTGTAAAATCAGCAACCTAGTTATTAAGGACGCCGCTTTACATGCGTAACGTTGTTGGTTCAATCCCGGTGCGCACCTCTGGACTATCAAAGTTGGTTTTTAATAAAAATATATATAGTAACTTCATTATCATCAACAATTGCCTAGCCCAAAAGTAAGCTCGAAGCTTTTACTACATATGCTAGGGAACGGATAGACATACTTAAATACTTTTACAAATATCCATAACTCGAGAACAAATGCCCTTGTTCATCACGCTAACATTAGCCCCTAGCCGGATTCGATCCCGCTTCCCTTGGTTTTGTGGCCAGGGTGTCTGACTACTATTCCAACGGGCCCGTCAAAGATCTATGTGCGGAACTCATACCAACTCTACGGAGCATAAAACTACAATGGAAAACTACTCCATTTTAGACAAGTTCAATCGGGCAACTTTGTGTCAGTTTTTCCGAACACAGTCTAGGTTTGTATCACCAAACCGCATTTGGCAAGCGTGGTGATTAAGCCAAAACCCATCTTTGCAACGAAAACATTCAAATTATGGACGCCTTTGCCCTGCAGTGGGACATTAATAGGCTGATACTTTACTTTGCCTCAAAAAAGAAGTTTGACAGCGACAAATTTCGCGCGTTCAATTTGACACATCCGCCATTTTGCGCGGCCATCTTAGCACCGTTCCAATTTATGCGTTATCGATTCATAATCTGTAATTTCGCGTCAGAAATTACTTTTTATCTTTCCAATCGGAAGCGTATCAATGGAGGTTTCTCGGTAAACGTTATGGAATTAACAATTGATAATAAATTATCATGCACGCAACGTTTTGCGATGATCTGTTAATTCTGGAGTTTGGTTTTTTGGAAATTTATGGTTTTTAGCAGGTATGGTAAAATATTAAAAACATTCCCTAGCTGTGTTAAGCAGACTATTATTATAAACTAGCGGCCGCCCGCGACTCCGTCCGCGTGGATTTCGATTTCCAATATCCTATGTGTTATTCTGATGTATAAGCTATATTGTGGTAAAGTTTCATTCAAATCCATTCAGTAGTTTTTACGTGAAAGAGTAACAAACATCCATACATCCATACATCCACACATCCATACATCCATACATCCACACATACAAACTTTTGCCTTTATAATAGTAGTAGGATGTAAAAATTTCTCTGTTTGGATGTTTGACCGTCATTCACACTAAATCATCTGAACGGATTTAGATGACATTTTGAACAATACACCAATTGCCTAGCCCCAGCCTAAGCTCGAAGCTTGTACTATGGATGCTAGGGATAGGTTAGACATACTTTAATACTTTTTATTTACAAATATACTTAAATAGATACTTATTACACCCATACAAGGAAGGACAAACAGATGTTCACAAAAGTTTCTCCTGTGTGAAGATCGAACCTGCAACCTTTCGGTCTAATAGTCAACGTCTTGACCATAACACTAAGAGGGTCCTTAATTAATACACTTATTTAACCTTAACATATAGGATTGAAGTTCAAATGGCTAAACCATTACTCTACGAAGGCTGGCGCTGAAATGCAAATTCTGTAAAAGAAAAATATCAAATAATTTGCTTAAAAATATTTACGCAAGCGTCGTATTGACCAACAAAAAACGAAAACAAAAAAAATGGCCGCACTTCAAAAAGATTTCGATTTCCGAACATCTAAATACATGAACACAACGAATGGCTTACATTTGTCTCCCCGCATGAGAGCCGGGCTTTATTTATTTAAAAAACGAACACATTTTTCGGTATTTTTTAATAAAAAAAAAGAAACTAACCTCCGTTTTGTTTCTGTTGCGTTTGCCCGCGCTTCGACATGAAACGATCTATTGCTGTCTCTTTCCTTCGCAACAAAAAAGAAAGAGACGCGTATATTTTTTTCTTCTTTTTCTGGTCAGTTATGAGAGCTGTCTTTAACAGAGATCATAAAGAATTTAAAAATGATATTACCAAGACGTCGCAGGATACTTTGAATGTTTGCTTTGATATGTTTTTTTTCATTCCCATAGAGTATAGAGGCTAGGGAATTTCTACAAGATATCCGGGTGTCCTCCAGATAATGATCAGAATAAAAACTTTATTGAATAAACTCTTTTGATGGTATCGCGCCATGTTTAAAATGAGGAATGGCGGGGTTTTTTTCGATAAAAAAATTAAAAGTTACACGATCAAAGAAGTTTATTGATCGGGGTCGTTACTATTAAGACTTTTTTAAACTTTTGACTTGCTCAAAATTGCTTGCGGTTAACTTTGGGGTTGTTTCTTGATTTTTACAAAAAAACACGGTTAACAAATCAAATCAAATCCATTTATTTGTATAAAAAGTGATATTACAGATATCTGATTTCTATAATTGAGCGCACAATTCGCCAGAACCTGGCAAAAAGGTTAAACCATTGACATTTTTTACTATAAAATGTTCTGCCAATAGAAATAAATGCCTGAATCTGTTTTGAACTAAAACTGCACTCATTTATCATTGCTTCTCTATCATTCTTATTATAAACTCTACTAATTAAAATATTAGGCAGGCGCCGAGTAGAAGAGCATTTAAGTTTCTTGTCCATCACTTCCTAACTAATTCTTGCGCTTCATCGTCCACTGTTTCCAGTACTTAATCTAGCATCATTTATCAGTTATACTTATTTTCTTTATAATATATTATATTTGTGTATAGTTGTATTTTATTATAAAGTATATATATTTTTATATAAAGTTATATGTGTATTTTTTATGTAGTCTGTTATATGTTAACTAGTTAATAAGAGTAAATTATTTTATTTTAATAGCACTACCTACCTACCATTCACTTTCTGTTTTGCCCTAAGGTTGACTGGTAGAGAATGCCATGCGGCATTAAGTCCGCCTTTTGTACAAATTTTATTTCGTGCAATAAAGTTTAAATAAATAAATAATTATATAATAAAGCTGAAGAGTTTGTTTGTTTGTTTGAACGCGCTACGCTCTGCCAATAGACGAATCTGGCTTAAATTTGGCATGCAGGTATTGGTTACGTCTCATGCATTCTTATGATTTAATTTTATGATTTTGATAAAGTCTGCCAAGCCAAGGGGATAAAAAAGAGTTTTTCATGTTTTTTTTCATGTTAATCAATCCTATTTTATGTAAAGATTGAAAGATTCCATGGGACCATTTAAAGATTGTTAAAAAAAATGTCGGAAAACGCAAAAAACTTTCCCAATACATTTTCTACTCCAAACTGTATAATTATACATACATCAAGGTAATTAGGTTAAAACTTGAATCTTGTTCAACATTTTGTTCCCAGTCTAGGCAAGTGTGTATGTAAAGTAACAAAGTAAGTTTCAAAATTCAAAAGAGCAGTACACTTCATACTCAATGTCTTTTTGTACCGTACCCGTCTGCCCCGAAGTCATCAATAATATAAAACTATTAGTCTGTTTGTATGTCACGATACGATCACGATTAAGTGAACGATACGACTTACTATCAACTGTATATCAAAAAACATCTTCTTCCTAGCGTTAATCCCGTTTCAGTGACGTTGACATGATCCAGGATTTGACGAGTCTGGTTATTACAGTAAAGCGACTGCCATCAGTACCTTCGTAGCCCTTAGAGGTGAACCAGACAGATTGGATCATGGTTACACATTCAGATCTATCTAACTGAAACTAAAGTCAAACACTATCTGAATATGGAGGTTTCCTCACGGTGTTTTTCCTCACCGCTGAGCTAATGGCACAAATCCACACGTAGATACGATGATGCTAGGCGAGCCGTTTGGTGTAATGGTCGAGAAGTCGGGTATTACACCAAAGGTCGCGGGTTCGATCCCCGCACGGTACAAACATTTGTGTGCATGAACATGTCTGTTTGTATCGGTCTGGGTGTTTCTATGTATAATAAGAATATATTTACAAAAAAAAAGTATATAAGTAATGTTTATCCGTTGTCTGGCATCCATAGCACAAGCTTCAGCTTAGTTTGGGGCTAGATGGCGCTGTGTGAATAATGTCCAGAGATATTTATTATTATAGATTTCGAAATATCCAGATGTGTGGGCCCGGATTCGAACCACGGGCCTCACATATGTGAGGTGCAGTCCGTACCGCTAGGCCACCATCGCTCGCTCTTGTATATCGGAAAACTAGATACTAATTTTAGGTCGGGAACTGGATTCGAACCCTGGACTAAGGTTATAGAGCTCAGCTCTCTAACCACTACAGCAAAGAGTCCAAACATGTATCAGACAACGATCCAACTATGATACAAAACCTGTTTGATCTTGGTCGCTTTTTTTGTTAGTAGAAGTAGTTCTATTCTATGCGGCTACTTCATCAAACGCCTCGATGGCCTAGTGGTTTAAGTACCGGGCCGTGGTCTCGAGGTCCTGGGTTCGATTCCCGGGTCGGGCAAATTTTGTGTTGATTTTTCTGAACACAGCCCGGGTTTGTAATCACCAACCCGCATTTGGCAAGCGTGGTGATTAAGCCAAAACCCATCTTTGCAACGAAAACATGATTTCAAATTATGGAGGCCTTTGCCCTGCAGTGGGACATTAATAGGCTGATACTACTACTTCATCAAATCGTCTAGTATAAATCCCACGACCTCTTAATGTCAAAGCATGTAAAATATTTCACGGTGACTTATGCACAGCGGTGGCGGCCGTTAGTTTTATACTTTTTACGTCCTTTTTTAAACCTTTTATGAGCCTTTTTTATCCCCTCGAGTAGTAAAATAATGGCCAAGTTATTTTGTTGTGATTTTATTGTTATGCCTAGTTCAACCTTGAAATGGAAGATTCAAAATGTACAGGTATAAACACGTTTAAGTAAAAAATATTGGAAAGTGCAATAATAATAATTTATTGTTTATTGTTAAGACCTAACGGTTTCATGAAACGGGTGCAAGGCAATATAAGTCAGTTACTTAATTGTTAATAAATTACTGTTACTGTAGTAACTCGACCGTAGAGAGATCAGGGGCAGAACCAACGGCGACACATGTCTTTCAAAGGTTAAGCAACATTCGTAGAGTCTGGTCATCGGCTAAATGTGATCTGCAATTATTTGTTATCACTTGATCTTATTAGGTAAACGTTTTTGTATATTTTTCCGATTAAATAAACAGTACCTCTATCACACACTTGGCCGTAACTCTACCGTGCGCCCAAATATCCTTTGTGTACGTTTTTTATAACCCAAAGGTTGAACTTAACCGGTCAAAACTTGTTCCAAATCCTTGTAATTTTTTGTTAGAAAACATATTAATCACTCTATTATTAATTGTCATTGGTGACACTTGTACCTAGTGGTTGTATGTCAGGAATGTTGGTCCATGGTTCGTTTCCCGTGCATGACAAAGTATGTGGGCGTTTATCTTTATTAATCTCGGTCCCTTTGTTTGATTTCCAGTCAAGATGATTTAAGAGTGGTAAGAATGATGGACGGTTGTCGTGAGGTAGGTACTGGGTTTAGTTCTTGGTCAAGGGTTTTTTTTGTAAAGTAATATTATGTCGATCGCTTAGTGGTAAGAACACCGTTTCACACGCCTGAGATTGTTGGTTCAAACCTATGCAAGCACACACCTTTGGATTAGCAAATTCATACAATCAAGAGAGGTGGAGCTTAGTGGAACTTCCACTCGAATGAGCCGCTTTTCTGAGGAAGTACCTCCACCTTAGAGAAGACCGCAGTGAAGTAGCACTTCGTAACTGTTGTGCTATGTTTCTGCTGGTGAGTAAGGTTGCCAGAGCTCAGTTGGGGAGGGTATGGAGTCCTAAAGGCAGGCAACGTATCTGCGACGCTTGTGCGGTTGTTGATGTCCATGGGCAGCGGTGATCACTTACCTTTAGTTGACCCTCTTGTTCGTATGCCTCCAAATCACAAAAAAAAATCACGTCGAAAGTAGGTACTAAATAGATTTTGATAGCCTAATTCCACGCTGTCAAAAAAACTTTTATTTCTAACAAAGCCGCGCTAGTAATAACTGAAATTCACTTTAATTCAACTGGTCTCTTTGATTATGGCGAAATTAATGCAGTTTTTGAAAATAATTTGTATCACAAGTATAATTAATGAAAAATCGGCATTCATCGGAGTGACATGGACAAATGAGCTGATTTTAATTATCTGCATTAAGGTGCAGTATAAAAGTGCATTTAAATGCATTGGTGCAAACATAAGCTTTCTGAAGTTCTTGACGGTCAGATACCCTGGCTACAAAATCAAGGGTCTTGGGTTCGAATCTTGCTGGAGGAAAAAAATTGTGTGATGAACATCGGCGTTTGTACTGGAGTCATGGATGTTTATAAAAGTATCTTAGTTTCCTGCCGATTCTTCTCGCCAGTAACTGTCTTCCGAATATTTGGTCGAGTATTTTTTTGTAGCATTTTTTCGATTAATATTATTACTTCTATAAAGCCTAGATATATTAATAAAGAATATTTTGAGTTTCAGTTTGAGTTTAGTATGCTTTCAGTTCCCTAGTACCATAGTACAACAAGCTTTGAGCGTAGTTTGGGGCTAGGCATTTGAATGATAGTCCATGGAATTTTATTTATTTATGTATTACTAACGGCCCGGGTAGATTTCAATGTATGTCACTCAGTGATAATAATGTAGATTTCTAAAGTACAAATATTTTTTTTAAAATCGGTCCTGTACTATTTGAGTTCATTCGATACATACAGAAATTCAAAAAAATCCTCCTTTTAGTACAAACCTATAGAATTTTAATAGTTCTTAAATTAAAAAGTCACATACTTAGTCACATACTTAGGCCTAGTACAATTATAATTTTGCCCTAACATTGTAAGTTAGGTACTAAATTTATAACTTAAATCTCAAGTTCGAAATAAGTCTGGCCCTTAAAATCGCAAGGAACCAGTTATGGCCGATATGGTCTATACGTTACAAACATCTTGTTGGAATCATTTGGACAGCAATATTTGAATTACGAAATCAAAATTGGACCGACACGGACTCGAACTTAGGACTCAAAAGATCGTTTTATTTATAATTAATTGTTAATGATTGATACAGATTGTACATCAAACTTAAAACTCAACCTCAAAATCTTCTTGAGTAGGCTTTATTAAAACACTTATTAATCGTCAAAATAAAACAATGACCCGATGATTTTTAATTGATGATCTCTGTTGAATTTTTATGCCATTATGGATGTGTTTTTTCGACAAAATGTACCTAAATTGTTATGAACAAATGAAATTGAATTGAACAGAATAAAATTCTTCACATAACGCTATTTTGTAAAAATCTGTCAAGTTACTACAATACACTAGTAGTAGGAGACACTAGTAGTAGTAGTAGTAGAGGTATAGTACCTACTATTCTGGGCCGGAAGAATAGTACTACCCCATCTCTCCCCGTAGGTGTCACGACTAAGGCACATTCCGGGGGATGGGCAGCAGCGTTCCCCTGTGTTGTATCGTTCACCATATTGCGGTCACCAGCCCGCCTGCCCAGCGTGGTGACTATAGGCAGAACCCCTTTTGGAGGGGGTACGTCCAGATGTGGACTGCAACAGGCTGGTGATAATGATTATAATAATAATACCATTCCGTTTCTTCGATCTTACGATCAGCCAGGTACGCAGGATATATTATAGTGTACAAGTGAGTGCGCAAGCACAGGTGCACTCCCTATTCCCTCACTCTCATAGTTCGGTGGGACAGCAATCTGACAAGACTGTTAAGATATCAGGCGCAGGACCAACGGTTTAGCTTGCCTTCCAACGCACGGAGGAGCTCGAGATGAAATTTTTCGGTCACCCATCTGATGACTGGCTTCTGCGAGAGTTGCTTAACTTAGCAATCACGAGCGAGCATGCAAGATATGTACTTATTCACGCTTCTCTTGAAGGAATCTAGGTTTAAGGATAGAGGAAACACGTATGCCAATATCGCATAATGGTAATTTTGGACCGACTTCAAAAAATGAGGAGGTTGTCAATTCGTCTGTATCTATAATATTTTTGATCGTATTCTCATAGTCATAATGTTCCATTATTCTATAGCAGTGAAAGCTTCGCTCTCCCCACAAAGAATCGTAATATCAATTAAACATTTTATCTCGGAAATTCCCTGTCGAAACAAGACGGAGCAAAAATGCATTTAAGAAATAATTCGTTGGACAAAAACCGGCCATTTCTTTGCAAAAAGAAAAACGCCCAGAAAAATCTGGCTGACCGCTAAATACACTGTAATACGCAACGTTGGAGATACAAGAAACGATGGAGGTGGCAATTAAATTTTAAAATGAGCAGGACGAAAAAAGCAAACAATTTTTTAATCTATCCCAACTAATATTATAAATGCGAAAGTAACTCTGTCTGTCTGTCTGTCTGTCTGTCTGTTACGCTTTCCCGCTTAAACCTCGCAACCGATTTTGATGAAATACTAATATATAAAGCTGAAGAGTTTGTTTGTTTGTATGTTTGCTTGTTTGTTTGTTTGTTTGAACGCGCTAATCTCAGGAACTTCTGGTCAGATTTGAAAAATTCTTTTTGCTTTGGATAGTCCATTTGACGAGGAAGGTTTTAGGCTATTGGAAATCGAAATCCACGCGAACGGAGTCGCGGGCGGCCGCTAGTTTATAAATAATTTAAGGAAAATCCACCTGAGGTGCGATTCACTAAGCGCAAATGTCATAAAAAAACCTTGGTCGCACGCAGCGGTTCAGTAATCGGTGACAGAACTTTTGGTATTCTGTAAGAACTATTTCAACGCTGATACTTCACTGTGGTCTTCTGGTAGGGTGGAGGAACTTCCCCTGACGAGTGGCTGATTCGAGTGGAAGTTCCACTAAGCTGTAATTCTCAATCTCCCTGTTCTCAGGCCCAGTTTATTATTTAATACCTAATATCTGGAGTCTTGTAAATTCCCACTTAATAATAAATAAATCCCCTTAAACCTACACGCTGGGTCGCAAGTCCCAGGCGCCGACTGACATTCCTCTCTGTTCCACGCGATGGACCCGGCACCCGCACGGAGAATCCATGGATAGCTTAGAAGTTCGTCTCAACGCTATGGGGTTCGTCAAGTATTACGTAAGCAGATTCATTACAGTTATTCATTATTAAATAATCATGCTAAGTTATTAATTAATTATCAATGATAATGTCATCTACACTCTCTACATCTACCACTACACTAATATTATAAAGAGGAAATATTTGTGTTTTTTGTATTTTTGTATGTAACGAATAAACTCAAAAACTACTGAAACGATTTGAATAATTCTTTCACTGTTAGATAGACACTGTCCCCGGTGAACATACTTTTGTTCCCGGAAATGTGGGGGCAAGGGAGGTATATTTAAAAAATAAAATTACTCGCTTTGATAAAAATAAGAAAAGCAAAGGCTCCCCCGCCCCCCATAGTGCTTACGTAATACTTTAACGGCCCCTATTAAGCTTAAAGTATCTCAAAACTACCGCATCCATACTACCCGCTCTTCATAAACACCCAAATATCTTTAACATGAACAAGAACTATAACTGCACAGAGAAATCCGTCCAAAAACAGCAGAATACCTCGCCCGGGAAATGATGTCCATCATTTACTCCTGTTCAATTGGGTCCAACTTGTTCCAAGCGTTTCCAAACACCGATCAAACGATAATCAACCTTATAGCTTCACCTTTAAAGGTTGACACAAACGCAATCTTAAGCTGGTCAAAATTGTCAGACTGTGGAAGTCGGAAATTTAAGTTCAAGCGATTTTGAACTCTATTTCGCATGACATAAGGGTGAAGGAGTAAATTGGAGACAGTATTGACAATTACAAGTCCAAATTACAGCATCATTACAATTGTAACAAATGATTTTGAACTGTAATTCTACGGTTTTAAGATGGAACTGGGATGTCAGCTGGTATTGGATAACTGAAGGTTCTCAAAGACACGCCCAAATATTATTTTTTGCGTGAAAACATGGTTTTGGGCGGGGTTTAAGTAAGACCGCCCTTGAGGGGGTTATTTTGGGGTTGAGATTATTGCTAGGGGACTAAAATGGCTTCTTACTTATACCTCCTAGTCTAAAATGGCTAGATACAAAGAAAAAAAATCATGAGGCTACCATACAATTATAATAAACTAAATGAAAATAATCAATAAAATAAATTCCTTGGACTAACTCACCAATTGCCTAGCCCAAAACTAAACTCGAAGCTTGTACTATGGAAGCCGGGGAACAAAAGACATACACTAATATAATAAAGCTGAAGAGTTTCTTGTTTGTTTCAACGCGCTTATCTGAGAAACAACTGGCTCGAATTGAAAAAAAATATGTTGGAAAGTCCAATTGTCCAGGAAGGCTTTAATCCGAAATCCACGGAGACGAAGTCTCAGGCGGCCGCTAGTACTTTAATAAACAACCATAACTCGACTAACCGACAAATGCTGATGTTTATCACACAAACATTTTCCCCTAGCGGAATTCGAACCCGCGGCCCTTGGTTATGTAGCCAGGGTCCCTGACCACTAGACCAACGGGCCCGTCAAAACTTATTAGCAAATAATACCTGTCAAAGAAATAGTCTAAAACCATATTTATTATCTGATTTCCCACAACAATCGATGCGTCGGACAGACCAACGAATAGTTTTATATACGAAGAGTGAAAAACAACAAAATGGTGCTTAAACCATCACAGGAGTACTTACGTGTAATTTATTAAGAGATCAGTAGTTTGGTCCAAGTTACAGGCAGAATACAAAAAATAACTTATTTCTTTGAATATTTGTTGCTATTTTCGATACATTAAGGAAGAATGAATGTGGCACCAGTGGTAGAAAAGGTCGTCTACGTAAACATGGACAAATTATTAAAGTACCTCCACCTTACAGAAGATCACAGTAAAATAAATAGTAAGTATACTATAAAGGGGCCCCTTAAACCTACACGCTGGGTCGAAAGTACCAGGCGCCGACTGACATTCCTTTCTGTTCCACGCGATGGACCCGGCACCCGCACGGAGAATCCATGGATAGCTAAGAAGTTCGTCTCTCTTTATAACTGTTGTGCTGTTTCTGCTGGTAAGTAAGGTCGCCAGAGCTCAGTTGGGGAGGGTATGGGGTCTAAAGGCAGGCAACGCATCTGCGACCCTTGTGCGGCTGTTGATGACCATGGGAAGCGGTGATCACTTACCATCAGGTGACGCTCTTGTTGGTTTGGCTCCATCTTATACTTTGAGGTATTACTACTACGTAAAGAGTAGACAACTCGAAGAAATATTTTCTTATTCGCACTGTTGTCCATGGACGACAGTTGCCGTCCATTGTACTATTTAATTAATCAAAAAAATGCCGTCTTGTGTTTTAAAAACATGGATAAATCATTTAAGGACGAAAACTAAAACTATATAACGGCGTGTTATTAAACAGATAAAAGACAAAAAAATTACTAAATTATCCACCTCCTTCCCTCCAAGTTGACGCTCAGATTTTGTTCACGATGTCCACTCTATACGTAGTAGTAATACGTCAATGATTAAAATAGGTTTCATAGAAGGACTTATTAATCGTCAGTAAATTACAAAATGTTGACTGTACCACCGATTTGGAAAGCAGTTACTGGCGAGAAGAATCGGCAAGAAACTCGACAGTTGCTGTTTTCAAATGCCATATTTTTTAATACTAGCGGCCATTCGCGACTTCATCAGCCTATATTTCGGATCCCTAGTTTTTCTCAAAAAATGTAGCCTTTGTTCTTTCTCAGGGTCTAAAGATTGTCTGTGCCAAATTTCATCAAAATCGGTTAAGATGTTGAAGCGGGAAAGCATAACAGACAGACAGACAGACAGACCGAGTTACCTTCGGATTTGTAATAACGCGTTGAGAAGATTAATAATATTGTCATCATCATCATCATCATCCTAGCGCCTCTCCCGGTTGCATCCTCGGCCATTGCCTTGGAGCCCAGGGTACGCTGCGACTATGAACCTGAATTGACATGCCTGGTTATTACAATGTAGCGACTGTCGTCTGACCTCCGTAACCACAAGGGAAACCAGACCAGTTGGATCATAGTCGGGACCAACGGCTTAACGTGCCTTCCGAAGCACGGAATCATCATTCTTATCGGACAATCAGGTGATTCAAGCCTGCAATGTCCTAACCAAACTGGAAAAACCAACACAAAGTGAAAGTGTTCCCCGCGGGATTCGAACTCACGACCTCCGTGCGTAGTATTTGAGCACAGCGCTCTAACCACTACACCACGGAGGCAGAGGAGATAAATATTGTCATGAAGTGTTAAAAAAACTTAAACAATCGCTTCATCTTACCCTTCGCACCACACAATTCTCGCGCTCAATAGTTTTATTTGAACCGGCTCGGGAAGCGAACCGGCACTAATCGGCTTAAGCCATAATAGAGACACACACCACGCCACTGATCCCGACTGACAGACGGCCCACAATCTATACTAAAAGCTTTGCTAATAGATACATTTAAATACAGAAATGTAATAACTATATAACACGTTATATAGCACGGTTGTATGCTGTGGAAGTGGGTGCGAGAGGTATACCAGCGAAATCTCTCTACAACCTACTGAAGGACTTAGGATTACCAAGATCTAATATCAGCTCGTTACTGGAAAGAGCAACTAAAGCCGCTTTACTCGACTCGTACCAAATATGGTTGGGAAGGGAGAGGAATGTCATCGGTGGAGGTGATCGTTAGTATACTATAAAGGGGCCCCTTACACCTACACGCTGGGTCGCAAGTCCCAGGCGCCGACTGACATTCCTCTCTGTTCCACGCGATGGACCCGGCACCCGCGCGGAGAATCCATGGATAGGTAAGAAGTTCGTCTCTATTCACCCGCGCGTAATTTCTTTTTCCAAATATTCCCTCCTTCCCCCCCACATTTCCGGGGTCAAAAGTACCCTATGTTCACCGGGGATAGTGTAGCTAGCCAACAGTGAAAGAATTATTCAAATCCGTCCAGTAGTTTTTGAGTTTATTCGTTACATGCAAAAATACACATCTTTCCTCTTTATAATATTAGTGTAGCGCTCAGCCTGCGAATGCAAAGTCAAGCAACTCGCAGAGGCCAGTCGTCGGATGGGTGCCCAAAATAATTCATCTCGAGCTTCTCCGTGCATCGGAAGGCACGTTAAGCCGTTGGTCCTACTCCTGATCTCTCTACGGCCGTGTCAGACTGCTTACCCACCGAACTATGAGAGTGAGGGAATAGGGAGTGCACCTGTGCTTGCGCACTCACTTGAGCACTATAACATTCTTCGTACCTGGCTGGCTGAGGTTGATCGTAAGATCGGCCGCCATGGTCGGAAAACGGCCGGAGGGTATTATTATATTTAAGTATTGCAAAGTATTAAATTCACATTAGGTTTTGATATCCTGTGTTACGGGGTCACTATGAAGCATACCAGACTCAGAAGATGATATTGTTCGGATGTTATGTACCTATTTTAACAGCCCAAGACAACTGTGATCATTATCCCTGACTCTGTTCAGTTAAACCAAGAAACCCTAACCGACCCGGAATTTGAACCCAGGATCTGGAGATCACGATCTTTAATTAATTTAACTTCTAAATATATAACTCAAAGGTGACTGACTGTCATATCAACACACAGCATAAAATAACTGGACGGATCGGGCTGAAGTTTGGCATGCAGGAAGATGTTATGACCTAGGCATTCGCTAAGATTTTGATCAATTCTATTCCCAAGGGGATTAAATTTATAAACATTTGTATGGAACATAGTCAATTCCAAATCTAACGTGCTGATACTTGCATTGATATAAAATACCTATATAGGTAAATATTTTGCCTTGACACGTGATCAATCACGGCTTAAAATCCTATTGGCTACTTACGACACAGCACACATCTTAGCTTCGGTGGGGTCTCACCCTATAGTTTGTACCTATTACCTATGTAGTCAATTTCAAATCTACCGGGCTAAGACTTTGCATTAATAAAAATACTTTGACGAAACGATAATCAAGGAGTCAAATTAAACAAAAAACAACAAATGCAAGGTCTATAAAAATCACGTTTATTACTAACTAAATCACTACTGGTCTAATCCAAGCTGACGTCAGAGAGGTCTTCTGTGATCTTCTTTACTTCTGCCTCTGTTCTCTTCTGTTCTCCCAACTTCTTGGCTTCTTCTTTCTTTATTCCGTATAGTCTGGAATGAAGTTTCAAAGGGTTAAGTTACGTTGTAAAGGAAATTAAATTATATAAGTTTTTATACCTAGATTAAGTTTTTACCTAGATACTACACTTTTTAATACTCGTAGACTGCCAATTTGAGGTAGGGTTTTTCATTTTCCATCATTTATAAACAAATATTTTGTATGGCAAAGTTCAAACAACGTTAAAAAAAAATATACAAACAGAAGAAACACTAATCGAATCCTTAAAATTAAACATGAACTGCCGTACGTAGCGCCATCTATGATTTCTCTTTTTAACTAAAACTAACATTCACCTATGCTTTTCATCAACTTTAGTATTTAGTTCCATTGTTTGACGCTAGATGTCACTACGTTCCATACAAGACTTTTCCCACTTTTTCAAGTCTTTCAAATCGTTAAAGGTTTGATAATAATTATTAAATACCTCTTCAACTCATCCAGAACCCCCATCGGCAGGTTACCAGGCGTGGGCTGGTGGATCTCGTACTCTCCCTTATGGTTTTTCACCAGCTCAACGACGGAATCCTCCAAGTTAGGCACTTCTCCTGGCCTGGGCTTGGCAGCTGGCCTTGGTTTGGGTCGAGGGGCCTTCATCTTGGAAGCCCAGGATGATAGGTAGTTGCCTGCGTCGGTTTGAAGGAACTGTAATAAGAATAAATAATTTTTAATCTTAACACCTCGATGGTCTAGTGGTTTAAGTACCGGGCCTTGGTCTCGAGGTCCTGGGTTCGATTCCCGGGTCGGGCAAACTTTGTGTTGATTTTTCTGAACACAGCCCGGGTTTGTGACACTAATCCGCATTTGGCAAGCGTGGTGATTAAGCCAAAACCCATCTTTGTAACGAAAACATGATTTCAAATGATGGAGGCCTTTGCCCTGCAGCGGGACATTAATAGGCTGATACTTTTTTTGACATTTTAAATGAAACCATTTCCTTGTTGTCTTGTCGTTGTTTGTTGCCTTGATCTCGAATTCCAGGGTACGATTCCTGAGTCGTGCAAAAAATTGTGCTTGCCCTAAGGTCTTGTTTGAGTGTAGCACCCAAAACGGCATAAACTCACCTATGTTTACACCTAAGTAAAGATAATTTGGGCGAGAAAATCAGTTTCCACATCCCACTTGACAGTTAGGCCGCGAGAGTAGGTACATGTGTCTGCTATCTTGCTTCATCGCACGTGATTCATAATATGGAGAAAAAGGATAGCATAACTGTCAAATTATTCCCTTCATCAATTGATATTCATTCATCTGAGTAACAGCATATCAACTTCCTTATTACAAAAATCATAAACAAAAAATTGGCCAAGTGCGAGTCGGACTCCCGCACTGAGGGTTCCGTACAAATTCTATTTTTGACGTATTAAAAAAACTACTGAATAGATTTCGTTCGAACCAATTTTCGTTGGTAGTTTTTATAGTAATGTACATTATATATTTTTTTCAGTTTTATCATCCTCTTATTTTAGAAGTTAGAGGGGGGGTACACACATTTTTCCACTTTGGAAGGGTCTCTCACGCAAAGTATTCACTTTAGAAAAAAATGATATAAGAAACCTCAATATCATTTTTGAAGACCTATCTATAGATACCCCACACGTATATGTTCAATGAAAAAAAATATTTTCAGTTTCAGTTGTGACTATGGAGACTGCCATTTTTTTTAATTTTTTTTCTACTTTTGTGTGAAAACCTTGTTGCGGTTCACAGAATACATCCACTCACTAAGTTTCAACAGTATAGTACTTATAGTTTCGGAAAAAAGTGGCTGTGACAGACTGGCGGACAGACAGACAGACAGACAGACATGACGAATCTATAAGGGTTCCGTTTTTTTGCCATTTTGGCTACGGAACCCTAAAAAGTTAATAGTCACCTTTTCTCTATTCTTATTAATTTTCTCAGGCACTGGTGGTGGCGCTTGTCTTTTGCTATTTGAAGAGAAACCGGTTCCCGCTGTAACATATAATAATAATAATGATCATTAACAATTTATAACAATTAAGAGAGGTAGGGCTTTGTGGAATTTCTACTCGAATGAGCCGCTCTTCTCCTTCTGTAAGGGGAGGTACTTCACCTCCCCTTACAGAAGACCACAGTGAAGTAGCACTTATGCTTCTGCTGGTGAGGAAGGTCGCCAGAGCTCATTTGGGGAGGGAATGGGGTCTTAAAAGCAGGCAACGCATCTGCGACCTTTGTGCGGTTATTGATGTCCATGGGCAGCAGTGATCACTTACCGTCAGGTGACCCGTCCGTTCGTTTGCCTCCCTATCACGAAAATAGAACATCAGTAAAAATTTGATAGGTGTTAGACCTTTTTTACCACACCTGCCAAAAAACTCACATTGTAAACTCTGACTCTCTCTTCGCTAAAAATAAAAATCCAGTTACATAAAAAAACACAAAATAGACTTACTTAAATTCTTAGTGTTGGTTTGTGGTCCAAGTTCTAGTAGTACTTGGAAGTCAGCATGGTTTCCGAACGCAAACCCGAAACCAACGCGGGAATCAGTACCTGCAAATATAATAATAAATATAATTTATATAAATAAATAAATATTAAATTACACAACAGCACATACATTGATCTGACTCCATGTTAAGTAGCTTAGGAACTTGTGTTACAGATAACAGTGGCATTACAAAATTATAACATACTTAAATTGATACATATAACACCCAGACCAGGACAAACAGACACGTCCAGTGCAGGGATCGAACCCGCGACCTCTTGGTCTAATAGTCAATCAACTTCTTGACCATAAGGGTCGTCAAATATTATAGAAAACAAAAAAAATCGGCTGCTTATCACACGATCAGACAGGTACGCAAGATATGTTATAAGTAGTGCACAAGTGAGTGCGCAAGCACAGGTGAACTCCCTATTCCCTCACTCTCACAGTTCGGTGGGACAGCAATCTGACACGACCGTAGAGAGATCAGGCGCAGGACCAACGGCTTAACGTGTCTTCCGAAGCACGGGGGAGCTCTAGATGAAATTTTCGGTCACCCATCCTATAAATGGCCTTTCCGAACGTTGCTTAACGTTGCTGATCGTAAGATCGGCCGCCATGTTCGAAAATCCTTTGAAGATGTATTTTTATTTTAATAATACCAAACTTGTATTGTAAACATTGATATATAATAAACTAATAGCCGTATGTTACTCTCCATTGGAAGTATGTTTAATTTCTTACCTTTCTTGATTGGAGGGATGTTTGAATATGCCACGGAGAGGAGGGATGGCAGTTCTTCAGGAATAATGACTGAACAGGAACCTGAAAATTAACAAAATAGTATATTTTAAAACATATTATGTAGTTAGTAACTTTCGCACTTACGTTATACAGGGTGTCCCGGGTAACCTGTGCCAGCGAAAGTCTGTGGCTAGGGGACACCAAGTACTGATCGATGTATGTTTAGTATAATTTTATTGTTTAAGATATAATATGGGGAGGGGAATCCGGTTATAACGACGGCGAAGGGACTGGTGGTATTAGGTCTCACTAACCGGACGTTCGTTCGGTTGTATCAAAGAAAAAGACAAATATTGAGTTATACTCCTTATTCTTCAACAGAGAAACTCTTTGTTTTCCTGTCATTCGATACTTTTCCTTGTATGAATCGAATAATGTTATTGACCATTTAAGATTTGATGTCAAAAATTGCAAATAACGTTATTTATTTATTTAATTAATCTGTATTGTACTGCACAAAATATTGTACAAAACGCGGACTTAATGCCTCATTCATGGCATTCTCTACCAGTCAACCTTAGGGCAAATCAGAAAGTGAAGTAGCTTTCCCCATAATCATAATGAACGAATTGAACGATAAAATGATTCTCCAATACATTTTAAATTGAAAATTCCAAAATAAAAAAAGATGTTTAAGTCCTAAAATATTTAATTATGGGACCTGAATTTCTAATTAAACTTCCAACTAATTTTACCCATACTGTATGTTTTAGCCAAAAATGTTCCCTACGGAAAATGCGTATGCATTTATCTGTCCCTGACATAACACTTTACACAAGAATACTTGCCCAAGAGTCACAGTTCAGAGTTTAACACTAATGCTTATGATTATGAAATGTCAACACAAGTCTTTATTTAAACGAAGGTTGAATTAACACTTTGAATGTGCAATTGTCAGTATGGTTAGAGACAAATGAAGATAAAAAAATTATTTATTTATTACTAGCGACCCGCCCCGACTTCGTACGGGTTTAACTAAGTTTATTAGTGTTTCTCTACTATATTATGCATGTACTAGCGGCCGCCCGCGACTCCGTCCGCGTGGATTTCGATTTCCAATATCCTATGTGTTATTCTGATGTAAAAGCTATATTGTGGTAAAGTTTCATTCAAATCCATTCAGTAGTTTTTACGTGAAAGAATAACAAACATCCATACATCCATACATCCACACATACAAACTTTCGCCTTTATAATAGTAGTAGGATTATACATAAAAACCTTCCTATTGAATCACTCTATCTATTAAAAAAACCGCATCAAAATCCGTTGCGTAGTTTCAAAGATTTAAGCATACAAAGGGACATAGGGACAGAGAAAGCGACTTTATTTTATACTATGTAGTGATGAAGAGGGCTTCAGATATGCACTTCAAAAGAATGAACACAGATTTGGAAAATATATACTAATATACTAATATGTAGTAATTTACTAATTACTAATATTAAACTAATCTACACTTATTTATCTATATAAAGCTGAAGGGTTTGTTTTTATGTTTGTTTGTTTGAACGCGCTAATCTCAGGAACTACTGGATGGAATTAAAAATCCTTTTGTTTTGGATGCATGTGACGAGGACGGAGTCGCGGGCGGTCGGTAGTAATACATATAATAAAGTTGAAGCGATTGCAGAAACTACTGGTTCGAGTTGATTTTTTTTTCTTGTTGGAATTTCCATTTATCGAGGAAGTCTTTATACTTCGTAACACACCATGATCCAATCTGCCTGGTTCCCCTCTAAGGGTTACGAAGGTCTGATGGCAGTCGCTTCACTGTATTAACCAGACTCGCCAAATCCTGAATCATGGGCAAAGCGGACTCCGCACAGAAACGGGATAAACGCTAGGAGGATGATGACTGACATTCGTGACACAAATTGCATAAAGTTATTATTGTTGTTCATTTAAAAATATAATTCAAGTATTTAAATTAAAACGGGATTTGTACTAACTAGGTATTACGTATTTGGCAGCAAACGGGTTGTTGCGAAATAATAAATATGGAAGTGGTTTTGCTTGTAAAACTGGTAATGTTAACTTATTACAATAAACTAGTGCCTAGGCTAGATTCATAGATTGAGAACTATGATTAGATCATAGACTTTTAAATATTTTACAAGATTTTATCAATCCCTGGAAGAAAACATCCACGGGACCGTTGGTCGAGCCATGGGAGACCTCAGACCCTGGCTACAAAATCAAAACCAAGGGTCACGGGTTCGAAACCGCTAGAGGCAAATGTTTGTGTGATGAACATCGGCATTTGTACTTGAGTCATGGATGTTTATAAATGTATTTAAGTATGTCTATGCGTTCCCTAGCTTCCATAGTACAAGCTACGAGCTGAGTTTAGGACTAGTTATTATCATTATTAAACATATTTCCTAAAATGGTAATCACGTCACATGTAAAAAAGTTTTTATAAGGTGAACGTGTATTAATTTTAAACCCATTGGGTCTAATGGTTGGAGACTCGAACAACAAAACTGAAGGCCGCAGGTTTGAATCCCGCTCAGAGTAAAATTGGCTTGTAGAAATTGATATTTAGAAAAGCACATAATTATTTATTCCTATCATGGAAGTATTATATCAATCATGGATATTGAGAATAAATCTGATAAAATATACCTATGAGTAAGTACACCTTACTCGTAAGTATTAGGTACTACTAAAAATCCAATAATTTCTAGGTAACTCATTACTCGTATACCCACTAAAATTCCAATAATTTCTTCTTCACACAATAGTTTGCGTAACATTACATAATTGTGCATTCACAATAACCGTTATTAGCTAATGCAAAAAAGTCTGTTTGTCCATTTGTTCATTGTAACGATAACTTCCCATGTTTTGTCAAGTGAACGGTGAAACTTTGCGGTTTGCGAGGCCTTGGCTACATATATACCTACATATAACATACATATTATACAGTCACAACTAAGTCTGTATGTATGTAACTTATTGCATATGATTGTGGTTAAGTTGAAAGCCATGATCCCAGGGTTAAGATAACTTTAAATTGTCTAATCTATACTAATATATAAAGCTGAAAATTTTGTTTGTATGTTTGTTTGTTTGTTTGAACGTGCTAATCTCAGGAGCTACTGGACCGATTTGAAAAAAAAATTTTGTGTTGGATAGTCCATTTGACGATGAAGGCTTTAGGATATTGGTAATCGAAATCCACGCGGACGGAGTCGCGGGCGGCCGCTAGTACTAATATATAAAGCTGAAGAGTTTGCTTGTATGTTTGTTTGAACGCGCTAATCTCAGGAACTACTGAACCGATTTGAAAAACTCTTTTTGTTATGGATAGGTCATTTGACGAGGAAGGCTTTAGTTAGGCTATTGAAAATCGAAGTATCCTAGTTTCTAGAAGGTCAAATGGTAGTCCGAAAAGGATGTTGCCGAGATAAACGCAAGAATGAAAGAGGTTTTAAGCGATCTAAAGGTTTATGATAATTTTCCGTGCTTTCTTAGCATCTCCTGCGCCTGATCTCTCTACGGTCGTGTCAGATTGCTGTCACCGAACTATGAGAGTGAGGGAATAGGGAGTGCAACTGTGCGCCCGCACACACACAATCACAGATTATAGGGTTTTAACAAGAGGTATACATACTTTAATGTGTACACATTGTCTCACATGTAATTTACAAGCAAACATGTTTATCCATGTGAAAATCTTTGTTTGTATCTTCATGTGAAGTTAAGAGAAAATAGTTGTGACAAACTTTGTAGATAATACGACTGACACAGATCTTCTCTGTGTTAAGAGGGCCCATGGTCCTACAAGTGAGACAAATTGGTGAAACCTCAGGTAAAGGAATCATGGAAAACTCAGGACCCAGGACCCAGGGCCCTTGGTCCCACCTGACAATGCAGTGGGACCACGGGTCCATAGTGGTACCGGTCGAATAAGCCGGTGAGATCACGGTCCCTGGACGAAAAATCATATGAGTGATTCCTATTGTATTGATAACTATATTCATTTATTTATTTACTTTAATTAAAACGGTGGCAAGTTTATAATACATTAATGACACAAAGAAGGTATTTAAAATGTCATCATCATCCTAGCGCCTCTCCCGGTTGCATCCTCAGCCATTGCCTCGGAGCCCATGGTACCTACGCTGCGACTTTGATCCTGAATTGACCGGCCTGGTTATTACAATGAAGTGACTGTCGTCTGACCTCCGTAACCCTTATAAATATTGCATGTTAATAAATAAATATTATCTGACATCACATTCATTGATCTGACTCCGTGTTAAGTAGCGTATGCACTTGTGTTACAGATATCAGAATCAACAGTGGTATTACAAATACATAATATACATACTTAAATAGATACAAATAACACCCAGACCGACATGCAGGCATTTTATTGCACACAAATGTATATATCATGTGCGGGGATCGAACCCGCGACCTCTTGTTCTATCAGTCAACTTCTTCACAACGCACACACACACAACACAACCCGTACCTATATTTTGACAAACCTAAGCGATTTGTCAAAATATACGGCTTGTATAAAAACCTCAAGAATCGCAAATTCGATTCCCACACTTCAATGAAATTATATAAAGTAATTACATACGGACATTACATCTATAATCGTACACCGAAATGTTTAGTGTGGGGTTCCGTGTTCGCTTCCTGGTTTGGGCAATCGAGGATACGAAATCTGTCCAAATCGAGGTTGTTCTTAATTAGGCTATAGAAGGTTTGCTCTAGTTTAAAACTGCATGTTTATTTCTTGTTTTTACTTATAGAAGAGTATAATTTTATTACAAGACTATAACAAATCGATTTACCTATTCTGATGATGTTATTTTAAGGATTTTAAACTATTTATCGAGAGATCTGGCCAAAAAGGAAGAAATATAATAAACAAAAATTAACTTACCACAACTTAAGAGGAACAAGAAACTAAATATTTTCACAATCATCTTGAAATAGCACACAAATTCTTGAAATCAGCACAAAACTACCATTGCGTACACACTCGACCTCCTTGGTCTAAATCAGCGCGTAAACTTTTTAATACGAATTAAAAAATATAAAATATTAAAAAGATAACTGTCACTGTGAGTTTTACCGCCAAACTGAACGTCGAACATATGACTGGCCCACGGCCGCCATGGTTATGACGTAAGTCGGTGAAAGTCGACAATTAACTTATGACCTTATTACATCCAGCTTTAAAGTGGGAATTCCATTGAAGTGAGTAACGTGATTGCGAATGCGTTCAGAATATGAATTGTTTTATAATACAGAAACTTATAATATTCTAATTTCAATTTGAACTTTATTCTTTAACGGCTAGAGTCAAAATTCGATTGTAAAAATTACTCGTATGTTACTACAGAGCAAATCTCCCATTCACTTCAATGAATCAGAATTTCCACATCATTAGTGCAACCAGTTCTTCAATTAATAATGTATCTTAAACCCTTTCCCCAAGGTATATTATCGCTAATATACGAGCGATCGTTAATGTTTCTTCAAATTGGCTAGCCTCGCACTTTCTTTGAAACTTTCATCGTAGTTAAAAAGAGATGGAATACGTAGAAAGTGACGGAAATATCCTTTGTGTGTATAATTTCGTCTCTTTTGTATCAATTTTATTAAAATTGAAATACAATATTGTTGAGATTTCGATTAAAAATAAATATTGTTGGAAAATACATCAACTTTCATTGTCGTCTTTTTTATTTGTGTAGGTACCTACCCTTTAAACAATTTTGGATTTCGATTCCCTCTCATGACGAACAAAATTCTAATCAAGTATCTTTATTTAGCGTCATCTAGTTCTTAATTATAGAATTTTCTTCTATGACTACTATGAGTGCTGGATCATCCATAAGCATGACTTAAACATCACGGGGATCGAACCCGAGACCTCAACCACTAGGACAGGTCAGGGGTGTCAGATAAATATGTTTAATGCATTGTTTTCATATTATTTATTTAGTTAGATTTTGTGTTCTACTATTAGGCTAATTGACGACTTAATTTACCTTACCAACATTTTAATTAGTGTCAAAAAGCACACTTTGATCTACCGACATCTGGTTGAAAAACCTTTGATCCTTCGCCAGGCTAAGATGGTCAATGACAATATGTTTCTTCCTAATTTTGTATTATAGCCCTCCCTTGCTTGCAATCAGTGCCGGTATTAAATCTACCAACGCCATGGGCGAGATTTCTTCTTCTTCCTAGCGTTTATCCCGTTTCTGTGCGGGGTCCGCTTTGACCATGATCTAGGATTTGGCGAGTCTGGTTATTACTGTGAAGCGACTGCCATCAGACCTACGTAACCCTTAGAGGGGAACTAGACAGATTGGATCATAGTTTAGAGTCAGATCTAACTGAACTATAAAGTCAGAAACTATCCGAATATGCAGGTGTTTTCCCTCACCGCCGAGCTAATGGCACAAATCCACACATAGATTTCTAAAAATCCAGAGGTGTGGGCCAGGATTCGAACAACGGACCTCACGTATGTGAGGCGCGGTCCGTACCACTAGGCCACTATCGCTCTGGGCAAGATTTCTACGGTAGAAAAACACCTAACCGAAAAACCGCGACCGAAGTTCGGCGCGACTACACCTTCAATGTATATAAGGAGAAGATAACACATCATGCCGAAATAACGTCGCGCATCTTTGTATTGAAAATGAACTTCGGCCGAACTTCGACCGCGTTTTTTTTCGCTTTGTGTGTTTCAACATTTGTACAATGAAACAAAGATTGATCAAATGGTTCATTATGTCGACCTATAAGTGTCTTCCTTCAATAAATAAATTTCGCTAAAGATTTAGTTATTTATCTTGGGCTCATTATCGGGCAGATGCTTGCTTATTTACATAATTATTTTTATTTTATCTTTATTTTCAGCTTCTAAAATCGCCTTTTCGTCCACCAAAAAAATATTACTTAAAGTAGTCTGTTATAATAAAACACCGCTTAATGATCTAGTTCAGTCTTTCCCAAAGTGGGCGATAACGCCCCCTTGTGGGCGCTACAGGTCTCAAGGGGGGCGGTAAGAGACCCAGAATGAAAATGGGGGCATTTTTTAGGGGCAGGGAGGGGGGGCAGTTCATATATTTGTCCTATTTTATTGAATATAGGGGGCGCTAAAAAATATTTATTCTCAAAGTGGGCAGTGCACAAAATAAGTTTGGGAACCACTGATCTAGTTTATTATCTAGGCTCGTTATCTGCCAGGTCGCAGCGCAGGTCCAGGCGGTAGGCCACCTCCTGCGCCAGGCCGAGTCTGAACAGCAGCTCCAGCAGCGGTCTACGACGCACCACACGGCTGAAAGTTGCCGAACGAACTCCTGGGAAGAAGAAAAAATGTTGGTAAAGCAACTTTGTTCAATCCTGGGGTGAAGAAAAAATTGATGGTTAGGACGACCTATAAAATGTTTTCCAACCCTGACTAATGTCAAACTTTGACAGTCCGAAACTATAGAACTATAGTGGGCGCTAAAATCCCGATTTTTTTTCTGTGGTTTGACAGTAGAATCAAGGTTTTCCAACCCTGACAAATGTCAAACTTTGACAGTCCGCCATTTTATTGTCTGTTTTTTTTTCTTTTGTAAAACAATGCAAAAGGCACCGTGCAGAAACTTTTTAGCATAGAGGGCGATAAAATCAAAGTGTTTTTCCGTGGTTTGACAGTAGAATTTGACATTGAGCGTAAAAGTTTCGAATATGAGTCACGAGATGGCAGCGTCATCGCTACGCACGGTGCCTGTTCAACGTTTGCTAACCCTGACAAATGTCAAACTTTGACGGTCCGCCATATTAAATTTGGTTTTGCTTTTTTTTTTTAATATGGGCCGGCGACAAAAATTTTTTTTAATGAGCAGTTTCTCGCCTCTGAGGCCAGTCAGTCAGTCAGTCATCGGATGAGTGACCGAAAAAAATCATCTCGATCTCCTCCTTGCTTTGGAAGGCACGTTAAGCCGTTGGTCCTGCGTCTGAGCTCTTTGTGTTCGTGTCAGATTGCTGTCCCACCGAACTTCGAAGAGGGAATAGGGAGTGCTCCTGTACTTGCGCACTCACTTGTGCACTATATTGTATCCTGCGTACCTGGCTGATCGTAAGATCGGCCGCCATGGTCGAAAAACGGCCGGATGGTATTATTATTTACTAGCTGACCCGACAGACTTCGTCTTGTCACAAAAATTTGTTGTCTGGCAGGGCTGTTTTTTGGGTTTTCCCGGCAATTATTCGATTTTTTTCTCGCCGTAAGAACCATCTGTGGACTTCAACGAACATTTTTTTTTTTAATTGACCATATTGGTCCAGGCGTTGTTGAGTTATGCGCTTACCAACACATTTTGCGATTCATTTTTAATTTATAGACTAGCGGCCGCCCACGACTCCGTCCGCGTGGATTTCGAGTTCCAATAGCCTAAAGCCTTCCTTGTCAAACGGACTATCCAACACAAAAAGATTTTTTCAAATCGGACCAGAAGTTCCAGAGATTAGCGCGTTCAAACAAACAAACATACAAACAAACAAACTCTTCAGCTTTATATTTATTATTATTAGTATAGGTCAGTATAGATTAGTATAGATTAGTATAGATTAGTATAGATTAGTATAGATTAGTATAGATTAGTATAGATTAGTATAGATTAGTATAGATTAGTATAGATTATATGGCTGACACTTAACTAGGAGATCAATGTACTTACTCAGAGGCTGAACTGGCTTGGTGTACAATTGAGGACCAAGTTCATACATGACTTGGAAGTCAGCCTGGTTTCCTAGGCTGAAGCCGAAACCGATTCTATGGTCGTTTCCTGGAAAAATAGGATTTAAAAGTCACTACGAATATCTAATTGTCTTCTTTGCCTGGGTAAAAAGTAAATCTACTATTAAATTTCTAATGAAGTGCAAAGTCCTCCAATATTTTAAATCATGTTGGTTTAATCACCACGCTTCTTAAATGCGGAATGATAATCATAAACAAGACCTGTGCTCGGAAAAACGGATACCATTTATTATACCCGACACGAGAATCGAACCCCGCGCGATTACGGCCTTGTACATAATTATAATAATCATTTACTAGTAATTCATAGTTTTTTGGGAATAATTGTAACTAACATCTATGGATATGTTTCCGACATAAATGTTTTTTTTCCTTTTTATATTTAAGCCGCTGGACTATCATGAAAATTCAAAGCTGAGGTTAAAAAACAAAAATACATTTTAGATCCGATCCCGGACTTGAACCCAGAACCCCTAGATCAGGATTGGCTAAGTAAGACAAGGAGGTTAATTTACCTACTATCATAACTAACCTTTTACTAATCTAGGAGAGAATCCAAAAATGGTAGCAAAGCCAGCTGGAACATCTTCAGGCACCACCAGAATGATACAGGAAGCTGGCATGTCTGTTAAAAAAATAGAATCATACTTATCATATTAACAAACGACAAAAGTGCAGAGGTTTGCCTAAAATAGTACTACCAATTTCTTCCCCAAAGGGTCGCCTATGTTTTATCGTTCACCATACTGCGGTCACCAACCCGCCTGCCCAGCATGGTGACTATGGGGGTAATCCCATCCGGAAGTGGCTTACATCCAGCAGTGGACTGACCAAGTTTAGAGAGATAATGATGATATTGATCGAAGTATGATAGCTAAAGTTTCCATATCATAAAATATGAAGACCAAAAAATCAAACAAAATCGGCAATCCTATACTAAGGTTTGTTTGTTTGTTCGAAAGCGCTTATGTCAGGTCCGACTTGAAAAAATATTTTTGTGCTGGATATAATCCATTTGTCGAGGAAGGCTTAAGGCTATGGTATATACCTACTTATATAGGCTATAGAAAACCACGCGGACGGAGTCGCGGGCGGCCTACATTATTTATATCGTAAGCGAGCAATCTTATTTTTTTCTACCACATAGCTAAGCTTCTCAAGTTAAGATCAGATAGGTATGTTTTCATTATTATTACCTACCGTAAAAATAAGGAATACTCACATGACACACAAAATACAACGATCCAGGTCCAAAATGTATTCGGGGCCATTTTGAATTTTGTTTAGAAACTAAAATGTCTGCCAATATGGCACGAGGCTCACACGTTTGCAAACCTTTAATAATGTTTAAGTATTGAATGTTTTAGCTAAGCTCTAGGCAGACCTAAACTGTTAAGGTTAAGACTGTGTTATACCTTTGGTTCCGTAGATATTGATTTCGTATTTTTGTTGATTTGCCGTTTAATGATAACACTTATGTTCTAGGTATTTATCAAAGTAGTAGGTACTTATCAACATTCTAAATATGAAATCACTAGCTTTTGCCCGCGGCTTCGCTCGCGTTAAATTCAGGGTAGCACGTTTTCAAAAATGGTTGCAGGTTTAAAAAAAATGTCGATGTTACTCTCCATCCCTTCAACTATCTCCACTCAAAAATCACGTCAATTCGTCGCTCCGGTTTTGCCGTGAAAGAAATACAAACAGACAAACTTTCCCATTTATAATATTATATATACTATGGATAAATCTAATTTTAAATTGCTGGGTAATAAGACAAATCAAATAAAGCTAGTATCAGTTAAGGCCTTCTGGTTAAGCAACCATCGTGCTTGCCTAATGTGGCTTAATCATAACAAACCCGAGTTTTGTTTGAAAATCCCCCACATTTTTTTCCTGACCCGGGAATGGAAGCTTTGTCCCGGTACTTAAACCACTGAACCATCGAGGCATGAAGGGAATACCAACACCTACTAAAACCATCTACAGGTAGGAACTATTATAATAAAGCTGAAGAGTTTGTTTGACGGAGTCGCGGGTGGCCGCTAGATAGATTTTGTAATAAATTCCTTGACCTGTCTGCACTAAGCAAGGGCGGATGGTCAATCACCCACAGGATTCACCCACTAGTGGGTGAAGGGGTTACTCCTACATAATGTCTACCTCATATCTATTTATTGTCAAGTTCCTCTTCTAAGGAACGTTAAATAATCACATTGTTTTATTAAGACACACTCCCACGATTAAGATACTAATTGACATAGTTTTTACAGCCGTGAGTACTTCGCTGACACACTGAGATGAAGGTTCACTGATCAGTGTTAAGACATAATCCTACTACTATTATAAAGGCGAAAGTTTGTATGTGTGGATGTATGGATGTATGGATGTTTGTTACTCTTTCACGTAAAAACTACTGAATGGATTTGAATGAAACTTTACCACAATATAGCTTATACATCAGAATAACACATAGGATATTGGAAATCGAAATCCACGCGGACGGAGTCGCGGGCGGCCGCTAATACTTTATAATAAGCTTGACTTAGTTCGCATATGGGTACATGTGTGTTTATCGTAAAATCGTATATTGACTAGGAATAATATTATAAGAGGGTATAAATAAAAACAAACAAATATATACTTGAATAATTGTAATAATGTAATCATTAATAACATTAGTCTTTTCTTTAAATGGCAATACAATTTTGAACATTAAATAAAAAGATATCTACACTTATCATCGCCACTGCTACAAGTTACAAAACACATAAGTATTTAAACAATTTTATAATAAGCTATTTGACATAGTAAAATAAGATTAAGTTTAAAAACAAAAGATTTTTCTTTGTGTTTACTTTTTAGTATCAGCCTATTAATATCCCACTGCAGGGCAAAGGCCTCAAAATTAAAATTATTACCAATTACTGGATTGGCATTATCACCACACGTCAAATGTGGAATGATGACCAAACCAGAGCTATGTTTGAAAAAAGCAAACAATTTTTTTACTTGACCCGAGAACTCAACTTAAGATCTTGAAATCAAGGCCAAATGTTACACTACTACTACTAGTTTACTAGACCAAACCAAAGAGGTTTTACAAGTAGTAGTATATATAATACTAATTACAAATAATTTTCTCTTGAAATACGGGTGACATACATTCAAATAAACTAATCTTATTTTACCATGTCATACGAAAAAAGTTTATACAAAAACAACTAATAATTATTTGGAAAACTTCAATCATTTCGAGCTTAATGACATTCGACTTAAACAATCAAAATAAAATCTTTATACAAAGTATTTTACATTTGGTCGCACACACACACATCAGATTTTCAGTGGTTAGGGACCCTAAACACAAAATTAGGGTATTTTAGGAAAAAATAGGGGATCCTGATAGGGGCAAATAATTGTATTATGAATCGACATTCGTACTTTAGTCATGGATGTTTATAAAAGTATTGAAGTATGTCTATCCGTTCCCTAGCATCCATAGTACAAGCTTCGAGCTTCGTTTGGGGCTAGGAAAATGGTTTGTTAGTCCAAGGAATTTAAGTTATTTATTTTTCGCGATTTAGCACTTAACAAAACATATCACAACAGTTATGAAGTGCTGCTTCACTGTGTACACAAATGTGTGAGTGTGAGTGTGTGTGTGTGTGTAACCAAATAAATAAAAAAATAAGCAATTTAATTAAAAGAAAAGATATTTAACAGAGATTCTCAACATATTTTATGAATATCATTTCAAAAGCATCCAACGCACTCTACTAAAAACTTATAAAGAATTTATTTAACAAAATTATAGAACACTCATTAGGTAACTAAAAATTTGAGCTCTAAGTTTTTTTTCCTCTATTTAAAAGCATGATGTAATGGTTATGATTTAAATTCAACACATACACCGCCATAATAATTAAATGAAAATAAGGTGTTTTACATTAAAATATGATTTCAATATTCGTTTGAGGTATTGTATGTGTTAAATTTTACACAATAAAAGTACAGTTGTATCCAAAAATAACTATGCTTTCAAGCTTTCGTCTAAATATGATCGCGACTGTACAGGTTATGTCAGAAATCATTGGTATTCGCTTATAAAGAAATGAAATAAACGTTACATTAAGCAGTTAATAAATTATTTACATATTCCCATAAGCAATTATTGTATTTCCTACATTATTAGTGATCTATTTTAGTTCAAAAAGTGACTAATATTTTTTAAACAAAATCTTTTTTGAAACGAAATTAACCCAAACCTAACAACAACTTGGAGTTTATTTAAACCATGTTTAAAAACCGATTTTATTTGCAACAAACATATCCTAATGGAATACAAGTATCAAGATGTTTGTTTTAACATAATATTAAATAAACGACAAGTTTAAAAACATTTGAGTTACATCCATTTCACAAAATTATTTTGTTAACCAGAAAACATATTTTTTTCCATTCAAACCATAGTTACACTATTTAAACAAAAAATAAACATATTCACACAAAGTTTTCTTAAAAAAATTGTGACGACAGAAAATTATTTAATTAAAGATAAAAACACTTAATTCTATGTTTTATAACGTTTACCTACGGACGTTATTCAATTCATAATAATAATCATTATTAATAATTAAAAGTTAATTACATGTTTCAATTACATTGGCGTAAATCCCAAAAACAATTATTATTAATTAAATACCATGTCATTTTTTTATTCATTCATTTATACTTTGACAAGCATTTGATAGTACGGTCGGCAAAAAAAATATTTTCATTGAATATCGAAGTGATTCCATCAGACCATTAACGTTTATTTTCTTTATTGCAAAATGTATGAATTCAAGTTATTCAATTGACACAACAAAATATGTATAAGAAAGTATTTCAATTTGTATATTACAGTGATTTTAAATTAACCAAATTATTTTGCTGACCGTACTACACGACAAAAATATTACATTGATGTAAATAGCTTAATAGCTTAACATAGGCAACTTACACGCCAAGTAAATGAGGTAATTGTGACAATTTCTATGTCAACCTACTTTTTCTGCCGACCTTAGCTTTCGACCAATAGGACAACACCAACATTCAAGTAATCAGACAATTTCAACCATTATTGCGTCTCATTAAGGATCATTTTGGATTACAAAATTAGTTTACATACGTCATTTTGAAGTCTCACTGCTCATAGGAATGTTTAGATTTCAATACTTTTTGTTGTGAATGTTTGAATAAAATACAATTATAATAATTTACGTAATTTCAGTAGAGCAATTTATTTTCGATTCATTTAGCAATATTATTAGAGGACAATTTATTAATTTGTGTTCAACACATCATAAAAATCTTTTGGTGCTCTTTTTCAAAATACACCATAAATAAAATGTCACAGAAATAATTAAATTATCGTATGTGAATAATGAAGGCAAAAAAATAGGATCGATATTTAAGTCAACCAATATTTAAGACATTGGTTGTATCGAAATTCAAAAACTTTCATAGTAAAACATAATAATTTTATCTTTTTAATAAAATTATAGTTTTACCTACTTTTTCATGTAAAAAGTAGTATGATAATAACATTTCATTGTTTGTATGCCTCGTCAACCCGACTTATAGATTCTATATATCGACGGGCCCGTTGGTCTAGTGGTCAGGGACCCTAACTACAAAACCAAGAGTCACGGGTTCGAATCCCGCTAGGGGCAAATGTTTGTGTGATGAACATCGGCATTTGTACTCGAGTCATGGATGTTTTTAAAAGTATTTAAGTATTTCTGTCCATACCCTAGCTTCTATAGTACAAGCTTCGAGCTTAGTTTGGGGCTAGGCAATTCGTGTCTTACCTAGTCCAAGGAATTCAATGTTTTTAATTTTTTTATTGGCATGAACTGGAAATACAACCCAGGACCTTGAGAATAAAAACGAGGCAATACAAACAAGTAGGTCTTAAATAATTTTATTAAAATAACCAATTTTTCATGGAATTCAGAATTCAATTATAGCAATTAAGGATAAATGCAATTTAATAAATGATATTATTTATCATGAGAACAACCAATTTTAAATTACACATTTTAGTGACATTCATAAATATTATAAAATTAATATAACAAACATACAAATACATACATTATTGTGTGATTTATAAATGCAATGAGTTTTACATATATATTTGTAATGACTTCATAAATTGCAGTCGACATTTAAACTTCAACATGACATTTTGACTTGAATCGTTTTCTGTGAGAATTACTGTAGTAAAATAAGATTAAGATCTTACATAATATTGTTTTGTCCTGTTCCTTTTCAATTTTAATTTTATATTTATTTTGTTTCGTTAAGAGTTTGAATAATATTATATAGGGTGTAACAAAATATACTGCAAATATTTTAAGGGCGAATTCTTTAGTGGCAATGTAATCAATATCAGATATTAAAAAGTCAAAATTAATACCTAAAAATTTTGCATTTTCTGCATTGGCCAATTTGCTCTTTTCGTCCTGTAAGCTTCGCCCCCTCTCCACCACTTTGCTTTTGGGGCAGGACAAGTGTAGTAATTGTATTACACTGATAAGACACGACCAGCTGTCTTGCATATGACAAAATTTGTACTTTTCCCAATTATTCACTCAATTTATTTTGTTGATTTTCTCGGAAACTAGAGTATTAACAAAAAAATTTTACTAGACAAATTTATTACATTTCCACTAAACAATTCGCCCTTAAAATATTTGCAGTATATTTTGTAACACCTTATATTGTATTGTTATTGGAAAAAAAAAGTTATTGTGATACTATGTAACAAGCGACTTATTTATAGATATGGTAGATTCATTTAAGGAAAATATTTCACATGTCATTTTAAAATGCTTTAACAAATGCCCCCCAAGTATTTTTTGGAAATATCGGAATTTTAACGGTAGTCTAAACCTTTGAATGTTGTAAATGATGTTAGCAGAATATAACGAACCTTATTCCCTTGTAATACAGATGGTTTTAGTAATACATTTTCAAAAGTTTATAATAATAAAATGATTACGATTTAAAATTAATCTTATTATTTGCATTACGGTTGGTTTTACATTTTCAAATGCTGGATTAGTTATTTAACTATCATTAAACATTGGGTTAAGATCCATTAAGGCCTTTACATTAAATATCATTAAAAGGCCCTTATATTGACTACCTTTCGTTCAAGATGCCTACAACATGACATTCCGATTACAACCGTTCTATCATTCTTACATATCGTTACTTATAAACAAAATTGACTTATCGAGAATATTTAATGACTTGAATTATTACATTCCGACTTCAATAGTCACTTAGAAACTCAGGCCACTGAGTCACTCAAGCCGCTTAATCACTCAGGCTTCTTACTCACTTAAGTGTTCACTAGATGTTTAGATAGTCACTCAGTTTTTACTTATGGCAGATTTCAAAAATGTATCTCTTGGTGGATATAGGTTTACCAGAGTTAATTTGCCTAGATTCTGTTACTATTTGACTTTATTAAACAAAAATATCCGGACCATAGAAGATGTAACTTTGAGTATATTTATTATAAACATTTTTACATGCTAAATTACAAGCAGAAATTCGCCAGGTCCACTAAAGGTCCCGTTAGCTTAGACTGTCGTCTGCCCTCCTTGACCCTTACAACAGAAACCAGTCAATTATTGGATCATAGATCTGGTATGCCTATTTATTTCGAGTTATAAATAATTGAAACTAGCCATAAATGTCACTTATTGTGTCATTTATTTCCAGATATTTTGTCACTGAGTGTGACTAAAAATGTAGTGTATTTTTTAGTGACATGACTGAGTGAGACTAAGTTGTTCACTATTTAGTCACTTAGTGTTCAATAGCTGTTTTAGTCACTTGCTGTCACTGCCCACTTTAGTCACTGAGTGATCACTTACAAGTCACTTAGTGTAGTTACTGAGTGTTCACTAGCTATCTCCCCCCTCTCTCGGGTTGGGGGGGAGGCTCTGAGGGCTCTGCGAGAACTGGTTGACCATCTTACTCTGCATCATGTTGAGAAGTATGTCGGAATATTGTTCTATGAGAGACATGGCTGGATTGCCAGCGTTGCTTGCTTCTGTGAACAAAAATATAAAATACTTAGTAACTATATTTCAGGTACAAATTTTGTTAGTTAGATTGCTTTTATTTAATTCCAAAAAGGCTACGTGACAAGGTAAAAAATACGATGTACATATTTTACATAATGATAATGTCGTGTCGTGTAGTGCCGAGCCGACCAATCAAGACATATGTAAAGAATAAAAACTGTTGTCTTCAACTCTTTTTCTACAAAAAGCAATTAAAAATAGACTAGCTTTTACTGCTGCTTCCCTCGCGTTAAATTCGGTGTCACACGATTTCCGAAGTTAGTTGCAGGTTAAAAAAAAGCCTAGCCAATGTTACTCTCCATCCCTTCAACTATATCCATTTAAAAATTTTTGCCGTGAATGAAAGACAAACAGACACTCTTTTCGATTTATAATATTAATAAAGTATTAAAGTAAGGATGACAATCAAATCAATCAATCAAAATATTCTTTATTTATATAGGTCTCTGCAAGGCACTTATAAATCGTCTATAAAATAATATTGCAATAGAATGACTCGACCACCGACTTCGTAAATGCAGTCATCTACCGAGAAGAAGCGGCAAGAAACTCGATAGTTGCTCTTTTCAATCGCCAATTTTTACAATTTTTGTCTTTACAATTTATAATAACATACTCGTACGTGTACCAGGTCATATAGTAAAATCTTTCAAGTAAAAAAAATATATATATATTTAACACGAATAGATTGAGTCCCAGTCGACCAGTCCCCAAAGGCGGCACCAGTTCACAAGTATGACGTATGTATCAGCCATCATCTCACTCAACCATTTTAGAGGGAATGAATAAAAATATAATACATATAACCAAATAGTAAATGCTGGCTAGCTAGCCCTCCAGCCGTTCCAAGCTGTCGCCGCTTTCGTGTGGAGAGAGATTGACACTTGGTATGCACAGGGCCCGTAGCCAAGGTGCCACTTTGACGAATTCGCGCCAAAGAGAGGTAGAGCTTTGTGGAAATTCCACTTGAATGAGCCGCTCGTCTGGGGAAGTACCTCCACCTTACAGAAGACCGCAGTGAAGTAGCACTTCGTAACTATTGTGCTATGTTTCTGCAGGTGAGTAAGGTTGCCAGAGCTCAGTTGGGGAGGGTATGGGGTTAAGGCCGGCAACACATCAACGATACCTCTGGTGTCGCGGATGTCCATGGGCGGCGGTGATTGCTTACCAACAGGCGACACGAAAGCTCGTTTGCCGCCTCTGACATAAAAAAAAATACGTTTTCGTCGCGACTTATACTGCCATCCCGCAAACAAACTATATATGTGAGCGGGATGGAGATATAATTCGCGACGAAAGCGTATGGCGAATTCGTCAAAGTGGCATCTTGGCTAGCCTACCTGGTGTCAATTCGCAGGTGACTGAGTGGTCTGCATCCAGATATTGACTGCAGACTGTTCATACCTTTGGAGACGAGATGATCAATCTTCTGCCTCGCGTCGTCCACTGCGGGGTCTTCGTTGGCGGGTCCGGGCGCTCCGTTGACAGTACGAGGCATCGCGCTTCGCAGGACCTTCTGGGTCTCTAGGATGGCTGCTTCCAGACCTGGTGGTATAAAAAAAAATATGTTTATTTCGTATACATCTTATTCCTTATTACATGGTCGGCTGAAGTGTTCATTTTAGCGTTATGCCTGTGTTTGAAGACTTCGCTCTTCCTTAAATAAATTCCTTCCTTATATAAATTCCTTCCTTATATAAAATAGCTTAGTTAAATAATAATAAAGTCAAAAAAACTAAAGTATCAGCCTATCAATTTCCCACGGCATGGCAAAGGCCTCCATCATTTGAAATCATGTTTTCGTTTCTAATATGGGTTTTGGCTTAATACACTTGTTATTACTAACCCGGACTGTGTTCGGAAAAACTGAAATATATTTTGCCCGACCTGGGAATCGAACACAGGAACTGAGCTCGGGCGACTTTACTTACCAGCAAAAACATAGCACAACAGTTAGGAAGTGAGATGGGTCTAGGCTTAATAACCACGCTTGCAAGGGGCCTTTCTTCGAACCTGTGACGCTCGGTTTTATGGGCCAAATCCAACTGGAGCTCATAACAAGCGATATTTGCAAAAGCAGTATAAAACTCTGTCCGAACTGAGTGAGAGAGCCTTGAACATCATACATTTTTCTATGTGACTGTAAAAGTTCTAGTCTGTCTCACTCAGTTCCGACTGAGTTTACAGCTATACTGCCTTAGCAAATACTGTTAATTATGCCTTCAAGAATATAGGCACCGTGCGCAGCGATGACTCTGGCATCTCGTGACTCATATTCAAAACTTTTACTCTCAATGTCGGTAATTTTACTATCAAACCACGGAAAAACGCGGTGCCTTATTCTGCCATCTAGTGACTCAAATTCGAAACTTTCACTCTAAATGGGATTATCACGCCCTCTATCGTTTCTGCACGGTGCCTATAATATATACCATGTGTTGGTTCATGAACGCGAGACAAGAATTGGCATTGTCTTTTGATCCACCCGGAAACTAAATCAAAACCACACATTTACTCTAACCACTAATCTACTCACCACTAATATCAGCGGCCGCGTTCGGTTCCCGTTGCAGGCTCGCGTACAGCTGGACCATTTAACACTTCTATTTGCCCCACCCGGGAATTGAACCTACTCTAACCACTAATCCACTCACCACTAATGTCAGCGGCCGCGTTCGGTTCCCGTTGCAGGCTCGCGTACAGCTGGACGACTTTACACGCTGTCTTCGTCAGCTGTTCAGTCAACGCTGAACAAAGCTGGGACGATGACACTGTAGAAAAATAAAATAAAAATTATAAGTCATAATGAGAAAGGGACAGGAAAAACACGGTTTTCTTTACGTTAAAACTAAAATGGCAAAATAAAAACTTTGACTTTGAAAAAGTTGTAGTACGATTTAATGGTTTTTTTAATGTTATAGGGAGGCTTAGGAACAAGAGGGTCATCTGATGGTATGTGATCACCGCGAACCATGGACACCAACAACCGCACGAAAGTCGCAAATGCGTTGCCTACCTTTAAGAGCCCCATACCCTCCCCAACTGAGCTCTGGCGACATCACTCACAGCAGAAACATAGCACAACATTTACTAACAAGTGCTACTTCACTGTGGTCTTCTGTAAGGTGGAGGTACTTCCCCAGACGAGCGGTTCATTCGAGTGGGATTACCACAAAGCTCTACCTCTTTTTCTGTCTGTATACAGCCTACCTGGCCGATCGTAAGATCGACCGCCATGGCCAAAAACGGCTGTATCACAGTAACAGTAGTAGGTAAACGCAAGAATCAATAAGTACTCACTGTTTGTCTCGGGCTGCACCTCGGGCTTCGGCCTCTGCCTCGTGTTAGTGGCGAGCCGGGCCGTCACCTCGCGAGCTTTGGCTGAGAGATCCCGCTCACTGCCGCTTCGGCCTACAAATGACATAGAAAACAAAAAATAAATAAATAAAATAAATATCTCTGGACATTATTCACACAGCGCCATCTAGCCCCAAACTAAGCCTTAGCTTGTACTATGGGTGCCAGACAACGGATAAATATTACTTATATACTTTTTTTTTGTAAATACATACATATTATACATAGAAACACCCAGACCGATACAAACAGACATGTTCATGCACACAAATGTTTGTACCGTGCGGGGATCGAACCCACGACCTTTGGTGTAATAGCCGACTTCTCGACCATTACACCAAACGGCTCGTCAAATACTTGATAAAATATGCCTAACAGCACCACGTAACTATGTAAGTCTGATTCTTAACTTAAACGTCATAGTAGGAGAGCCCAGGAGGACATTTTTGCAGTGACTCGAGCGTTTCAGAAAATTATAAAGGGAGAATCCTTGCACCCTTTAATGAACTCTACCAATTACATATTTATTTATTTCCTTTAATTGAAAACTTATGAACCATCCATAATTATGGTGAGGTAGACCCGTCTTATTGTTATATTCTGCCTACTTGTGTATACTCGTCTAACTTTCTGGCACGTTCGTGTGACTGCAAAAATCCCCTCTTGGGCTCCCCTTTTATCAGATGTAACTTCTAATAATTGACTTTCGACATAGCTAACAGTGTCATGTCAAAAATAAAAATCTGATTAATGATTAAACACCACGTTTGCCAAATGCAGATTAATTATGATCACGAACCCGAGCATGCCCGGCCCAGGAATCGAACCCAACAGATCACGAACTTTTACTTAAACCACTCGACAAAAAAATTATAAACTATTGATTTTATTTATTCTTCTATCTGAAAGTTTACAAACATTTTACAAAGATAACTTTTTTATTTTTGGAGTTAGGCAAACAAGCAAGAGGATCACCAGATGGTAAGTGATCACCGCTGCCCATGGACATCAACAACCGCACAAGGGTCGCAGATGCGTTGCCTGCCTTTAAGACCCTCCCCAATTGATTAAAATATATTATTTTGTTGTAGTTATTCTACAAGCGTGTAGATAGCAGAATTTATTAATTCCTAATTTGTGAATCATTAGAATAATATCATTGACAAATTATCACTTGAAATAATAGTGCTAAGATATCGAGGGGTGCCAGTTTGAATCCCACCTGAATTCTGAGACAAGATGCATTTTATCTTGTACCTGCAGACAGCCGTCATTTTTGTTCACCTTTTCAAAAATACAAATTAACCTAATCGGAAATAAATGAATGCAAGTTTGGGCCTTAAAAAACAGTACTACGCAAACAAGGCATTTATCTCAGCTAAATACCGTATTGGATTTTAACTTGGATTGTAAAAAAAGTGAAACGTCAGAGGTAAATTAACAGTGAACACAGTATACATTTTTTTATGTCTAATGCACCACTGTTTTGCTGAAAAAAGGTATCGCGTTTATTTCCGATGGAAGATTATATGTATGTGGGTATTTGCAATTGAAAAATCCGCTAGATGGCAATACGTAAGCGTGAGGTCTAACTACTTTGTCATCGGTATATTTTGACATACCTGTCAATGTCATGTCAAAATTCACCAATCACATACCAGTTAGACCCTATGACTACCTACTGCCATCTAGCAGATTTTTCATCTGCGAAAACCCCCATTCACAAGTAAACCACTATGTACTCACCTATTCTCCTTTGACCCTGTATACTATAGCTAATTGAATTTGCAAATTTGAAAAGGGCACATGTCAAAAAAGGTTTTTTTAGACCAATGTTATTTAGACGTAAATGCTTGTCTATACCCATTACCGTTAATGTAATTTTGATAAGGATTATAAACATCAAAGTCTAACTTATACACCCTTTTATAATGAACTAGTTTGAAAAATAAACAGTCTTTTTCGATTGCTAATCATTTTAAATTATAAACAAAGAAAAATTCATCCGATCTCAGTTGGCTCAGGTGGGATTCGAACCCAGCGCCTCTTGCAAACCGGGCAACGCTGCTTTAGGTGTTAAGCTAAAAAGAAGGAGAAGGCGCAGTCATTTTAAATTTTCAGAGATGTGCCCTTTTCGAAATTGCATATCTATTCAATTGTACTTGTACTCACCCATTCTCCTCTGGTTGTGGTCCACAGACCCCGCCCTAGGGCGCGGTGGGACCGCCGGCTTGTCCCCAGCCCGGTCCTCCGCCTCTGAGCTGGACTCCTCCTGCGCGCGCGGCGACAGGCTCACTGCGCCGTAATGCGACGGGTTAGAGTTGATTATTGCGTGGCAAAGATGCTCTAGGTGTGTATTAGGTCTAAGTTTTTAAAGAGAGACGCAAGCGACTTTAGACACTAAATCAATGACACTAAGGTTGCTAATCGTCTGTCTGGTCACTGCGCTACATTTGTGCAGTATCAGTTAGGCTAACAGATTCAAACGAGTTTAGACACTAAATCAATGACACTAAGGTTGCTAATCGTCTGGCTTGTCCGCGGCCCGGTCCTCCGCCTCCGAGCTGGACTCCTCCTGCGCGCGCGGCGACAGGCTCACTGCGCCGTAATGCGACGGGTTAGAGTTAATTATCGCGTGGCAAAGATGCTCTAGGTGTGTATTAGGTCTAAGACTATGTAGGGAGACGCAAGCGACTTTCATCTCTAAATCAATGACGCTAAGGTTGATTTTCGTCTGTCGCTCTTTAACGTGTGTTAGTCATGCGGTGATGTGTGTAGAAGTTGAGTCGGGTTATAGATATTCCACTGTTGGGCAAACGACTTCAGACACTAAATCAATGACACTAAGGTTGCTAATCGTCTGTCAGGTCACTGCGCTACATTTGTACTGTATTAGTAAGACTATACAAATGCAAACGAGTTTAGACACTAAATCAATGACACTAAGGTAGATAATCGTCTGTCTGCCCGACATTACTCTACTCTATGTGCAGTGTATTAGGTTGGTCTATGCCCGTTCTTACGCACACGACTTTAGACACTAAATCTATGACACTAAGGTTGCTAATCGTCCGGCTTGTCCCCGGCCCGGTCCTCCGCCTCCGAGCTGGACTCCTCCTGCGCGCGCGGCGACAGGCTCACTGCGCCGTAATGCGACGGGTTAGAGTTCAATATCGCGTGGCAAATATGCTCTAGGTGTGTATTAGGTCATTAGGTCTAAGTTTGTAAAGAAAGACGCAAACGACTTTCATCTCTAAAACAATGAAGTTTAGATTGACAATCGTCTGACTGAAAAGCGCGTGGCATTACTCTACTCTTTGTGTAATGTATAAGGTTGGTCGAAGCACATTCATGCGCAGAAGAGTTTAGACACTAAATCAATGACACTAAGGTTGATTATGGTCTGTCGCGTTCTTACGTGTGTATTAGAGTCATAGGTTAGTCTTGGCTTTGAAAAGTGAGACGCGAGGGACTTAAGACACTAAATCAATGACAATGCACTTCACTCTTAGATTGTTGCGCAGAAGAGTTTCAATACTACACTACTACATCAATGACACTAAGGTTGATAATCGTCTGTCGCCCTAAAACGTGTGTAGTAGAGTCATGTGGCAATGCGTGGATAGACTATGTGTGTGTTCAAGTTAGTTTTGGCTCTTAAAGTGAGACGCGGACGAGTTTAGACTATAGTAAATCAGTGACACTAAGGTTGATTATCCTCTTTCACATTAATACGTGTGTATTAGAGTCGCGTGGCAATGCGTGGATAGCCTATACTATGTATGTGTAAAAGTTAGTTTGGGCTCTGCAGATCCTATGGTGAAATCGTTTGTGCAACAAACGATTTTATTCTCTTAATCAATGACACTAAGGTTGATAACTGCCTGTTGGTTGTCCCCCTTTCCCAACTCACCAGCACTGTACGCGTTGGCCAACCCCCTCCTTCTAGCAGTGTTGGCAGAAGCCTTGTTCATGGACCTGATGGTGGGACGCATCAGACCACGCGTTTATTATAATCACGACGATATTAGCAAACGTGTACCACATAATATAGTGTTTAGTACCGTTTAGTCGTATTAAGCCATTTTCTTTGCGCTATTTAATACTAAATATCGCGTTTAGTTCCTTTTAGTCTCGTTTAGCCATGTTTAGTCATTATTTATAACGTAACTTCAATCTATAAATTACTTTCAGTTTTGTATAGTCTCCTTTAGTCCCTATTATTCTCGGTTAGTCCTTTTTAGTCCCATCTAGTCACATTAAGTCACATTTAGCCTCGTTTAGTCCCGTCTAGCCACGTTAAGTAATTCTTTTCGGTATTGTATCTACTCGTCCTCGTGCGCACGCCTTTAGTTTCATTGACTCCCATTTACTCATAATCATACTAAGTCATGCTTAGTCCCTTTCCCAACTCACCAGCACTGTACGCGTTGGCCAGCCCCCTCCTTCTGGCAGTGTTGGCGGCAGCCTTGTTCATGGAACTGATGGTGGGACGCATCAGACCCTGGGACCTGGTGGTGGAGGAACGAGACGGCTGCGGATCTGACTCGGAGTCACTCTAGAAAGTGGTAGAAGTTGCGGTTTTAATATTATCCTGTGGGCACACAACATTATGACGGCCACGTTGGTCTAGTGATCAGAGACCCTGGCTACAAAATCAAGGGTCGCGGGTTCGAATCCCGCTAGGGGTAAATGTTTGAGTGATGAACGATGATATGAAAAATATTTGTGTACGGGTTGCTTTGCTCTAAAGTTCTAATCCCTTATTGAGCTAACAAAAATAACTCCAACTGCAAATGTTTTCTTAGGTTTGCGCGACTGTTACTCATGAAATGAAACTAATTTTTAACGGAAAAGATTTTTGAAAGTTGCAGTTAGAATTTGTAATAATTTAACATCTGAGTCATTCCGTGATCACAGCTGATGTAAAGTAGACGAAATGTCGGGTTTTCCTGTAAACATGTAGTTTAATATTATATCGCGAATCTATCCGTTTAAAATTACATAGTTTTCTATACTTATATTATAAAGAGGAAAAAGATTTGTATTTTGTATGCAACGAATTAACTCAAAAACTACTGAACCGATTTGAATAATTCTTTCTTTGTTGGATAGCTGCACTATCCCCGGTTAACTTAGGGTACTTTTGTTCCCGGGGTTGTGGGGGGAAGGGGGAGATATTTGAAAACGCAGGTGAAACCGCGACGGAAGGCTTGTATTACATAAAACTACAAAGGTTATAATCTTACCTGGTTATTCAACACCCCAACACTCGAACTCCTAGTCATATTAGACTTCCCGTTGTACCTAGGAGCGGGGCGGGTGAACCCACTCGGCGATTTGTTCGTGCCAGCGGTGGAATTTACCGGCTGAGTTGGTTTCGAGTTGCCTGTGAAAACGTTTGATTGATTAGTTAGAAGTTAGTACGGTAATCTGCTGATAGATGGCGTTGTATGTAGTCTGTAACGCGATATATATTTTTTGGCTTTATACTTAAACAGAAATGAGTTTTTGAATTGGTTTTCGACTTTAATTCAAGGTGGTAGGGTTCACTTTAATATGTGAATTATTTGTCATTAATAAGTTTACCCGGATTATTCCAAACTGGGGGCTACAGGTTCGAATCAGTATGGTTGTCAATGATCACTATTTATTATTGCTTTTTTAAATGTTTGGTTAGTTTGTTTGACACAAAATCAATCTGCAGTTTTTTTTGTTACAAGTTATTTTTCATAATTATTAATAAACAATATTCCTCCCAATATAAGTAAATACGGTACAAGTCACATACTTAGTTCTTAATTAAACCTACGTTTTACATTTACAATATTAAAAACATTAAGACGTCACAAATCTACAAAATATCAAAAGATTAAAAAGCATTTAATATTATGCAATGCACAAAGAATACATAAATAGATCATGCAACAGCCCATGCAAGAAGCTTATTAAAATGCATTATTAATTATTTATGAAAGAATCCACAATTTTTCGTACTACGATAATTCGATATAAATACACGAAGAAAATTGACGTTTATTTTCCAGAGAAATTCAACGTAGGTATGCATTAGATAAGAAACCTGCATAATTATAACCCATAACCTTTATAGTTTACATACCTATAGAATAGATTTTTTATGTTAACGGGAGGCAAACGAAGCAACTTTCGCAGAGGCCAGTCGTCGGATGGGTGGCTCTTGACCGCCCAATAAAGTCACCACCACCTAATACCCATAGGAGCCTTTTCCTTGATGCCAACATATGTATTTAGTAGTACCTTACACCACCTTTAGCCACCACCATCCCCCCTTACCTTGTGGTACCCCCCACTTAAGTCACCACCACCTTATACCCCAATATCCATAGGACCCTTCTCCTTTATGCCAACATGTTTATTGTGTACCATTAGTACCATACACCAGCCACCACCACCTTCCCCTTGCCTTGTGGTACCTCCCAATTTAGTCACCACCACCTAATACCCTACTTCCTGTAGGACCCTACTTCTAAGTGCCAACATGGTGGGCTGGTACCAGCTTTAGTCACCACTACCTATTTCCACAATACCCATACCATTATGATACTGGAATCTAAAAATGGGTTTTGTTGGGCAGGTACATTAACCGTTACAGTTACAAAATAACTTTTTCAGATATTTTGATTTGCATTCACAGATTTTGTAAATAAGTTACAGTCAGCAGTGTGCTGAAACTGGCAATTTTTTTTTTCATGCCAAATTTTCCTATTTCATGTAAGGATCAAATGTCTCTATGGGACCATTTGAGACTTTTAACATACATTTTGTAGTAAAAATTTCAAAAATAAATTTAATTTTTACTACAAAATGTATGTTAAAAGATCCTCTCGATCCTGTTTCTTGTATAGATCGACTATACTTTGTAAGAGACCATTTAAGGTAACTTTTTGAATATTTTATTTTATCATTTTTTCTTTCGTTAGAAAATGCCTGCAAATAGCGTTTCAAACGAATGTTGTAGTAGGTACCTACTATAACATTGAAGAGATAACGCATTCTTAGCGTTTAGCAAATAACAAGGAGAAATTCGTCAGGTTTACTAACGGTCTCGGTAGCTTAGTGGTCAGAGCGCTTGCCAGGATTGCAAAAGGCGCCGGGTTCGATTCCCGCCTGAGCCACGAGATCTGATGATCCAGTTTTATTACCATTTAAGGTACCATTCTCCACTTTTAGTCACCACCACCTTCCCCCTACCTTGTAGTACCTCCCACTTTATTCACCACCACCTAATACCCTCAGAACCCTACCTTGTGGCGTCCTCGGAGCCGGCATAGGTTTCACAGCAAGATCGGAGAGAGATATAGCTCTCCTCATTCCAGTTGATTCTTCTTCTTCGGAAGTAGCGTGGTTCCGATTCGCTGGCAATCCAAGCTATGATTAGCATGCATGTCTGAACGTATTAGAGTTAAGCGACGTTTCTCCTGGTGGAGGGTGGATGGGTGACCGTTTTTGGCGTTTAAAGCTGCTTGTTGTACTAAGAGGTACCAACTACTAACTTAGGTCTAAATTTTTAAGACGAAAATATTTTGAGAGAATCTATGTTTTTATTATTATTTTATTGTACATACATAAAAACGGTTAAGTACAATGTCAATGAAATTGTCTATCAACAAGATAAATAGATAGATACTATATTAGTTCTATGCATTTTTCTAGTTTTCTTCTAATATGCTAAAATGCATCTAGAAATATGTATATCAGAATTAGTTTCTACTTTAAATAACTACACATTTTTATCCGTTGACTCTAAACTTGACTTGATTGACTCTAAATTAGAAATTAAAGATCAATAATCTCTTCATAAAACCTTTATCCTCTTTAAATAATAATACGTTCAGACAGCTAAAAGGCACAGAAGCTTTAAACATTTAAAAAAAACACATGCGAAATAAAAATGGATTCCGTGACAAAACTTTAAAAGTCAAAACACATGCTTTAAAAACATCAATTAAATAAATGAAAAAGCAGTGATTCGTCATGGATTGTGAAGATATAGCAGGTGCGAATATATTACAATAGTTATTGTTAAAATTAAATAAATAATAATGGATTGAAACTCTTTTTTAACCACCACATATCTTCACATGTCGAATCACAATATTTAATCGCGTAAAGGCATCTTAAATAAAAAAAGTACAACTATTATTTTTATACACATAAATAAAATTATAGTGAAATTGTTTACTATAATTTATTTAGAAAGAAAGCACTTTACTTCTTTCCCTAATTGTAAAACATTTTGTACTAATTAAAAATGTATTTCGAATATATTTTTTGACAGATTGCTTCCAAATCATTATGATGTTGGTAACTATGTCAAAAACATTCGACTAAAAACAAAAAAAAAAGAAGACGATGCCTTCAAAAGCGCAAATAAGATTGACATTTACTTTTTTAAAACATGCGTTGCCAACCTTGCGGCGTAAATTTTGACGGAAGCATCGGCGATTGGAGCGGAAGTCTTTTGGCTAAACAGGAACCCCTAATTGCCCCCGAATAGATTAGAGGACGAATTCTCACTATAGACGGTTCGTGAATTCGATTCTCCATACAAAGTCGAGGGGTTGGACCTCGTAAGACTTTCCTGAATGGAGTTTTCGGACGATTGAAACCATAAATGGACATTCGCTTCGGAGAATTAGTACAACTAGAACTAGTTGTAGAAGATTCATAGTTTTCACTATCCAAATGGACGTCCGTTTTAGGTATAACCATTTCGTTGTACACTCTCTGTTTAAGAGACTTTGGTGCTATATCTTTTTTGACTGTGTTATTAAGATTATTAAGTTTCACTTCTTCTTCCGGAATTTCGTTGCCAGCATCATTGGAAACCTCTATGCATTCTGTTACTAAGCCAATCTGTTCAGAATCTAGAATATCAGGTAGGCTAAGGTTGCGTTTGATTTCTTTATTATCTGAATTTGGTTCAGTATCTGTATCCGCTTCTTCTAAAGTCAAAGACGCAAAGTTAGGTACAGTTGTTTGTTTCGTGGCTAGCTTTTCGAATTTTCTCGAAAGTACTTTGACAACTCCGGTGCCGTCATTTATATTAGCTTTTAGAGGCCTCATACGCCATTCCTTCAAAATCTTCTCTTGAAGTATCTTTCTCTCTTCCATTTCAACTAATTTATTGATGATTTCTATTTTCCTTTCAATATTTTTGAACTTTTTAATCTCTTCGCTCTCCGGTGCTATGTTTTCTTTTGCTTCCACATTCTGACGACTGTGACACGCGATTGGATCTTTGTCATTTCTAGAAAGCCTAGAATTGATCTGATCTTTCTTAGATTTGTAATTAAACTTATTATCCTGTTCCGCGTAGTAATCTAACGAGTCTTTAGCGAAATCATTACTATCTTCTATGACGTCTAAAGAGTCCATACTAACTTGCTTCATCCTCTCCATTCGTTGCATTGCATACACTTCTAAACTATCCAATTGCATTTCCGATTTATTTTCATTGACGTCTTTTTCTTTCACGAAAACGTCAAAGGTTTTCTCTGTATTGTCTGACGCTTCAACTTTGTTAGAATTCTTGTCTTCTTGCTTTTTATTGGCTAAATAGTTTTTGTTGTGAAGACCGTCTAATTTGGCTTTATATTGAGACGATATGGAAGAACTTAGAGATGTTTTCTCTATACCCGCTTTAAGTCTATTATTAATCTTGACTGATGATGTTCTTTTAATTGGTTTTGGAGGCTTATGGGGTACAAATTCCATTGTAATTTTAACATTATTATTCTTCTGAGATCCTCTTTCAAGGCTCTTAGTAGTATTATTACATTTGGCACCATTCGCTTTCTCTTTATTCTGTTGATTCTTACTCATTTTCGTTTGAGCGTTTTTCCTTATTTGCTCTTCGAATTTCTCCAAATTCTTCTGTACGTGAGAATTTCTTTTCTCCATCAAGTTTTTAAGAGGATTGGGTTTCGAAGCCGGTTCTAGAACAACTTCGAAACTGCAACTTTTAGACTTAACCATCGCGTTTTGATCGCAGCCTTCCATTTTACTCTTATACTTATGCTTATCTACAAACTGAGGCTGCAAAGACTTAGTATTAGCTGCGTATGCATTAGTATTAAGCCTAGGTATTTCATCAGTAGCTTTTTTATCTTTAGTATACTGCTGTACATTATTTCCGTCGAAATAATACGCAATATTTTTAGCAGGAGGTGGGTCGTTACGTTTCGTGGAAGAATCGTATAGACTGCGCGATCTAGTCACTGTTTTGTGTCCTGAAATATCCGAAGTAGGTACTTCGAAGCCGAAAACTTTGCTTGTCGTCATCGAAGGCTTTGGACTGACGCTTGTGGGCTGATCCTTGTAATTTGGACTTGTACCTTCAAGGTAATTATTATACATGTATCCGTGGAAGTATGGTACATTATTCGGACTTGAACCGTAGCTTTTCGACGTATTTTCAAATTCGTAGCAGCTCTTACTATTTCTAGGAATGTTAGTTGGATTTCTCTGCATCTTTTTCGGTTTAGCTCCTTCGAATAACATTTCTAGAGGAGCACTTTTAGTACACTCCGAATCGTCAGATAAAACGCTTTCTAAAGAATTACAATTCGTTCGTGAAAGCTGGTTATCTTCTAAAAACATGTCGTCAGATAATACCGACTCCTGGCTACAGCTGTTTTTCATATACTTCTTTTGATTTAAGAAGAAAGAAGCGCTACTGTGTCTATGGTTTTCTAAGTAATCAGTCTCGTGAATATTTTCGATTGAACAGTTTTGCGAATCGTTCAAATTGTATCTACTGTCACAGAATTTCGCTTGTTGGAATGCCACTTCATTACCGTATTTGAGGAATATTTCATTAGACACACTTGAGCAGTTAGAATTGTCACTCAGTACCGATTCATTGGACCGTGTTACACATCTTTTAGTCAAAACGCTTTGGCACCTATACATATTAGCGTAATTATAGTTAATCGAATCGTCTTCGTATAGAATATCTTCGAGATTTGAAGGCATGTTTCTAGGTAAGGTGGAACTTTTCTGACTTATATTTAACGGTTTGGCTGGCACTGTTGGTTTCTCTGCATAATTAGATATTTCATAGTTTGATTTAGCTCTCCGCGGTTTAGCCTTATTATGCTTTTTGCATACCTTCTTGGAATAAAGTTTGTTCTTGCAACTAGCGTCTTGACTTAAACTGCAATCTTCTAAAGAATCAGATGAGAAATTGCCATCCTCTTTCTCTTCAACTTCTTTCGTAGGTTGCAGATCCAAATCGTTCTGCGAATTAGGTTCGTATTGATCTAAATCACCGTATTTCTTCTTAATTTCAGCTATCATCTTTTCAGTATCACTCTTAATAGTATCGACTATACTTTTACCATTATCTTTCAACGATTTACTTTCAAGCCCTACGAAAAACGATAGTGAATTCCTTTTCTTTGGATCCAATGAGTTCGAATTTGGTTTTTGATTGGGTTTATTCTGATTTTGATTATTTTGAGCAACTTTGTCAGCCCATTTACACTCTTCGGAAACGGGAGACACAGGGCAAGATTTGTAGTTCTTAAATATGCTTCTATGTGGTTTAGGCTTTGTCTGTGGCTTTTCTTCAGGTTTTAAGTTCAAATGGAAGTTTCTAGGAGGTACTTTTGGCGGCTCTTTATCTTCACTGGGGAAAAGCCTGTTAAATACTTTCGACTGAACAGGTTTCTTACCCATATCTACAGTGAAAGCCAAAGCTTGCTTTTGCGGTAGCTGATCTTTGAAAATCATTGGCTTAGTACCGTAGGGGGTGAAATTCATAGTCCTCTTATCGTTTTGGGGGATTGGTATATTCGCGTGCGGGGGAACGTACGGGGGTGTATTATCGAATTCGGGGATTAGTTTATTCAAATTTGCGGGGATAGCGTAGGGGTTCCTGTTTCGATAGTCGGCGTTTTGAAACGGATTCAGACTGTCGAAAAAGTTGGAGTTAAGACTGTCTAGATTCTCTTCTGGGGGGGGATTCAATCCTGGTTAGCGTGGTGGGGATTGAATAAAATGTTAGTATAGCGATACATATTATTTTTTCATGAATGACAATATAAAATATTTGTCTAAAATTGGAATATGCAAATGAAATTCGACCTAGTAATATATTTAATCGACTTATGAAAATGGATTCAAAAATACATCAGTATACATCGTCATTGCACATAAAATACGGGTAGAAAAGGCGGCTTTAATGCCTTATGGCATTCTCTACCAGCCATCATATAAGCCGTAAAAATCCAATTTCATTTATTTTCGCGCAGTTATCAACATCGAAATCAACTTAAAACGACCGTTAACTTAACTACATGGCTCTTTTAAGATTAACTTAATAATCATATTTTATAATGTCAGTCCATTCTGATGTCACAAATTATGCAAATGTTATGTTAATGATGTGGCACTCATTAGCAAAACGGCTTTGCGAATGTGATGATAATTTATAAATACAAATAAAGTATTAAGTAATTGATAACCACGGTTGCCTCTGCGCTAGTAGTATAAAGTATATACTAGTAGGCTAAAATAACATTTGACGTGCAAAAAAATTTCAGTGTAAATCAAGTTGCAAAAAAAACACTTTGACTTTTGACTTTTTTTACTTTTTAAATTAAAGTCGCCTCAACCGGGAATTGAACCCAGGCCTTAATCAACGTAACAATGTCGTTCACTTTATGAGTTCTTTTCATTACATATAACAATGATTTCTTTTCTTTCTGTATGTTTTATAAGTACATACGTTATAGAATCTTCCTTCTAGCGTTTATCCCGTTTCTGTGAGGGGTCCGCTTTGACCATGATCCAGGATTTGGCAAGTCTGGTTATTACAGTGAAGCGACTGCCTTCAGATCTTCGTAACCCATAGAGGGGAACCAGACAGATTGGATCATGTTGTCACATAAGGTTGTGTCATGAATATAATGTTACCTCATCCGGGAATTGAACCCGAGCCTTAATCAGCGTAACAATGTCGATCACTATGTTGAGTTCTTTTCATAACTTTTACCAATGATTTCTTTTCATTTTGTGTCTGTTTTAAAAATTCTAAGGGAATAGAATTTTACAAGAATTATCAATTTTAATCTCTGATCAAAACAATTTTTCGATACCATCACATCCGCAACAGCCTGCAAACTGTCACAAGCATTTTAAACTCTACTCCACTCACCGTATGGTCTAGAATTGCTTGGCACAGCTAAAGACACCGGCCTGCCTCGTCGAGAACCATCTTTCTCAGGAATATAAGACAGGTCGTTTGTAGACTGACTGGACTTCAAGTTCGATCGGAACGCCACCTGTGGGGAAAAAAGTGGGATTAAATCTGGCTCGAAGGACCATTACGTTATGATTTACTAGCAGCCACCTGCGACTTCATGACCGTGGATTTCGGTTTTCGCACACAGTGTTATATTATAGCTTAAAGCCTTCCTCGACAAATCAAGATTCAATTGAATTGTGACTTTATGAAGTTGTAGTAAAGTGTTATTTTGCTTATCTGCCGTGTAAGTGCGTTCCTACGTTCGCCTTCCAATGTGAATCTTGTCCTTAGGTACATATATGCTTTGTTTGTGGTTCTAGCAAGCTAAATGAGAGTCTACTTACATTCACAAATTCGAGTAAGTACACCGTTGCCTGACATTGATATGAGGTGCTCTCAATAGGCTTATCCCTAATCCAAAAGTATTACGAAACTCTTCGACTCCTAAATTTACGTGACGAGCCGTTTGGTGTAATGGTCGAGAAGTCGGGTATTACACCAAAGGTCGCGGGTTCGATCCCCGCACGGTACAAACATTTGTGTGCATGAACATGTCTGTTTGTATCGGTCTGGGTGTTTCTATGTATAAGATGTATGTATTTACAAAAAAAAAGTATATAAGTAATGTTTATCCGTTGTCTAGCACCCATAGCACAAGCTAATGCTTAGTTTGGGTCTAGATGGCGCTGTGTGAATAATGTCCAGAGATATTTAAATAACGGTCGACTCACATTCTCCAGTTGTCTTCTCGTCTCCAATATCCTCCTGTTCAGCTCCTCCCTCCTCCTGGCAGCCTCGGGGTCCACCATAGTCTTGGAAGGTGTTCTTGGATGGTGCGAGCTCATGCTTCATCCGGGAAATAGTCCTTATTACCACGCCATAAAGTCCACTGAGTTCTCGACTCGAAGGGGCCGGCTTCCGAAGCGTGCTCGCGGAACCAGATTTCATTGAATTGCCACTTTATGGAGTTGTTGTAAAATGCTATTTAGCTTAGCTTGCCTACCATGCAGGTGCGTTCAGCTCCTCCCTCCTCCTGGCTGCCTCTGGGTCCACCAGGGTCTTGGAAGGCATAGGTAACTGAGCTCTGCAGACCTTACTCAACATCAGATGCATAGCACAACAGTTTTGAAGTGCTGCTTCACCGTGGTCTTCTGTAAGGTGGAGGTACTTCCTCAGACGAGTGGCTAATTCGAGTGGAATTTCCTCTAAGATCTTCCCCTATTAGGTACACCCGTTGCCTGAGGTGGGTTACGTGGATATGAAGGGCTCTCAATAGGCTTATCACCTAATCCAAAAGTATTACGAAGCTCTTCCACTCCAAAAAGATGGTCTACTCACATTCTCCAGTTGTCTTCTCGTCTCCAATATCCTCCTGTTCAGCTCCTCCCTCCTCCTGGCAGCCTCAGGGTCCACCATGGTCTTGGAAGGCGTCCTTGGGGCTGGTGAGGGCGAGGGAATGGTGCGAGCTGATGCTTCATCCAGGAAAAAGTACCTTATTACCAATCCATAAAGGCCATTGAGTTCTCAACTCGAATGAGCCAGCTACCAAAGCATTCTTGCGGATCCATCAAGATTCCATTGAATTGCGACTTTATGAAGTTGTTCTAAGGTAGGTACTATGTTGCTTGCCTTCCATACAGGTGCGTTCAGCTCGTCCCTTATCCTGGCTGCTTCAGGATCCACCAGGTCTTGGAATGCGTAGGAAACTGAGCTCTGCAGACCTTAGTCACCAGCAGACACATAGCACAACAGTTATAAAGTGCTGCTTCACTGTGGTCTTCTGTGAGGCAGGGGTACTTCCCAAGACGAGCGGCTTATTCGAGTGGAAGTTTCAATAAGCTCTTCCCCTCTAAAAATATAGTCTTCCTACATTCTCCAGCTGTCTTCTCATCACCAAGATCCTCATGTTCAGCTCCTCTCTTCTTCTGGCAGCAGTCTGTGGTCTTCTGTAGGGTGGAGGAACTTCCCCAGACGAGTGGTTCATTCGAGTGGAAGCTCCACTAAGTCTACCTCTCTAAAAAGATGATGACTCACATTCTCCAGTTGTCTTCTCGTCTCCAATATCCTCCTGTTCAGTTCCTCCCTCCTCCTGGCAGCCTCAGGGTCCACCATAGTCTTGGAAGGCGTCCTTGGGGCCGGCGAGGGCGAGGAGATGGTGCGAGCTGATGCTTTGTCCGGGAATTAGTACCTTATTATCACGCCATAAAGTCTATTGAGAAATCCGAGAAGCCGGCTCGTTCGATTGGATGATTGCAACCAGATTCCATTGAATTGCGACTTTATGGAGTTGTAGTAAAGTGCTATTTAGCTTGCTTACCATGCAGGTGCGTTCAGCTCGTCCCTCCTCCTGGCTGCTTCAGAGTCTACCAGGGTCTTGGAAGACGTAGGAAACTGAGCTCCGGCAACCTTAATCACCAGCAGACACATAGCAGAACAGCTTCTTCACTGTGGTCTTCTGTAAGGTGCAGCTACTTTCCCAGAAAAACGGCTTATTCGAGTGGTAGTTCTTGGGGGGGGGGTGGGGTACTTCTCCAGACGAGTGGCTCATTCGAGTGGAAGTTCCTCTCTAAAAAGAAGGTCTACTCACATTCTCCAGCTGTCTTCTCGTCTCCAATATCCTCCTGTTCAGCTCCTCCCTTCTCCTGGCTGCCTCAGGGTCTACCATGGTCTTGGAAGGCGTCCTTGGGGCCGGCGAGGGCGAGGAGATGGTGCGAGCTGATGCGACAGGACCTCTGAGGTGTTGTGATGATAGGGAGGTGTTGCCTGGGGGTAAAGAAAGAAATAAGTTTGTGTATACGATAGTTGATAAGCGAATTATTCCGGGATAGCAGCGTGCAGGCGTCGGAATCAACTTTTTAACTATAAAAAGGCATTTAACCCGATATCAAGATTCGTATGTAGTTATTTTATGCTAGCGCAGTATTGGCTTCACTCTGCGTGGTTAAAAAAGAAGAATCATAGCATAAAGAAAGCGGAATCATCATTGCATAGTATTCGTAAGACGACCCCTATGATTTGGAAGGCATTAAGCCGATCCCTTGTAAGGGTTACGGAGGTCAAACGGAAGTCGCTCCAATGTTATTATCAAATCAGGATCATAGTTGCTGCAGGCCCCGGAGTCTACAGTGGATGAAACTGGGATAAACGCAAGGATGAGCGAGAAACTCACACAGCCCTAAAAGCTAAATTGAACTTTACTTCGATGACTTAAGATCTAAAACTCACCAGCATCAAGTTTTTTCATTTCCGCTCAAGACAAGCTATCGAAGACAGTACTTATCCCATCTATCGGCCGTGTAGAGTGTAGACGGACTCATACGCATTTAAACGTTAAGCCGTTGACTTAAGGTCTAAACCTCAACGGCATCCAGCGTATCTATTAGTTGACCGTCTTACTCATTTGCCTCTTATACATAAAAAGCTAAATTGAACCCTATAACCGTGACATAAAATCTAAAACTCACCAGCATTAAGCGTGTCCATTTCCGCCCCAGATAGACTGTCGAAGGCAGATTTGAGGTATTTCTCCCTTCTTCCAGCCGTGTCGATGGACTCACACGAACCGGAGAGGGGGTTGCGATCAGCGTCGCCAGATGGCGTTGATACCTGTTGAGATAACATTTATGTAAGTCAAACTCAAAATATTATTTTTTCGTTAGAAAACGCTTGTAAATAGCATTCCTAGAGTGTTGTAGTATGTTTACAAACATTGAAGAGATGACGCAGCATTAAGCGTTAAGTAAATAGCAAGGAAAAAATTGTCGGGTCCAGTAAGGGTCTCGGCGGCACAATTTATTAGTGCGTTTGCCGGTTTGCAAGAGATGCGGGTTCTAATCCTGTCTGACGCCAGATGACTTTTTCTTTGTTTATAATAAAAAATAAAGATAAAGGTAAAATAAGCATGTCAGATGCTAAAACTGCTGGTGTTAATGGTGACGATGCTGCTCCACCCGGCTATGGTAGCTAGTCATATTGGAGGGGGAGGCCTACGTCCACCAGTGAACTGCCTGCTGATGGCTTCAGTATCTTATTATGCTCAGATGCACCATCTGACTTGCCAAGCTATGACAGACCATATTTTGGATAGGCCTCGGGTACTAGTGTAGCTAGACATAATGGGGGGGGGGGGCTACGTCTAGCTAAAGACTGGACTAGGCTGCTGCTGTCTCCCGGGCAGTGTGCAATAGTCATATCTGGGGAAGGCCTGCGTCCAATTGTGGATTGCATCAGGCGGCCACTATTTCTGCTGCTGGCGCTAATGATGATACTGCTAGTACCTCATCATCATCATCAGTTACTCTGTCTGGCTTGCCAAGCTATGGTGTACCATCGTCTAGGACAGCCTAACGTCCAGCAACGTCTTCGACCAGCCCCTCCTGCGTCTCCCGCTGCCCACGCCGGCAGTACCTCGTCATCGTCGGAGTCGTGCCCGGAGCCGCTGAGGGAGGTGCCTCCGGGCGGCGCCTCGAGTCGCGGCGACTGCGCCCGCCAGCGCTTGCTCCTGCGCACTGACTGACGCAGCTCCTCCGCGTGCAGTGCGGCACCGTGACGTCACCAGCCCGGAGTGTGAGTGAGCATATTTACATAAGGAAGCTAGCGTCCAGCGGTGGACTGGAATAGACTCTTACCATGGTCACCATGAGCATAGCTACCTTTCAGGGAAGACTCTAGTCCCGAAGTGTTCTACCCATTGGTGGAAGACCTTAGTTCCTGGGTATTCTTCCCATTGATGGAAGAACCTGAGTCCCGAAGTGTTCTACCCATTGAGAGAAGACCAGTCCCTCAGTGTCCTACTCATTGCGGGAATGCCTTAGTTCCTCAGTGTTCTAATCATTGATGGAAGACCATAGATCCGTACCAAATTCTTGCTGAAAGTATCTACTGCTGGTGGTGTGGGTGACGAGGAAGCTGCTCCCGGCTATGGTAGCTAGTCTTTGGGGGGGAGGGGCTTAGTCCAGCAGAGGATTGCCCTTCCCTGCTGATGGTGTCAGAATCTAATCATGATCAGAGACACCAACTGTCTAGCTGACACTCCCCGGATAGTCCTACGTCCAGCAACGTCCTCGACCAGCCCCCCACTGTGTCTCCTGCTCACGCCGGCAGTACCTCGTCATCGTCGGAGTCGTGCCCGGAGCCGCTGAGGGAGGTGCCTCCGGGCGGCGCCTCGAGTCGCGGCGACTGCGCCCGCCAGCGCTTGCTCCTGCGCACTGACTGACGCAGCTCCTCCGCGTCCGTGCGGCACCGTGACGTCACCAGCCCGGAGTGTGAGGGAGCATAGTTACACAAGGAAGCCCACGTCCAGCTGTGGACTGATCCAGCCTGTTCATGGTGATGCTGATAGCAGGACCAGGTCATTGCTACAGACTCCACCAATAGGCCGCCGACGTAGTGACAACTATAGTCTGGATGACCAACAGTAGACGCTCAGTAGACTGCTCCAGACAGCTGCTGCTTCTGCTAATGATGATGATGATGGCAATAATGATAATAGTGGCAATGATGACGATAATAATGATGCTAGTGCTTCGTGAGCTGATTATGATGCTGTTGCTGCTTCTGAAGTGGATGATGATGGTGTCAGTACGTCCAGCAACGTCCTCGACCAGCCCCCTCCTGCGTCTCCCGCTGCCCCCGCCGGCAGTACCTCGTCATCGTCGGAGTCGTGCCCGGAGCCGCTGAGGGAGGTGCCTCCGGGCGGCGCCTCGAGTCGCGGCGACTGCGCCCGCCAGCGCTTGCTCCTGCGCACTGACTGACGCAGCTCCTCCGCGTCCATGCGGCACCGTGACGTCACCAGCCCGGAGTGTCCATGAGCATAACCACCTCTTAGAGAAGACACTAGTCCCTCAGTTTTCTACCCATTGAGAGAAAACCTTGCCGTCATAAGAGTCACCAACCCACCCGTTAAATTCTGTCTAAGGAAGCTACTAATGATGTCCAGAGCAACTCATAATGTCATGAGCTGATGACAAGGCCATATCAGCTGATTCTAATTGGGTCTTGTCACTAAGTTGGTAGCCCTCTGTGGTGACTATAGGCAAAAGCTACACACCTGGAGGAGGCCTATGTCCAGCTAAGGACTCGACTAAGCTGCTGCAGCCTCCCGGACAGTGTGCTATAGTCTTGGGGAAGGCCTGCGTCCAATTGTGGATTGCATTAGGCGCCCACTATTTCCGCTGCTAGCTCTTATGATGATGCTGCTAGTACCTCATCATCATCAGACACACTAACTTGCTTACCCAGCTATGACCTACCGCTGCTGGGTCTAACCATGTCCTGTATACTGGGTCCAGCAACGTCCTCGACCAGCCCCCTGTGTCTCCCGCTGCCCCCGCCGGCAGTACCTCGTCATCGTCGGAGTCGTGCCCGGAGCCGCTGAGGGAGGTGCCTCCGGGCGGCGCCTCGAGTCGCGGCGACTGCGCCCGCCAGCGCTTGCTCCTGCGCACTGACTGACGCAGCTCCTCCGCGTCCAGAGCGGCACCGTGACCTCACCAGCCCGGAGTGTGAGTGAGCATAGTTACACGACCAGCAGTTGACTGATCCAGCAGTCTGTTCATGATGATTCTGATAGCAGGACCAGGTCATTGCTACAGGGCTACAGACTCCACCAATGGGCCGCCAGCGTAGTGACAACTATAGTCTCATACCTCTGTCTGGATGACCAACAGTAGACGCTCAGTGGACTGCATCAGACAGCTGCTGCTTCTGCTAATGATGATGATGATGGCAATGATGATAATAGTGGCAATGATGACGATAATAATGATGCTAGTGCTTTGTGAGCTGATTATGATGCTGTTGCTGCTTCTCAAGTCGATGATGATTGTGTCAGTACCTCGTATCATCAGAGACTCCTATCTGCCTATAGTGTGGGGACTATTGTCATCACGTTCAATATCATTGTGCTGATGTTATGAATGCTGCCAGTACCTCGTCATCATCAGGGAGTCACCACTTGCCTTGCTAAAGCTATGGTATACCCTGCCCTGGATAGCCTTACATCCAGCAACGTCCTCGACCAGCCCCCCACTGCGTCTCCTGCTGCGGCCGCCGGCAGTACCTCGTCATCGTCGGAGTCGTGCCCGGAGCCGCTGAGGGAGGTGCCCCCGGGCGGCGCCTCGAGTCGCGGCGACTGCGCCCGCCAGCGCTTGCTCCTGCGCACTGACTGACGCAGCTCCTCCGCGTCCAGTGCGGCACCGTGACGTCACCAGCCCGGAGTGTGAGTGAGCATAGTTACACAGGGAAGCCTAGATCCAAGAGTGGACTGGAACAGTCTCTTACCATGGTCACCATGGGATATACCTTCATTGAGGGAAGACCTTAGTCCCTCAGTGTTCTATACCAAGTTCTTACAGTGTACGTCCAGCTGTAGACAGCAACAAGCAACTTCTGATAATTGCTCCTTAACGTCATTAGAGTCAACAACCCACCCGTTTAATGCTGTCTAAGGAAGGCCTATGTCCAGAAGGATCAGAATCAGCTACTCATGCTTATGATGATAGTGTCTTGTCATCACCTTGTCACTTACTTGGTAGCACAATGTGGTGACTATAGGCAAAGCAACACACTGCTGGTGTTCTTACTGATAATGCTGCTGTCTGTCGGCTATGGTAGCTAGTCATGGGGGGGGGGAGCTTAGTTCAGCAGTGGAGTTCCATTCGCTGCTGCTGGTGTCAGAGTCTAATACCAATCAGAGACTCCAACTGTCTAGCTGACACTCCCCTGGATAGTCCTACGTCCAGCAACGTCCTCGACCAGCCCCCTCCTGTGTCTCCTGCTGCCCCCGCCGGCAGTACCTCGTCATCGTCGGAGTCGTGCCCGGAGCCGCTGAGGGAGGTGCCTCCGGGCGGCGCCTCGAGTCGCGGCGACTGCGCCCGCCAGCGCTTGCTCCTGCGCACTGACTGACGCAGCTCCTCCGCGTCCGTGCGGCACCGTGACGTCACCAGCCCGGAGTGTGAGTGAGCATAGTTACATCAGCCCACGTCTAGGAGTGGACTGGGACAGACTCTTACCATGGTCACCATGAGCATAGCTCCCTTTCAGGGAAGACTCTCGTCCCGAAGTGTTCTACCCATTGCAGGAATGCCTTAGTTCCTCAGTGTTCTAATCAATTGGTGGAAGACCTTAGTTCCTCAGTGTTCTAATCATTGGTGGAAGACCTTAGTTCTTCAGTGTTCTACCCATTGCAGGAATGCCTTAGTTCCTCAGTGTTCTACCCACTAAGGGAAGAACTTAGTCCTTCAGTGTTCTACCCATAGAGGGAAGATCTTAGTTCCATACCAGGTTCTTGCTGTATCTACTGCTGGTATTTATGGTGACGATGCTGCTTCTTCCGGCTATGGTATCTAGTTATATTGGAAGAGGGGTACGGGAGGGGGTAGAGAGAGGGGGAAGGGGGGGCTTAGTACAGCAGTGGAGCTGCTGCTGGTGTCAGAATCAAATCATGATCTGAGACACCAACTGGTTTGCCAAGCTGTGACCAACCGTCTTCTGGGTGCAGACACATTCTGTATACTGGGTCCAGTAACGTCTTCAACCAGCCCCCTCCTGTGTCTCCCGCTGCTGCCGCCGGCAGTACCTCGTCATCGTCGGAGTCGTGCCCGGAGCCGCTGAGGGAGGTGCCTCCGGGCGGCGCCTCGAGTCGCGGCGACTGCGCCCGCCAGCGCTTGCTCCTGCGCACTGACTGACGCAGCTCCTCCGCGTCCAGTGCGGCACCGTGACCTCACCAGCCCGGAGTGTGCGTGAGCATAGTTACATAAGGAAGCCTATAACAGTGGACTGGAACAGCCTCTTACCACGGTCACCATGAGCTTAGACGTCTCTTAGGGAAGATTCTAGTCCCGAAGTGTTCTACCCATTGGTGGAAGACCTTAGTTCCTCAGTGTTCTACCCATTGATGGAAGAACCTTAGTTCTTTAGGATTCTACCCATTGAGAGAAGACCTTAGTTTCTCAGTGTCCTACTCATTGATGGAAGACCTTAGTCACTCAGTGTTCTACCTAATGCGAGAATATCTTAGGCCCTCAGTGTTCTACCTATTGAAGGAAGACCTTAATTACCAAGTTCTTGCTGAATCTACTACTGCTGTTGATGATGACGATACTGCTCCTATTGACGATACTGATCTAGCCATTGGTGGAAGACCTTAGTCACTCATTGGAACAGATTTGCTATTGAGGAAAGACCTTAGATCCGTACCTAATTCTTGCTGAAAGTATCTACTGCTGGTGGTGTGGGTGACGAGGAAGCTGCTTCCGGCTATGGTAGCTAGGCTAGGGGCGCTTAGTCCAGCAGTGGATTGCCCTTCCCTGCTGATGGTGTCAGTATCTAACCATTATCAGAGACACCAACTGTCTAGCTGACACTCTCCTGGACAGCCCTACATCCAGCAAAGTCCTCGACCAGCCCCCTCCTGTGTCTCCTGCTCACGCCGGCAGTACCTCGTCATCGTCGGAGTCGTGCCCGGAGCCGCTGAGGGAGGTGCCTCCGGGCGGCGCCTCGAGTCGCGGCGACTGCGCCCGCCAGCGCTTGCTCCTGCGCACTGACTGACGCAGCTCCTCCGCGTCCAGTGCGCCACCGTGACGTCACCAGCCCGGAGTGTGAGTGAGCGTAGTTACACAAGGAAGCTTACGTCCAGCTGTGGACTGATCCAGCCTGTTCATGGTGATGCTGATAGCAGGACCAGGTCATTGCTACAGACTCCACCAATAGGCCGCCGACGTAGTGACAACTATAGTCTGGATGACCAACAGTAGACGCTCAGTAGACTGCTCCAGACAGCTGCTGCTTCTGCTAATGATGATGATGATGGCAATTATGATAATAGTGGCAATGATGACGATAATAATGATGCTAGTGCTTCGTGAGCTGATTATGATGCTGTTGCTGCTTCTGAAGTGGATGATGATGCTGTCAGTACGTCCAGCAACGTCCTCGACCAGCCCCCTACTGCGTCTCCTGCTGCGGCCGCCGGCAGTACCTCGTCATCGTCGGAGTCGTGCCCGGAGCCGCTGAGGGAGGTGCCTCCGGGCGGCGCCTCGAGTCGCGGCGACTGCGCCCGCCAGCGCTTGCTCCTGCGCACTGACTGACGCAGCTCCTCCGCGTCCAGTGCGGCACCGTGACGTCACCAGCCCGGAGTGTGAGTGAGCATAGTTACACAAGGAAGCCCACGTCCAGCGGTGGACTGGAACGGCTTCTTACCACGGTCACTATAAGCACAGCCCTCTTTGAGGGAAGACCTTGGTCCCTCAGTGTTCTCTACCAAGTTCCTACGGTATCTAATCTACTGTCTACGTCCCGTGTAGCCAGCAACAAGCTACTTCTGATGATGATTGCACCTTGCCGTCATCAGAGTCCCTAACCCATCCGTTTAATACTCTCTGAGGAAGGCTTATGTCCGGAAGCGTACTGGTGTCTACTCATGCTAATGATGATAGTGTCTTGACATCAGCTTGTTACTAACTTGAAAGCACTCTGTGGTGACTATAGGCAAAGTTACACACTGCTGGTGTTGATGCTGCTAAAGCTTGCTGTCTGCCGGCTATGGTAGCTAGTCATGGGGGGGAGAGCTTTGTCCAGCAGTGGGGTGCCTTTCGCTGCTGCTGGTGTCACTATCCCATCATTATCAGAGACACCAACTGGCTTGCCAAGATAAGGTAAGCCCTCCCATGGATAGCCTTACGTCCAGCAATGTCCTCAACCAGCCCCCCACTGTGTCTCCCGCTGCTCACGCCGGCAGTACCTCGTCATCGTCGGAGTCGTGCCCGGAGCCGCTGAGGGAGGTGCCTCCGGGCGGCGCCTCGAGTCGCGGCGACTGCGCCCGCCAGCGCTTGCTCCTGCGCACTGACTGACGCAGCTCCTCCGCGTCCATGCGCCACCGTGACCTCACCAGCCCGGAGTGGTCGTGAGCTTTTCACAAGGAAGCCCACGTCCAGCAGTGGGCTGGAATAGACTCTTACCACGGTCACCATGAGCATAGCTCCCTTTCAGGAAAGACCTTAGTCCCTCAGTGTTCTACCGATTGATGGAAGACCTTAGTCTCTCAGTGTTCTTCTACACCGTGCGGTCACCAGCCCGGAGCTCATGAACACATGAGCGTTGTTACACAAGACCAAGTCCAGCAGTGGAATGGAACAGCCTCTTACCACGTTCACCATGAGCATAGCCCCCTTTCAGGGAAGACTCTAGTCCCGCAGTGTTATGCCCATTGAGGGAAGACCTTAGTTCCTGGGTATTCTTCCCATTGATGGAAGAACCTGAGTCCCGAAGTGTTCTACCCATTGAGAGAAGACCTTAGTCCCTCAGTGTCCTACTCATTGCGGGAATGCCTTAGTTCCTCAGTGTTCTAATCATTGATGGAAGACCATAGATCCGTACCAAATTCTTGCTGAAAGTATCTACTGCTGGTGGTGTGGGTGACGAGGAAGCTGCTCCCGGCTATGGTAGCTAGTCTTTGGGGGGGAGGGGCTTAGTCCAGCAGAGGATTGCCCTTCCCTGCTGATGGTGTCAGAATCTAATCATGATCAGAGACACCAACTGTCTAGCTGACACTCCTCAGGATAGTCCTACATCCAGCAACGTCCTCGACCAGCCCCCTGTGTCTCCTGCTCACGCCGGCAGTACCTCGTCATCGTCGGAGTCGTGCCCGGAGCCGCTGAGGGAGGTGCCTCCGGGCGGCGCCTCGAGTCGCGGCGACTGCGCCCGCCAGCGCTTGCTCCTGCGCACTGACTGACGCAGCTCCTCCGCGTCCAGTGCGCCACCGTGACGTCACCAGCCCGGAGTGTGAGTGAGCATGGTTACACAAGGAAGCCTACGTCCAGCGGTGGACTGGAACAACCTCTTACCATGGTCACCATGACCATAGGCCCCTTTTTGGGAAGACCTTAGTCCCTCAGGGTTCTACCCATTAAGAGAAGACCTTAGTCCCTCAGTGTCCTACTCATTGATGGAACACCATAGTCTGTCAGAATTCTACCCATTGATGGAAGAACCTTAGTTACTCAGCTACCCATTGAAGAAAGACCTTAGTTCTATACTTGCTGCATCTACTGCTGGTGCTGATGGTGACGATGCTGCCCCCCCCCCTCCAGTCATGGAGGGGGGGGGGTGTAAGTTCAGCTGTGTAGTGCCGTTCCCTGCTGATGGTGTCAAAATCTAATCCCGATCAGAGACACCAACTGCCGTCCAAGCTATGGTATGCCGTCGTCTGGGTATGACATATTGTCGTCTGGGTCCAGCCATATTCTGTACTCTGTCTATACTTGGTCCAGCAACGTCCTCGACCAGCCCCCCACTGTGTCTCCCGCTGCTCACGCCGGCAGTACCTCGTCATCGTCGGAGTCGTGCCCGGAGCCGCTGAGGGAGGTGCCTCCGGGCGGCGCCTCGAGTCGCGGCGACTGCGCCCGCCAGCGCTTGCTCCTGCGCACTGACTGACGCAGCTCCTCCGCGTCCATGCGGCACCGTGACGTCACCAGCCCGGAGTGTGAGTGAGCATAGTTACACAAGCCCACGTCTAGCAGTGGACTGATCCAGCAGTCTGTTCATGGTGATGCTGATAGCAGGACCAGGTCATTGCTACAGACTCCACTAATAGGCCGCCAGTGTAGTGACTATAGTCTCATACCACTGTCTGGATGACCAACAGTAGACGCTCAGTGGACTGCACCAGACAGCTGCTGCTTCTGCTAATGATGATGATGATGGCATTGATGATAATAGTGGCAATGATGACGATAATAATGATGCTAGTGCTTCGTGAGCTCAGGGAGTCACTACTACAGAGATGCATCTCCTGCTAGTGCTGATGTTGACGATGCTGCTCCTACCGGCTATGATAGCTAGTCGTGGGGGGGGGGAGCTTAGTCCAGCAGTGGATTGCCATTCGCTGATACTGGTGTCAGAATCGAATCATGTTTAGAGACACCAAGCTATGCCAAGCTATAGTATACCCTCCCCTGGATAGTCCTACGTCCAGCAACGTCCTCGACCAGCCCCTACTGTGTCTCCCGCTGCCCCCGCCGGTAGTACCTCGTCATCGTCGGAGTCGTGCCCGGAGCCGCTGAGGGAGGTGCCTCCGGGCGGCGCCTCGAGTCGCGGCGACTGCGCCCGCCAGCGCTTGCTCCTGCGCACTGACTGACGCAGCTCCTCCGCGTCCAGTGCGGCACCGTGACGTCACCAGCTCGGAGTGTGAGTGAGCATGGTTACACCAGAAAGAACACGTCTAGGAGTGGATTGGAACAGACTCTTACTACGGTCACCATGAGCGTAGCTCCTCATTGAGGGAAGACTCTAGTCCCTCAGTGTTCTTTACCAAGTTCCTGCTGTATCTACTGTCTACGTCCGGCTGTAGACAGCATTAAGCTTCTTCTGATGATGATTGCACCCTGCCGTCATCAGAGTCACCAACCCACTCGTTTAATGCTGTCTAAGGATGGCAAATGTCCAGAAGGATCAGCTACTCATGCAAATGGTGATAGTGTCTTGTCATCAGCTTGTCACTAACTTGGTAGCACATTGCGGTGACTATAGAGAAAGCTACACACTGCTGGTGTTGTTTCTGATAATGCTGCTGTCTCCCGGCTATGGTAGCTGGTCATGGAAGGGGGAGGGGGTAAGTCCAGCAGTGGAGTGTCTTTCGCTGCTGCTGGTGTCAGAATCTAATCCCGATCAGAGACTCCAACTGTCTAGCTGACACTCCCCTGGATAGTCCTATGTCCAGCAATGACCTTGACCAGCCCCCACTGCGTCTCCCGCTGCTCACGCCGGCAGTACCTCGTCATCGTCGGAGTCGTGCCCGGAGCCGCTGAGGGAGGTGCCTCCGGGCGGCGCCTCGAGTCGCGGCGACTGCGCCCGCCAGCGCTTGCTCCTGCGCACTGACTGACGCAGCTCCTCCGCGTCCAGTGCGGCACCGTGACGTCACCAGCCCGGAGTGTGAGTGAGCATAGTTATAAGGAAGCCCACGTCCAGAGGTGGACTGGAACAGCCTTGTACCACGGGCAACCATGAGCATAACCCCTTATTGAGGGAAGACTCTAGTCCCGCAGTGGTCTACCTATTGGTGGAAGACCTTAGTTCCTCAGTGTTCTAATCATTGATGGAAGACCTTAGATCCGTACCGAATTCTTGCTGTAAGTATCTACTGCTGGTGGTGTGGGTGAAGATGCTGCTGTCACCCGGCTATGGTATCTAGTTATATTGGGGGAGGGGGAGAGGGGATGGGTACGGGGGGGGGGTAAGGGTGGGGCTAAGTCCAGCAGTGAAGATGCTGTTGGTGTCAGAATCAAATCATGATCTGAGACTCGAACTGTCTAGCTGACACTCCCCTGGACAGCCTTACGTCCAGCAACGTCCTCGACCAGCCCCCTCCTGCGTCTCCCGCTGCTCACGCCGGCAGTACCTCGTCATCGTCGGAGTCGTGCCCGGAGCCGCTGAGGGAGGTGCCTCCGGGCGGCGCCTCGAGTCGCGGCGACTGCGCCCGCCAGCGCTTGCTCCTGCGCACTGACTGACGCAGCTCCTCCGCGTCCATGCGGCACCGTGACGTCACCAGCCCGGAGTGTGAGTGAGCATTACACAAGGAAGACCACGTCTAGGAGTGGACTGGAACAGCCTTGTACCACGGTCACCATGAGCTTAGACGTCTCTTAGGAAGATTATAGTCCCTTAGTGTTCTTCCCATTGGTGGAAGACCTTAGTTTCTCAGTGTTCTACCTATTGAGCTAAGACATTATACCAAGTTCTTGATTTAGCTACTGTTGGTATTGATGGTGACGATGCTGCTCCTCCCAGCTATGGTATCTAGTTATATTGGGGGGAGTGGGAGGGGGAGAGGGGAGGGGGAGAGGGGAGGGGGAGAGGGGAGGGGAGAGGGGAGAGGGTAGGGGGAGAGGGGAGGGGGAGAGGGGAGCGGGTAGGGGGAGAGGGGAGGGGGAGAGGGGAGCGGAGACGGGAGGGGGGACGGGAGGGGGAGAGGGGAGGGGGGACGGGAGGGGGAGAGGGGAGGGGAAGGGTGGGGCTAAGCCCAGCAGAGATGCTGTTGGTGTCAGAATCAAATCATGATCTGAGACACCAACTGGTTTGCCAAGCTGTGACCAACCCTCTTCTGGGTCCAGACACATTCTGTATAGGACGTCCAGCTACGTCCTCAACCAGCCCCCCACTGTGTCTCCCGCAGCTCACGCCGGCAGTACCTCGTCATCGTCGGAGTCGTGCCCGGAGCCGCTGAGGGAGGTGCCTCCGGGCGGCGCCTCGAGTCGCGGCGACTGCGCCCGCCAGCGCTTGCTCCTGCGCACTGACTGACGCAGCTCCTCCGCGTCCATTGCGTTCACCATGAATTCTCTGAAAGAACACATTTTTTTTTAAGTCAGAGGCGGCAAACGAGCTAGCGGGTCGCCTGATGGTAAGCAACCACCGCCGCCCATGGACATCCGCGACACCAGAGGTATCGTTGATGTGTTGCCGGCCTTAACCCCATACCCTCCCCAACTGAGCTCTGGCAAAATTACTCACCAGCCATGCACACATGCAGACGTTGAGGAAACAGGAAGGCAACTATACTGTGATAAGCATAATGTCATTGAAATTATTAAAGAGATCAATTAGGCTCAAAACGTTGCTCTTGAAATTAAGGCAACGGTCAATCTATATCTATACTAATATATAAAGCTGAAGAGTTTGTTTGTTTGTTTGTTTGTTTGAACGCACTAATCTCAGGAACTACCGGTCCGATTTGAAAAAATATTTTTGTGTTGGACAGTCTATTTGACGAGGTAGGTTTTTGGCTATTGGGAATCGAAATCCACGCGGACTGAGTCGCAGGCGGCCGCTAGTGTTTGATCAAGTTGTTTTATCAAACAGGTACGCAGAATACTTTATAGTGTGCAAAAACAGATGCACTCCTTATTCCTAAACTTGCATAGATAGTACAGGCGCAGGACCAATGGCTTTGAGTGTGTCCCAAGACACTTGGTAGTAATAACACCTCTAATTTTCAAACTCCGTATCGAGTTATCGCTACAGAAAAACTCAGTGTAAAATGTTTCGTCTATATAAGGATTCGAACCCAAGATCTCTAGATCATCTGCCGCTGTCTACATGGATGGCATGGATCTGTAATTTCCTGTACTTTATAAAACCTGACCTTATATTTCTTTCCTGTAAGTAAATAAATAAGGTGGTCACCTTATTGTACAACTTACCCTGGAGTTTCGTCATCATTGTTCTCCGGATAGTAAACGGTCCTATTCCCCCTCTCTGAAGAGGAAGTCCTCTCACCATCAGATATGTCTTCTATGTCACCATCATGTTCCGTCGACTCTTGATCCTGGGACAAGAATATTAAATAAATACACTTATAGATTTTAATTGACAAATTTTCCCTCACCATACTTCGATATTGGCAATAAATAAATAAATAAATATTTTAAAACATCACATACATTAATCTGACTCCGTGTTAAGTAGCTTAAGCACTTGTGTTAAGACATCAGAATCAACAGCGGTATTACAAATATACGGACAAATAGACATATTCATGCACACTAATGTTTGTCCTGTGCGGGGATCGAACCCGCGACCTCTTGCGTAATAGGCAACATCTTGCTTGACCATTACACCAAGCGGGTCGTCAACTAAAATAAGAGCGACAGGCGCTTATTAGGCTCGTATTAATAAATCACACTCAACTTTGAGCTCGATCTTAAGCGCGAACTTGAGGTGTTGTTTTGTATGAGAATGACGTATCTAGTTCGCACTCAAGATCGAGCTCAGAGTTGAGTGCGATTCATTAATACGAGCTTTAGAGCGAGATGCACGTTGACAGTCACCCGTTTAATTCAATTTTCAACGTGATGTCTCGCTCTTATATTAATGCCAATTTCGGAGTAGGTGAGGGAAAATCTTACAATTTGAATTGCCAATTTCGAAGTAGGCTAGGTCAAATCTAACGTTAAATCTATGAATATAATAAACTCTTTAGTTTCTCCCGTGCCTTTAGATATAAAACACCGGAGGAAGCACGAATTTTTGCTTTACAGTAAGTACCTGGTTTGGTTTACACGTAAGTACAACTTCGTGTTTACCAGTAAGTGATATTCGCATCGAGCCATTAGGCAGTAACTAAGGTTTAAAGTAAGAATACAATATAATTATGAAACAGTGTGACCAGAGGTGCGCTTCACTAAGCGCAAATGTCATAACCTTGGTCGCGGCGACGATGTAATCGGTAAAAGGTTTCTAATATAAAGTTTTCCATTTAAATATACAATGATGATCACTCTGGTTGATTGTCGACACTGTAACATACCTGATTGTGAATTCCATCAAAAAAAAATTACAAGGCTTTTTTGACATTTGCGCTTAGTGAATCGCACCTCTGTTGAACCAAACGAATAAAGTAGAACGATTTTAATCTCGACTAAAAAAGATTTTAAATAAAAAAAAAGCAAAACAAATAGCAAATTAAATTAAACATAAAATACAACATAAAAGAACATAAAACACAACGAACCTCGTACTTAAAGCTGCCGAGAGACGAATCGTCGGTGTGATGGCGGGTACGCGGGTCATTCGGTCGGGTCTTTGACAAGTTTAGTGTCACCTAGCAAATAATAATAGTGTCAGCAAAATAATTTAAAAGCCAGTGAATTAAATAGTAAAAAAATAATAGCGTGTTCATAAAAAAAATTAAAGAGTAAGTTAAAGTTAAAAGGGAGGAATCCCTAACGCCATGGGACTAAGGGTAATCAAATTATCCAGTGGACTGGGTATTGGATCGACCCAGTGGGACCACGGGTGATCAACCAGTTTCTTATAGTGTATTTATCTTTAACATTTCTGTTACCCCATTTCTGTTCAACAAAATAATCTTTGGCGCAATGTGTTATCCGGTATTCTTAATAACTAGCATTAATTCAACTTTAGCTCTTATCAACATTATCATCAAAAAGATCAATAAGAGTTTATTTAGATGCTTTATACAAAAACTACTGTAAAATTCTGCCAATAATCAAAACAAAAGTTACAAAAATACCCACACTGTAAAAAATCCGAAGCATTAAAATTACTCCCCAAACCTTGCTTATATAAAAGCCTGATCGATAAATATGTAAATTCTTTAAAACCTCACCAGTATACATAACTAAGGTTGATATACCTAATTGTCTTGAAGGCATCACACCGAGTTTTTTTTAGAAATGAAGTAGATAATACAAAACAAATTCTAAGTTCTTTATAGTTTCTTTAACTTTTTTCACTTTAATAGCTCGATCGAACCAGAAACAGTTCACATTTCCACCAGTTACTTACCATAGACAACAACAGACATTAAATGTAATTAGCATTTGTTTTGTATGACTAAGAATACCAACAAACCATTCCCTTTCACCGTAGCCAATGTTATCAAAGCATAAATGAAAAATGTAGACATGTATTAATGGATGTATGTTATGATTAATTATGTTTATGATATATTAAAGCATGCACTATATCTTTTGCGATATTTCAAGCCATACATACAGCCTACACCCATAATCTCACAATTAGTGATGATCCAAATTGATTGGGCATTCCTAAAAATAAAGGCAAAAAAATCAGTTCACCCGCCATAACCCCAAAGTAAATACTGGATTAGAAAGCCCCTATGTAATACGTATTACCTAAGGGGTGACTTTAATGAATGTAGAAGTTTTACTTGCCACTCGGCTTACTCCAAATGAAAACAAACTTCGATATAGCTAACAATTGATGATAAAAAATATCTAATTACTACTTATTGTTATCTATGAAAAACTATCTAAATCAACATATGAAACCAATATAACCAATAACCAAATACGTCTATTGTGTACTTCAAGTTTCATATTTACTTTTTTATCTAAACAACTTTCAAAATTACCCAAAATCTAAAAACAAACATAATGAAAATTAACAAATGAACAACAAACACAAGCCAGGAACAAACAACTCAAAATGAACACAACAAAACACAATGCTGGCTGTACAACATAAAATGAACAAATGTGAACAGAAAAAACTCAACGAAAAAATAAAAAATAATTAAAACCTTTTCGACCCTCGGCGATATCGTCAATATATCATACGTTTTCCGCATCGTCGCATCAAAATGCCTGAAGAGGGCCTCGACTCTGGGCAGTTGACTCAAGTTGAGCGATTTCGGCCTCTATTTTACATAGGAACAAAGACCATAACCATATGCTTGAGTGTGTAAGTGTTGAATGGTTCAATTTAGTTGGTGTTTAAAAAGTCGGTGTTCTCAGTTAGTTATGTGCTTGAGAAATATTTTAACTACACAGTTTGCTGTTTAATTCATAGAATAGATTCATGGATAAGGTACCTTTTTCGTATAAACAGAAAAAAAGGTAACGAAATCACAAAAAACTAAATTGAACCATGTCTGAAAAAAGGAAAATAAAAATTATATAAAATCTTACGACATATCCGAATTTATCAATTACACGATTCCTAAACGAAATCTCAAAATATCTTTATTTAAGTTTGTATTCAAAGAACAACGCCCAAAATAGCTCTGGCCTGTATCGTGATGTGAACTTTACCAAAAAAAAGTAGATTTTTTTCTTAGTTAATTAGCATCAAAAAGAATTTTTATAACAAGCTGGATAAAAAAACGCAATTTTATGTATTTTTGCCCAAAACGACGTTCCAATGCTAAAAAATATGACTCTGAAGTAAACACATAGACAAACTACGTCCCGTTTCACAGATTATGAATAACACGTTTGGTCTAAAGTCGTGAATAAAAGTTAAAAATACTTTTTAATTAGGATTCTAGCTTTACATTATAAATTAATCAGCTATTTTATTTTACTTACAATCAACTATTGAGGTAAAAATAAGTAAAGAGTTCAAATGCTACGTGAATAAGTACGTAGAAACGAACTGTTTTAAAAAAACGAGACAAACTGTCATTGTCAATCTGCCATTTGTTTGTTTGACCTTGGCCTCTGTCGAAAACTATAATAGCTCGATTATTTTAAGATAATTTCATTTCGCACCTTCTTATACGGAAGTTATGATCATTTATTTTAATATAAATCATCATGTAATGTTCCATTAGAGTAATACTACAATCTATTGTTTGTGAAGTTTGAATAGATGGCCGGCTGACATAACCTCATCACTTATTTAAGATAATATGTTTTCCGGGACCCAAGACAATAGAATAGGTCAAATAGAAAGCTTTTTATTTTATTGATACCAATGATGATTGTTTACAACAATCATTAGATTTATACATGTGTTTCCGTTAAAAAGTTTTCTTGTATGGGGCTATGGGCGTTGTTCTTTAGTTGTAGTATATCATTAATTTTAATAATTTATGTGTCATAAAAATCCATTTAGACATTTTATCCGAATATATCATCAGATTTTACTTAAAAAAATATACAAAATAAAAAAACCGCCACCAAAGAAAACCAAAACCATCATGTGAGTGATTAGACAACACATATTAGTGATAAACAGGGGAAAAACGTCGCATACATGTTCAAAGTATGTTCAAGTTGTTCAAAACATGTTAAGTTTTATGTTATACGTTTAAATCACTAAAGAGTTTGAACTTCGTTTATCTATTAAGAAGACTATTCATTATATTGAATGTCTAGTACTGCTCGTCTCCTTTTATAATAAACACAGTATTTACATTAAAAACATTAAAAACCGTGCTTTACAATCTCCGACTTCATATAAAAATTTCACCATACCGAATTAATTTCGTAACTAATCCACTGTCAGCTCTGTCCTGTGGTAAAAATTTTCTCATATCTCAATTAAAATTGAATAAACAATTTTTGAATATAATAAACATATTTTGAACATGAACAAACTTCTGTAGCATTTAAACATATCTTTACATATTTACACATATTGTAGATTTTTACAAACAAACATAAAATCTTGAACAAACAAGACAGAACGGTATTGAGCAAGGATCAAAGGATTCAATTTCCACTTACTGGTTCCCATAAAACTAATATCTACTAGAGATTATTTTATTAATGCCAAAACTGCTCTTATAGACAGTAGTTCTTCATTGTAAATAATTTGAGGCATTACTACTACGTATAGAGTAAATACCTCCGAGAATTGTCTTCTTATACGCACTGTTGTCTATCATATGGACAACAGTTGCCGTCTATTGTATTATTTTATAATCAAGAAAATGCCGCGTTATGTTTTAAAATCATGTAGAAATCATTTCAGGACGAAAAAAACAAAAAATAGTGGCGTGTCATTTCATAGTTAAGGAGACAAAAAAAAAACACTAAATTATCCGCCCCCTTCCCTGCAAGTTGATGCATAGAGATTGTTCTCGATGTCCTCTCTATACGTAGTAGTAGTAGTACCTCATTGATAAAAATGAATGTTTACCATGAATCTTCACAATTGCCCAGAAACAATGGTGTTTATTTTTAACCCCATTTTAAAACAAATCTTCTCTAATAGACATTTGTTCTACATCTGTGGAGGGCACCAGTAATTCTAGTATTTCCGTCTTTACAAGGTCACTCAAACATACCTGCTTAACAGATTGCTGTCTTTTCTCAATATACCGAGTATCAGTACCGCTATCCAAGGAACTGTCTTTAGAGCCATCGGAATCACGCTTCTCTGTAATAAAAAGATAAAGCAAATTTTATAGAAGGGTCCTGGCGCAATTGTTCTTAAATAAATGAGCAGATATAAAAAAAGCTCACTAAAATCTACCCAGCCTTCCTCGAGTTATTATATAATTTTACAGGGTGGAATCTTGAAATGGGTTTTGTTGGGCAGGTACATTAACCGTTACAGTTACAAGAAAACGTTGTTAGGCAACCATCCATAACTTTTTAGGAAAAAATGTTCATGCCAGTCGATCCTATTTCATGTAAGGATGAAATGACTCTATGTGACCATTTGAGTACTAGAAATGTCAGAAATCGCAAATTACTTTTCCCATACATTTTGCATTAAAAAATCCATTTTTTTTTCATCCCATTAGATGAATCACCTTTGCGAAATGTAATGTGATTGTGATGTTGTGAGATATTTATACTAACCAGCAGTAGGATGTATCCTTGAAGCCCACTTGCCCCTCGCTGGTGGTTCGGGCGCAGGAGACTCCGGTACAGCTAGATCGTCGCCTAGACTCTTCTTAGCCCAGGACGGAAGTCTGCCTATACGAAGACTGGAATAGGAATAAATTAATGTGTCATTAAAGATCATGCCACTACAACATTCCTAAATAATCAACAAAAAATATCAAAACAACATCACATACATTGATCTGACTCCGTGATAAGTAGCTTTAAGCTCTTGTGTTACAGATATCAGAATAAACGGAGGTACACATAATATATTAAAACAGATACATAGCCCAGACCAGGGCAAACAATGTTTGTTATGTGAATTGAACCCGCGACCTTTTTGTACGAGGAAGGCATCAGGCTATTGGAAATCGAAATCGCGACAGAGTCGCGACGGAGTTGCGAGCGGCTGCTAGTGGACTTATATAATTGTACTAGCTTTCCGCTTGCGGCTTCGCCCGCTAGGAATTCGCAAACAATATTTTTGTTTTCCCTCGAAAATATCATTTTTCCGGGATAAAAAGGACTCTATTATTGAATACGGATTTCTAACTTTACGTCTTCAAAATTTCAAAGCAATCAGTTCAGCAGTGAGTAGTGAAAGCGGAACAAAAAAACAAACTCACTTTCCGATTTACAATATGAGTAAGGTAGTAAGGATTAAATACCTTTGTTTGTACAGAACTTTATTTTAAGATGATGATAGTGAAAAACTCACGTATAATCCGGCACAACGGGTGTAGTGAACGCCTTATCATCGAGCAGCTCTCGAGGGGGAGAGCCCAAGTGAGACTCACTCTCACTCTCCAAGCCTGACATGCCGTTTGATGCTGCTGATACTTTCCTGGAAGAGATAGTTATAATGTATTGAATGTAAAATCGTTATGTGAATAGCAGGACTGAAGGAAGTGAGTTTGTCGAACTCAAAACTATTAATGAAAAGTAACATTTACTTTTCATAAAATGAATGAACAGACAGTCTCTTTCGTTCTCTAAACTTATTAAGATTGTGTGATTGTGTTGGGTGGTTTACATAATGGTAAGAGCCGTGTCAATTTTCAATTTGCTTACACGAGTACGTATAGGAATCATGCGCAGTGAATATGGACGAATTATTTAGCGGGAGCGTATAGCTTTTACTCTCTTTCTACCTCTCTCTCTCTCTTTCGCGGAGCATGAATACAGTTAAATAAGAATGTGATTATACTTATAACTCCCTCTATGCGTGCCTTTGTAAGTATGTGTCTGTCCATCTCTGTCTTACTCTATCTTTCTCACACGACCTCCCTTCCACACTCTCATTTACATCTCTCTTTATGTCTATATACCTAACTTTCGTCTCTCTATCCTTTTTCCCTCTCTGTCCTTCTTTCTCCCTCTCTCTATATTTTTTGCTGTATTCTTCTTAGCCTTAGTCTCTTAGTCTCCCCCTTCTCTCTGCCTCCCACCCCTACCCCCCTCTCTCTCTCCCCCCCTCCCCCTATCTCCCTACCTGCCCTGGCGCATGGCCTGCTGCGCGAGCCTGGCGCGCATGGTGACCACCATGTCGTGGGGCACGCGCCACACGAAGATGCAGCCGTCGCCCGACGCGGAGACGAGGTGCTGGCAGTCCGGGGTGACCCCTCTCCCTATCTGTGTCTCTCTCCCTATCTGTGTCTCTCTCCCTATGTGTCTCTCTCTATCTGTCTCTCTCCCTATCTGTCTCTCCCTCTATCTGTCTCTCTCCCTATCTGTCTCTCTTTATATATCTCTCTCCCTATCTGTATCTTTCCCTATCTGTCTCTCTCCCTATCTGTCTCTCTCCCTATCTGTCTCTCTCCCTATCTGTCTCTCTCCCTATCCTTCTCTCTCCTTATCTGTCTCTCTCCCTATCTCTCTCTCCCTATCTGTCTGTCCCTATCTGTATCTCTCCCTATCCGTATCTCTCCCTATCTGTCCCTCTCCCTATCTGTCTCTCTCCCTATCTGTCTCTCTCCCTATATGTCTCTCTCCCTATCTGTCTCTCTCCCTATCTGTCTCTCTCCCTATCTGTCTCTCTCCCTATCTGTCTCTCTCCCTATCTGTCTTTCTCCCTATTTGTCTCTCTCCCTATCTGTCTCTCTCCCTATATGTCTCTCTCCCTATCTGTCTCTCTCCCTATCTGTCTCTCCCTATCTGTCTCTCTCCCTCTCTCCCTATCTCTCTCCCTACCTGCCCTGGCGCATGGCCTGCTGCGCGAGCCTGGCGCGCATGGTGACCACCATGTCGTGGGGCACGCGCCACACGAAGATGCAGCCGTCGCCCGACGCGGAGACCAGGTGCTGGCAGTCCGGGGTGACCCCTCTCCCTATCTGTGTCTCTCTCCCTATCTGTGTCTCTCTCCCTATGTGTCTCTCTCTATCTGTCTCTCTCCCTATCTGTCTCTCCCTCTATCTGTCTCTCTCCCTATCTGTCTCTCTTTATATATCTCTCTCCCTATCTGTATCTTTCCCTATCTGTCTCTCTCCCTATCTGTCTCTCTCCCTATCTGTCTCTCTCCCTATCTGTCTCTCTCCCTATCTGTATCTCTCCCTATCTGTCTCTCTCCCTATCTGTCTCTCTCCCTATCTGTCTCTCTTCCTATCTGTCTCTCTCCCTATCTGCCTCTCTCCCTATATGTCTCTCTCCCTATCTCTCTCTCCCTATCTGTATCACTCCCTATCTGTATCTCTCCCTATCCGTCTCTCTTCTTATCCGTCTCTCTCCCTATCCGTCTCTCTCCCCCTCTCTCCCTACCTGCCCTGGCGCATGGCCTGCTGCGCGAGCCTGGCGCGCATGGTGACCACCATGTCGTGGGGTACTCTCCACACGAAGATGCAGCCGTCGCCCGACGCGGAGACGAGGTGCTGGCAGTCCGGGGTGAACATCCTATCTGTCTCTCTCCCTATATATCTCTTTCCCTATCTGTCTCTCTCCCTTTCCGTCTCTCTTCCTATCCGTCTCTCTCCCTATCCGTCTCTCTCCCTATCTGTATCTCTCCCTATCTGTCTCTCTCCCTATCTGTCTCTCTCCCTATCTGTCTCTCTCCCTATCTGTCTCTCTCCCTATCAGTCTCTCTCCCTATCTGTCTCTCTCCCTATCTGTCTCTCTCCCTATCTGTCTCTCTCCCTATCGGTCTCTCTCCCTATCGGTCTCTCTCCCTATCGGTCTCTCTCCCTATCTGTCTCTCTCCCTATCTGTCCCTCTCCCTATCTGTCTCTCTCCCTATCCGTCTCTCTCCCTATCCGTCTCTCTCCCTATCTGTCTCTCTCCCTATCTGTCTCTCTCCCTATCTGTCTCTCTCCCTGCCTGTCTCTCTCCCTCTCCCTCTCCCCCCCCCCCTCTCTCTCTCTCTCTCTCTCTCTCTCTCTCTCTCTCGCTCTCTCTCTCTCTCTCTCTCTCCCTATCTCTCCCTCTCGCCCTACCTGCCCTGGCGCATGGCCTGCTGCGCGAGCCTGGCGCGCATGGTGACCACCATGTCGTGGGGCACGCGCCACACGAAGATGCAGCCGTCGCCCGACGCGGAGACGAGGTGCTGGCAGTCCGGGGTGAACCTGGGGAAGACAGTTTACATGTAAGAGAACGACCAACGAGAACTTAAATAAATAAATCAATATTTCTGGATATTATTTACTTAGCGCCATCTAGCCTCAAACTAAGCATTAACTTGTGCTATGGATGCGAGAGAACGGAGAAACTTTACTTATAAACTTTTTTTTTGTAAATGCATATATATTTTACATAGAAACACCCAGACCGAAACAAACAGACAAATGTTTGTACCGTGCGGGGATCGAACCCGCGACCTCTGGTGTAATAGCCGACTTCTCGACCATTGCACCAAACGGCTCATCAAATGGAGGGCAGGTGACCCGTTCGAAGAAGAAAAGTCATGACTGCGGATGAACATATTACGTTCACCCATCCGATGACTGACCTCAGCGAACGTTGCTTAACTTTAGCGACCGCAGGCCTAACGCGATTACCATTGCACCATCGAGCTGTTCAAAATGTTATAACCACGCTTGCCAAATGCGGATTAGTAATCAACCGGGCTGCGTTCTGAAAAATCAACACAATTTTTTGCCCAGAAATCGAACCCAGGAACTCAAGATCACGGCACCGTATTCAAACCACTAGACCACATACTTTTACATTGTATGTATGTATAATGTGTAACTTAATATATAAAAAAAAGAAAAAAAACAAACAAAAAAAAAAAAAAAAATACCTACCTACATTTACACAAATACCAACAAACAATACCACAATAACAAAAAAAAATTATAATAATAATAAAAAAAAAAAAAAAAATTAAAAAAAAAAATGTTTATAAGTTACACATTTAGTTTAAGACTCTTAACTTTATGATAAAATAATAACTTCTTTAATTATAACTTCCACTTGATGTATAAATCTATGTCTCTTTGCGCGGAGAGATACTTTATATTTAAATAAATTAACATAACAATAATAACAACCTAACATAAAAAAGGCACGGGCCAAAGAGCCTGTGGCAACATTGTTTCATTGGAAAAAAAAAAAAAAAAAAAAAAAAAACCACTAGACCATCGAGGCATTATAAGTAATTTAAAAATAAAATATACTCACTTCAATCCAGTGACGATCTCAGAATGTCCGTACATAGTCGCCATACATTCTCCCGAGTAGTAATCGTATACACTTAGTATTTTATCCGTGCTTGACGTTGCCAAGTATATACCACTGTTGTCTAGCGCCACCTGACGACAAACAAATTAAATTAATATCTCACCACATCAGATACATTGATATGACTCGTGATAAGTAGCTTGAGCTTTCGTGTTACGGATATCAGAACCAACAGTAGCATTATGTTGTCTAACTAACTAACTATTATGGCTCAACGACCCAAAGTGTGTCTTGGCCTCCGATGGCCTTATGTTGTCCACCTTTCGATATAATACTGCTCTTCAAAAATCTGGAGTATTTTTTATAATTAACGGTTCATAAGAGCATCTCTGAAGCTTTATTGAAAAAGATCATTCAGATTTAATTTTAGCTCAAAAACACACATGCTACTTAACATTTTAACTGAACCATTTACCTAGTTCCAAAACCTTATTAATGGGGTTTATCGCAAATGAAAAATCCGCTAGACGGCAGTAGGTAGGCGTAGGGTCTAGCTGGTATGTGAATTTTGACATGACATTGACAGATAAGTCGAAATTCACCAATGACATAGCACTTAGTATGCTACTATTTGCCATCTAGCGGATTTTTCAATCGCAAACACCCTCATTGCCATTTATTTAAGTAAGCAATCACCTTACATTAACTATAAAATTAAACTTACTTTGATCAGAGTTCCATCTTCAGCGGTAGTCCCTCTAAACGTTTTCGTGTGTCTGCCTTGTACCGCACTATAGACCCGTACATTGCGATCCTGGAAAATAATAAAATTACATTATTTATTTACGAGTAGGTACTGATTTATTAATTTAAGCCCAGCGCCTCACATGCATGAGGTCCGTAGTTCAAATCCGGGCCCACATGTCTGGGTTTTTCGAAATCTATATGTTGATTTGTGCCATTAGCTCGGCAGTGAGGATCCGATAGAGTTATCTGATCCTTACATGATAAAGGATCAATTGGCATGAATGAAAATTGCCTATTCCAGCATTTTTTGCTGACTACAACCTTTTTCCTAAATCTATGAATGCAAACATCTCAAAAATTGGATGGTTTCCTCACAACGTTTTCTTGAAACTGCAACGGTTAAAACCCATGTCAAAATTCCACCCTGTATAATGTACTACTTAATCAAAAATCGCGTTTAGTCCCGTCAACTAATATCAGTGTATTGATGCAACGCGAAAGTCTAAAATCTTATGCAACTTACTTGGCAAGCGGTGAGTATATGCCTGCCTCCCGCGTCTACCTCCATGTCGTAGAGAGTAGTTCTTCCTGACACATTCTGCCCGCGAGCGAACTGGTAACCGCCATCTTGAGTCTGGAATCAAATGACAACATATTTGTACATGTTTTTTTTTTTCAAAATGGCTAGGTAGTTTTAATTTTTGTCAATTCAATTCAATTCAATTTCGTTTATTTATAAGAATTTACACTGAATACAACTCTTACTGATTGAGGGTTGCTTTTGAAAGATTTTACTTTGATATTTACTAGTTTTCTTATACTAAATTATTATTATAAGCCACTGTCAAGAATTTATTTATTGACCAAGCCATTGAAATATGCAAGCAACAAATATGTTTTTTGTGTCAAAATAGTTTATATGGGGCTCAATATTATTGCTTAAAGGAAAAAAAGTAACATTATCTTTAGAATAATATTTTTCAGCTTTTCATAATTAATTTCGTAAGCAGTTGATTACCCAACTGTGACATGATAAATAGTAATAAATAAAATGACATTGAGACGAGTCTCAATTTAAGCTAAGTTGTAAAATAAAATTATAATCAAGGAGCACAGAAAAATACATTATTTGTTGTCTTAACTCACCGTTCTCAACTGCCTAAAGAGTATGGTCTTATCAGCTCCACAGGAAACCATTTGAAGACCTCCTCCAGAGTTGAGGAACCTCACTGCTGTGATGGAGGAAGAATGCTCATCCAAGGTCTGCAGGATTTGGTAGCCCTGGGAAGAGAATGGATAATTTTGTTAACATGGGGGCGTTTCACTAAGCGCAAATGTCATAATCTCACGTCTGTACATCGTTGACAGTAGGAATTTAGTACTAATTTTGTACTGTCGCCGTTGATACAAAAGTGAGATTATGACATATGCGCTTAGTGAATTCCACCTCATGTTCATCTTTAATTAGCCTGTTACGGTCCCACCAATATTTACCGCTTGTGGGGCAAAAGTATACCACCATGGTCCCACTGTTGTGTCCAATGGGACCACGGGACCCCAAAGGATTATCCATAGTCGCATCGATATGTGTCACCCTAATTCGTTGTATTTTTTTTTATTTGATGTCGAGTCATTTAATTGATTCATTGCCGAGATATTTAAGCCAATCACAGCGACTATTAACCCATTCGCTGCCGTAGCTCTTAACCCATTCGCCGCTAGATCGTTAACCCATTGACTGCCAGATCGTTAACCCATTTACTGCCAAATTGTTAACCCATTAGCTGCCAGATTGTTAACCCATTGACTGCTTAACTTACTTTGTCGACATGGAAGACGTGTATGAGCCGGTCGCGCGACGCGCTCGCCAGCAGCCTCGGCCGGGAAGCGTACTCCAGACACAGCACCTCGGCGTCGTGCGCCTCCAGCGTGTGCAGCAGCGATCCCGTGCTCGAGTGGATCCACACGTTGCCGGGATATTTAATATGTATACTTACCACATACTGTGCCAGACTTTAAACACATTCGCTGCCAGATTCTTTTGACTGCAAGATTCTTAACCCATTCTCTGCCAAGTTTCTTAACCCATTCTCTGCCAAGATTCTTAACCCATTCGCTGCCAGATTGTTGACCCATTCGCTAGCAGATTGTTAACCCATTCGCCGGCAAACTTTTAACCCATTCGCTGCCAGATTCTTAACCCATTCGCTGCCAGATTATTAACCCATTCGCTGCCAGATTCTTAACCCATGCACTGCCTAGATTTTTAACCCATTAACTGCCGAAATATTTAACCCGTTCGCTGCTAGATTGTTATGTTAACCCATTTGCTGCAAGATTCTTAACCCATTCACTGCCAGATTCTTAACCCATTCGCTGCCTATAAGTTTAACCCATTCGCTGCCAGATTTTTAACCCTTTGGTCGCCAGATTGTTTACCCATTTGTTGCCTATATGTTTAACCCATTCGCTGGCAGATTGTTAACCCATTCGCTGCCAACGATAGCTACTCACTTTATCGACATGGAGGACGTGTATGAGCCGGTCGCGCGACGCGCTCGCCAGCAGCCTCGGCCGGGAAGCGTACTCCAGACACAGCACCTCGGCGTCGTGCGCCTCCAGCGTGTGCAGCAGCGATCCCGTGCTCGAGTGGATCCAGATGTTGCCGGGATATTTAATATTTATACTTACCACATATTCTGACAGACTTAAAACCTATTCGATGCCAGATTCTTAACCCATTCGCCGCCAGAGTTTTAACCCATTCGCTGCCGAGACTCTTAACACATTCGCTGTCAGATTGTTAACCCATTCGCTGCTGATATTTTTAACCCATTCGCTGCCAGATTGTTAACCCATTCGCTGCCAGACGGGTAACCCATTCGCTGCCAGATTCTTAACCCATTGACTGCCAGATTCTTAACCCATTCACTGCGACTATTAACCCATTCTCTGTCGAGACTCTTAGCCCATGTGCTGCCGGGATATTTAACCCTTTCACTTTCAGATTGTTAACCCATTCACTGCCAGATTCTTTTGACTGCCAGATTCTTAACCCATTCGCCGCCAAACTTTTAGCTCATTTGTTGCCGATATAAATTAACCCGTTCGCTGCCGGATACTTAACCCCTTGACTGCCACACCAGTATATAGCTACTCACTTTATCGACATGGAAGACGTGTATGAGCCGGTCGCGCGACGCGCTCGCCAGCAGCCTCGGCCGGGAAGCGTACTCCAGACACAGCGCCTCGGCGTCGTGCGCCTCCAGCGTGTGCAGCAGCGATCCTGTGCTCGAGTGGATCCAGATGTTGCCGGGATATTTAATATGTATAGTTACCACATTCTCTGCCAGACCTTAAACCCATTCGATGCCGAGACTCTTAACCCATTCGCTGTCACACTCTTAACCCATTCGCTGCCAGATCGTTTACCCATTGACCGTTAGATTCTTAACCCATTCGCTGCAAGAGTCTTAACCCATTCGTTGCCAGATGTTAAACCCATTCACAGCCTGATTCTTAACCCATTCGCTGCCAGATTCTTAACCCATTCGCTGCCGGGATATTTAACCCATTCTCTGCCAGATTGTTGACCTATTGACTGCCAGTTTGTTAACCCATTGACTGCAATATTCTTAACCCATTCGCTGCCAGATTGTTAATCCATTCGCTGCGAGACTTTTAACCCATTGACTGCAAGATTCTCAACCCATTCGCTGCCGAGACTCTTAACGCATTTGCGGCCAGATTGTTAACCCATTCGCTGCCAGATTCTTAACCCATTCACTGCCGAGACTCTTAACGCATTCATTGTCAGATTCTTAACCCATTCGCTGCCTATCTTGTAACCTTGTCACTGCCGATGTCTGCCGGAATATGTTACTAGTGCTCAGCTACTCACTTTGTCGACATGGAAGACGTGTATGAGCCGGTCGCGCGACGCGCTCGCCAGCAGCCTCGGCCGGGAAGCGTACTCCAGACACAGCACCTCGGCGTCGTGCGCCTCCAGCGTGTGCAGCAGCGATCCCGCGCTCGAGTGGATCCAGATGTTGCCGGGGTATTTAATATGTATGTAGGTATACTTACCACTTTCTCTGTCAGACTTTAAACCCATTCGCTGCTAGATTCTTTTGACTGCAAGATTCTTAACCCATTCTCTGCCAGGTTTCTTAACCCATTCTCTGCCAAGATTCTTAACCCATTCGTTGCCAAGAGTCTTAACACATTCAGTGCCAGATCGTGAACCCATTCGCTGCTGATATTTTTAACCCATTCGCTGCCAGATCGTTTACCCATTCGCCGGCAAACTTTTAACCCATTCGCTGCTAGATTCTTAACCAATTCGCTGCTAGATGCTTAGCCCATTCGCGGCCAGATTGTTAACCCATTCGTTGCCAAACTCTTAACGCATTCGCTGCCAGATTGTTAACCCATTCGCTACCAGATTGTTAACCCATTGACTGCCAGATTTTTAAAATCTTAACCCATTAGCTGCCAGATTGTTAACCCATTCACTGCCGATATATTTAACCCATTCGCCGCCATTGATTGCTACTTACTTTATCGACATGGAAGACGTGTATGAGCCGGTCGCGCGACGCGCTCGCCAGCAGCCTCGGCCGGGAAGCGTACTCCAGACACAGCACCTCGGCGTCGTGCGCCTCCAGCGTGTGCAGCAGCGATCCCGTGCTCGAGTGGATCCACACGTGGCCGGGATATTTAATATGTATACTTACCACATTCTCTGCTGGACTTTAAACCCATTCGCTGCCAGATTGTTAACCTATTGACTGCCAGGTTCTTAAGCCATTCAATGTCAGATTCTTAACCTATTCAATGTCAGATTCTTAACCCATTCGCTGCCAAGACTCTTAACACATTCAGTGCCAGATTGTTAACCCATTCGCTGGCAAGACTCTTAACACATTCAGTGCCAGATCGTGAACCCATTCGCTGCTGATATTTTTAACCCATTCGCTGCCAGATTGTTACCCATTCGCCGGCAAACTTTTAACCCATTCGCTGCTAGATTCTTAACCTATTCTCGGCCAGATTCTTAACCCTTTCGCCGCCAGATTCTTAACCCTTTCGCTGCTAGATTGTTAACCTGTTTGAAGGCAGATTGTTAACCCATTCGCTGCTAGAGTCTTAACCCATTCTCTGCCAAACTTTTAACCCATTAGCTGCCAACGATTGCTACTCACTTTATCGACATGGAAGACGTGTATGAGCCGGTCGCGCGACGCGCTCGCCAGCAGCCTCGGCCGGGAAGCGTACTCCAGACACAGCACCTCGGCGTCGTGCGCCTCCAGCGTGTGCAGCAGCGATCCAGTGCTCGAGTGGATCCAGATGTTGCCGGGATATTTCATATGTATGTAGGTATACTTACCACATTCTCTGCCAGAATTTAAAACCATCCGCAGCGCAGACTCTAAACCCATTGATTGACTGCCGGATTCTTAACCCATTCGCTGCGAGACTTTTAACCTATTCGCTGCCAGATTCTTAACCCATTCGCTGCCAAATTGTTAACCCGTTTGAAGACAGATTCTTGACCCATTCACTGCAAGACTGTTAACCCATTCGCTGCTAGATTCTTAACCCATTCACTGCCGAGACTCTTAACCTATTCGCTGCCAGATTGTTAACCCATTCGCTGCTAGATTCTTAACCCATTCACTGCCAGATTGTTAACCCATTCGCTGCCACACTCTTAACCCATTTGCTGCCAGATTGTTAACCCATTCGCTGCCAGATTCTTAACCCATTCGCTGCCGAGACTCTTAACGCATTCACTGCCAGATTGTTAACCCATTCGTTGCCACACTCTTAACCCATTCACTGCCAGATTCTTAACCCAATGACTGCCAGATCGTTAATCCATTCGCTGTCAAATCGTTAACCCATTTGTTACCTATATGTTTAACCCATTCTCCGCCTAGACATTTAACCCCTTGACTGCGACACTAGTGCCCAGCTACTCACTTTGTCGACATGGAAGACGTGTATGAGCCGGTCGCGCGACGCGCTCGCCAGCAGCCTCGGCCGGGAAGCGTACTCCAGACACAGCACCTCGGCGTCGTGCGCCTCCAGCGTGTGCAGCAGCGAGCCCGCGCTCGAGTGGATCCACACGTTGCCGGGATATTTAATATGTAGACTTACCAAATACTCTGGTAGACTTTAAACCCATTCGCTGTCACACTCCTAACCAATTCGCTGCCAGATTGTTAACCCATTCGCTGCCAGATTCTTAACCCATTGACTGCCAGATTATTGACTCATTCGCAGCTAGATTTTTAACCCATTCGCAGCTAGATTGTTAACCCATTCTTTGCCAGTTTGTTAACCCATTCGCGACTAGATTCTTAACCTATTCACTGCCAGCTTGTTAACCCATTCGCTGTCAGATTGTTAACCCATTCGCTGCCGAGACTCTTAACACATTCGCTGCCACACTCTTAACCCATTCGCTGCAAGACTGTTAACCCATTGACTGCCCGATATATTTAACTAATTTACAGCCCGATTCTTAACCCATTCGTTGCCTATATGTTTAACCCATTCGCTGCCAGATTCTTAACCCATTTTCCGCCTACATACTTAACCCTTTCACTGCCAGACTCTTAACCCATTCTCTGCCCAGATTCTTTACTCATCCGCCGCATCATTATCAACCCATTCGCTGCCAGACTGTTAACACTAGTGCTCAGCTACTCACTTTGTCGACATGGAAGACGTGTATGAGCCGGTCGCGCGACGCGCTCGCCAGCAGCCTCGGCCGGGAAGCGTACTCCAGACACAGCACCTCGGCGTCGTGCGCCTCCAGCGTGTGCAGCAGCGAGCCCGCGCTCGAGTGGATCCACACGTTGCCGGGATATTTAATATGTATGTAGGTATACTTACCACATACTCTGCGAGACTTTTAACCCATTCGCTGCCACACTCTTAACCCATTTGCTGCCAGATTGTTAACACATTCGGTGCCAGATTGTTAACCCATTCGCTGACAGATTCTTAACCCATTCGTCACCGATATATTTAACCCATTCGCCGCCAGATTGTTAACCCATTTGCTGCCAGATTGATAACCCATTTGCTGCCAGATTGTTAACCCATTGACTTCCAGATTGTTAACCCATTGACTGCCAGATTCTTAACGCATTCGCCGCCAGATTGTTAACCCATTTGCTGCCAGATTGTTAACCCATTTGCTGCTAGATTGTTAACCCATTGACTTCCAGATTGTTAACCCATTGACTGCCAGATTCTTAACGCATTCGCCGCCAGATTGTTAACCCATTTGCTGCCAGATTGTTAACCCATTTGCTGCCAGATTGTTAAGCCATTGACTGCCAGATTGTTAACCCATTGACTGCCAGATTCTTAACGCATTCGTTGCCAGATTCTTAACCCATTCGCTGCCAGATTCTTAACCTATTCGCTGCCAGATTGTTAATACATTCACTGCCAGATTCTTAACCCATTCGCTGCCAGACTCTTAACCCATCCGCCTAGAGTGTTAACCCATTGACTGCCGAACTCACTTTGTCGACATGGAAGACGTGTATGAGCCGGTCGCGCGACGCGCTCGCCAGCAGCCTCGGCCGGGAAGCGTACTCCAGACACAGCACCTCGGCGTCGTGCGCCTCCAGCGTGTGCAGCAGCGATCCCGCGCTCGAGTGGATCCAGATGTTGCCGGGATATTTAATATGTATACTTACCACATACTCTGCCAGACTTAAACCCATTCGCTGTCACACTCCTAACCGATTCGCTGCCAGATTGTTAACCCATTCGCTGCCAGATTCTTAACCCATTGACTGCCAGATTATTGACCCATTCGCTGCCAGATTCTTAACCCATTGACTGCCAGATTATTGACCCATTCGTTGCCAGATTGTTAACCCATTCGCTGACAAATTCTTAACCCATTGACTGCCAGATTCTTAATCCATTCACTGCCAGAGATTTAACCCATTTGCTGCCAGATTCTAAACACATTTGCTGCCAGATTGTTAACCAATTCGCTGCCGAGACACTTAACGCATTCGCTGCCAGATTGTTAACCCATTCGCTGCCGATATATTTAAGCCATTCTCTGCGAGATTGTTAACCCATTCTCTGCCTAGATTCACTCATCCGTTGCATAATCTTAACCCATTTGCTGTCAGATTGTTAACCCATTCTCTGCCAATGATTTCTACTCACTTTATCGACATGGAAGACGTGTATGAGCCGGTCGCGCGACGCGCTCGCCAGCAGCCTCGGCCGGGAAGCGTACTCCAGACACAGCACCTCGGCGTCGTGCGCCTCCAGCGTGTGCAGCAGCGAGCCCGCGCTCGAGTGGATCCACACGTTGCCGGGATATTTAACCTATTTACCTACCACACTCTAAACACACTGTAGACCAATTCGTTCCCAGATTGTTAACCAATTCGCTGACAGATTAACCCATTCGCTGCCAATCTTTTTAACACATTAGCTGCCACACACTTAACCCATTCGTTGCCAGATTGTTAACCCATTCGCTGCCGAGACACTTAACCCATTCACTGCCAGATTCTTTAACTGTTCGCTGCCAGATTGTGAACCCATTTGCTGCCGAATTTATTAACCCATTCGTTGCCGATTTATTTAAGCCATTCGCTGTCAGATTGTTAACCCATTCGTTGCCAGATTTTTAACCCATTCGGTGCCAGATTGTTAACCCATTCGCTGAAAGATTCTTAACCCATTCGCTGTCAAATTGTGAACCCATTAAATGACAGATTCTTAACCCATTCGCTGCCAGATTCTTAACTCATTCTCCGCCAAACGTTTAACCAATTCGCTGCACAACTAGTGCTCAGCTACTTACTTTGTCGACATGGAAGACGTGTATGAGCCGGTCGCGCGACGCGCTCGCCAGCAGCCTCGGCCGGGAAGCGTACTCCAGACACAGCGCCTCGGCGTCGTGCGCCTCCAGCGTGTGCAGCAGCGATCCCGTGCTCGAGTGGATCCAGATGTTGCCGGGATATTTAATATGTATGTAGGTATACTTACCACTTTCTCTGCCAGACTTTAAACCCATTCGCTGTCACACTCCTAACCAATTCGCTGCCAGATTGTTAACCCATTCGCTGCCAGATTCTTAACCCATTGACTGCCAGATTATTGACCCATTCGTTGCCAAATTGTTAACCCATTCGCAGACAAATTCTTAACCCATTGACTGCCAGATTATTAACTCATTCGCTGCCAAGACTCTTAACGCATACGCTGCTAGATTCTTAACCCATTCGCTGCTAGATTGTTAACCCATTTGCTGCCAGATTGTTAACCCATTTGCTGCCAGATTGTTAACCCATTTGCTGCCAGATTGTTAACCTATTGACTGCCAGATAGTTAACCCATTGACTGCCAGATTCTTAACGCATTCGTTGCCAGATTCTTAACCCATTCGCTGCCAGATTCTTAACCTATTCGCTGCCAGATTGTTAACACATTCACTGCCAGATTCTTAACCCATTCGCTGCCAGATTCTTAACCCATTAGCTGCCAACGATTGCTACTCACTTTGTCGACATGGAAGACGTGTATGAGCCGGTCGCGCGACGCGCTCGCCAGCAGCCTCGGCCGGGAAGCGTACTCCAGACACAGCACCTCGGCGTCGTGCGCCTCCAGCGTGTGCAGCAGCGATCCCGTGCTCGAGTGGATCCAGATGTTGCCGGCTCGGTCTCCTGAGGCTATGTGCTGCCCGTCTGGGGATACTCTGACGCATCTGGTGAGGAGAAATAGAGATTGGTTAAGTTAACCCTTAAATGGCCATGACATGTATAATTTTTTTATTGATTTTCGACCCTGATTTGATGCGATGAGGTTCAGTATAATATGGGAACAAATTTCCCTATAACCGTTTAATTTTAAGTAAAGCTGTGATGACTTAATATCTAAAAGTATAAATTATGGAGATATGTATGAATACAGTCCTAATCATCTGTCAGCGTCCTCGATCACTTTTTAGTTTAAGTATTGCGCTTTGGTCTGGCTGGAGGTCATGGAACCAAAACCCGGATTGGACGAAATTGAGTCAGTTTATTCGAACAAATGTCGGGTTTGTGATCAATTATCTGCATGAGGCAAGAGTGGTGATCAGGCCACAAGACATATTTGTGTCTATTTATTTTTTTTAGGAAAAAAACAGCATCTTTGTATTACAACTATGCTAGGATAAATATGTTACACATTTGCCTTAAATTTTTTCCACCACTAGTTAAGACAGGTTATGTTGATTCTGACACTATACGTTCCGTCTACTATAAAATTAAGTTAAACGACTGTGACAGGAAGAAAACAAAAGCAAAAAGAACAAATTACGGTTGTTACAGTGTCGATAACATGATTTGATAATACGGAGGACTTTGCCTTGCAGTAGGACATTAATGACTGTTACAGTTATACTTTAAGTGTAGAAACACAAAAAACGGAAAATTAAAGCGACCGAAGTCCATTTTCTAGACAAAAATTACGCTACGATATCTCGGCATGGTGTGTCATCCTTCATTTGAAACACGTTGCAAGCGTAGTCGCGCAGAACTTCGGGCGCGTTTTTTCGGCCTAGTGTTTTCCTATACTAAGATTCAAATTGGTACTTCTCAGAGAGGCAGTAAATGGTTGAATCTGGGAATAAGGCTTTGGTCAAGTTAAGTACTTTTAACTCATAAGTTATTACTTATTAGTCAACATACCTGACACCAGTTTTGTCGTCATACGATTTCGCTTTGTCCTTTTCGTTTGTCGCCGTGAGGTCAACATCCTTCAAGAACTTGAGGTCCTGGTCTATGTACATGACTTTACACAGCTCCTGAAAGTACAAATGTATTTATTACATAACATTATAAGCTTGTCGAAAGCCCTTAACCCTTCAGTTGCTTTAGCACTGATCAGTGTTCTAGTATGAAACTGCGGTAACACTGATCAGTGTTCAGATGACCTGTGACACTTTCAACTCTATTTTGAAACATATACACTTGAAATACGGTCTTTAACTCGCGCTATGTTGCCGCAGACGACGGGTACAGATTTACGCACCCTTCCCGCATACGAAAGGTTAAGAGGAAAGTCTATTTTTTTAAACGTTAATGAGATATAGGATTCAGATGATGGAGGCCTTTGCCCTGCAATAGGACATTAATTGGCTGATACTTTACTTTAATGGGATATAGAGATATGTTTTCACCTTTAACTGAACCTTAAGTCACTGAATAAGGTTTGAAAATCGATAAAAACAACATGACATTGAATTAGGTTCGAAAATTAATGAAATAAATTATACATGCTATGGCCGTTAAAGGGTTAAATATCTTTTCTCTATTAATCACTTATGTTATCAAAACAATGCCACAGTTTTCTGGTGTAACGGCAAATCTCACGATTTTGTGGCGACACCTATCTACATCGCCACAAAAGGAGTAGTTCCGAAATATCTCAACAGATAGCGCTGACACGGCAAAGCGATATTTCCATACAAACCTACATCGCGCTAGCAGAATTTCCGCCGCAACTTAGCATATATACGACTGCACCAACACAGTGCATCAAGGACCTTGGTCCCCGAGCTAGATCACCCGCTCGGCAGAAGTACTTCTATCTTTTAGGGAATGGGTGATTTCCCTATAATTTCAATCTATGTTAAAGTGTGTAACGGCGCCGTTCCCTTCCAGCCTTCATGGATGTTCAGGCGTCCATGACGACCTTTCAAAATTCTAAATTCTAAAGTCTCTTCATTCTACTTTTTCATAATTTGATTGAGTCACTCAGAGTCCTGCAGCTACCGCGGAGCTAGACCCAGCACTTCTAATTATTATAATTTATAAAATTAATTAATAATAGTCCCCCAATATCTATAACTACTGTAATAGTAGAAAAGTAACACTTGTAACAAAATGAAACCAGTTTACCAGTGATCACATAGCTTTACTCATACCACCTACTACACCTAACGGCTACGGAGTGCTTAAGAACCACTTGAGACCGCACCCCGTCGCAAGTAATTTGCTTATTCAACTTACATTAGTATAAATATTCGGCCCTCCAGGCGGCTTGAGATGCCACGCTCGCACCGTATCGTCGCTAGAACAGGTCAGGAAGGTGCCTGGTGGAAGAACTGCTTCGCTGGTCACCATGTCGACCCCCCAGATGCAGGCGGAGTGGTAGAGGGCAGAGTGGGACTTGCCCACCTGTGGGAAGATAGGAAAACAAGGTTAGAATGATGCTGTTCGGTAAATTTGTATGAAGATATGCCAATTGTATGTTGGCAGGGCAATAAAAAAGAAGCAATGATCTCGTTGTAACTTATTTTCGGTAGAGGGTACATCATATATATTTTTTTTCATTTATATTTATCATATTTTAGAAGTTACAGGGGGGGGGGAGCATTCACTGCCGCACTCCATTCAATGCCAGATTTAACCTAAATGTCAGACTTTTAACCCATTCGCAGCTAGAATTTTTATCCCAATCGCTACCACATTTTTAACCCTTCCACTGCTAAACATTTAACCCATTCACCGCCAAAATATTAAACAATTTCGCTGCAAGACAATTAACCCCTTCTCCGCCAGATTTTTAACCCATTCACTGCCACACTTTTAACCCTTTCGCCGCCTAACTTTTAACCCATTCTCTTCCCGATTCTTCTAGAACATATACTCACTCTCTTGATATCCCTCACGTCCCACACGTACAGACTGTGGTCGTTGTACACGCAGGTCAGCTTGTGGTTGCGCTCGTCGTACGTGAGCGCGACCGCGTCCGGGTAGCGAGCGTTAGGCGGTTGCGTGAACATGTGGCTGGAAAAAAAATGGTGATTTTTAGGTATCAATATCAAAAATCAAAATCAAAATATATTCTTTTTTCCATGATATCACAATAGAATGAATCCACCACAGACTTCGGAACGCATACCGACGAAAAAGCAGCAAAATCAGAATTAACTTCATCTTTGAGGCGAAAATTAACAAAACCCGCAATTGGACAAAAATGTTGGAATAAGCTTTACCAATAAAGATTTTCGCAAATGAAAAATCCGCTAGATTGCAGTAGGTAGAAACCGTGCAGAAACTATTGACGGCGCTAAAATCCCAATTTTTTTCTGTGGTTGACAAAAATTTGACATTTAGCGTAAAAGTTTCGAATATGAGTCACTACATAGCCATGTAGTTTTCAGCCGAATAAGGCACCGTGTTTTTCCGTAGTTTGACAGTAGAATTACCGACATTGAGAGTAAAAGTTTTGAATAAGTCACGAGATGGCAGAGTCATGTGCCTATAGCAGTTAGACCTCACGCCTACGTCCTATTGCGTCCTAGCGGATTTTTCATCGCAAACACCCTCATTAGACCTAAATTGACAAGACCTAGAATACGGTGTTTGACTGACGTACAAATCACTCACTTTTATTAAACGACAAAAACGAAAGCTCTTGTAGAAAAACTGTATGAAATACACACTTGTTAGTATTGTCAGATCAATACTTTTTTAGTTTCGATTATCTATAAAATATTCAACTCAAAATACCTTATACTAGTCCCCTGAGCCACATCGACGCCTAAATAGTGCGTCCGTGGCAGAGTAGTGATGTACCGCAGCGAATCCGGGGCGAAGCACCTCACTATGCCTTCAGCACAACCGACGAAAATGTAGTTCGAGCCTATTGCCATACAGTTCGCCGATGTCGTCTGTAAAAGAGAAACAGATAATATCAGTTGTATGAATGAGAAAAGGAGAAATTAAATTAAATAGCTTTGTAATATTAATTAAAATGTTTAACAACGTAACATCACAATTATCGTCCCCCCCCCCCTCCTTCTCCCTATCTCTCTCTGTCTCTTTCTCTCCCGTCTCTCCCCCTCGTTCTCTCTATTTACATTAAGCTATCTACTGTATAGCAGCCTCTTTTCTGTTGAAAACTTTGGTTACTCTCATCTCATCGGCAGTAGCGGGTTCGAAGTTAGCTTATTCGTAGAGGGCACTATAGAAATCACGCCTAGAGCATGTTATGGATATTTTTATATCATTGCTAAGCTCTCAATTACACTGAGCTTCACCATTATGAAGCCATCCGACTCGAAGGACCATCATTGAACACATCCGGCTCGAAGGACCATTATTAAACACATCCGGCTCGAAGGACCATTTTTGTTCCAACTTCTTAAATCACAGTTCCCACTCACCCTTAGCTCCACCCACTTGTCCAGCAGCCTCCTGCTATTAAACTCGCATAGCAAGCCCCTAGTTGAACACATCCGGCTCAAAGGACCAATTTTGTCCAACTATCTTAAATCACCATTCCCACTCACCCTCAGCTCCACCCACTTGTCCAATAGCCTCCTGCTATTAAACTCGCACAACAAGCCGCCCCGGGTGATGGCGTATGTGCTGTCAGCCGCCTCGCCGCGACCGCAGACGACGTCGCAAAACTTATTGGACATTCGGCTCGAAGGACCATTATTAAACACATCCGGCTCGAAGGACCAATTTTGTTATCATTACTTAAACCACCATATCCACTCACCCTAAGCTCCACCCACTTGTCCAGCAGCCTCCTGCTATTAAACTCGCATAGCAAGCCACCCCGGGTGATGGCGTATGTACTGTCAGCCGCCTCGCCGCGACCGCAGACGACGTCGCAGAACTCATTGGACATTCGGCTCGACGGACCATTATTAAACACATCCGGCTCGAAGGACCAATATTGTTCCAACTTCCTAAACCACACACTTGTCCAATAGCCTCCTGCTATTAAACTCGCACAGCAAGCCCCTAGTTGAACACATCCGGCTCGAAGGACCAATTTTGTTATCATTACTTAAACCACCATTCCCACTCACCCTAAGCTCCACCCACTTGTCCAGCAGCCTCCTGCTATTAAACTCGCATAGCAAGCCACCCCGGGTGATGGCGTATGTACTGTCGGCCGCCTCGCCGCGGCCGCAGACGACGTCGCAAAACTCGTTGTCTTTCTGCTCGCCCAAGATGGCGGAACGGCCCATGAGGGGGACTGGTTCTTTGAACTGAAATAGATGAGGTTAGGTGTTAGATATAATGGATTCATTAGAACGGTTTTTAAGTTAGAGAAAAATATATCAGATTTTTTGACGAGCCGTTTGGTGTAATGGTCGAGAAGTCGGCTACTACACCAAAGGTCGCGAGTTCGATCCCCGCACGGTACAAACATTTGTGTGCATGAACATGTCTGTTTGTATCGGTCTGGGTGTTTCTATGTATAATATGTATGTATTTACAAAAAAAAAGTATATAAATAATGTTTATCCGTTGTCTGGCACCCATAGCACAAGCTAATGCTTAGTTTGGGGCTAGATGGCGCTGTGTGAATAATGTTCAGAGATATATTTATTTCTTTAGATACAAAAATTATTAACTAAAACTAACTTAAGGTTACAACAAAAGAGCCTTAGATTTAATAAGACCACCTTGGGGTATGGTCGGCTGGGACTCTAGCAATGCATAGAACAATTTAATTATAACAGCTAGTAAAATATATGAGAATCCATAAAATAATTCAATCATAGCAGCTAGTTAAATGTATGAGTTACTAAGAAAACGACAATTGATTGATTGTAATGACAAAGAATATTTAGTTTTGCAATATAAAGAAGAGAAACTACTAATTTTCTTATCAATTTTCATGATACATTTCAGAAGCCGGTGGTAGAATCATTTTGCATTTTAATAATCGATGATTCACAGGTTCTTATGTAATACTAAATGAATAAACAATTTGTATGTTGTGCAGGTGTTAAAGTCTAAAGTCACCATCTTTTAAAAACAATGGCATCGTCATTGTTAAGGAAAAGGGTCATTCTTATATTTTAGTTAAGACTGCACTTTGCACTGGCTGCATACAATAACTTATCAAAAAATAAACTAATTTCATTATAACAATTGACGTCTTTGCATTCAACCTCCTAGCGTTTATCCCGTTTCAATGCGGGGTCCGCTTTGACCATGATTCAGGATTTGGCGAGTCTGGCTATTACAGTGAAGCGACTGTCATCAGACCTTGCATTCAGACACATAAATAAACAACCAAAAAAAAAATCTTTACCTTGGCATTTCTGGAATATTCCAAATACCAGAACTTGACATGTCTAAACCCGACGGTGACGAAGTAGTTCCCGTTCTCCGAGAAACTGACCGCCTTTACACGGGAAGACACCTGAAAGCATCAGATAGTATGATAAGACATCATCATCATCATCATAAAAAAAACTCTGAAATCATCTTGTTTTAAATTATAATTAAAATCAAACAAACAAATTTTGTAACTGTATAAAAGTCTACTGTTTCACTAATAATGTGAAAAATAAATATTTTCATTGTTTTCTAGGGGCCGCATATTCTTTTTTAATTTCAACTAGCGGCCTCCCGCGACTTATTTCGCGTGGATTTCAGTTTCCGCACACATAGTGTTATACTATAGCTTAAAGCCTTCCTCGCCACATGAACTATCCAACATAAAAATATTTCTTCCTGAGATAGTTATAGTAGTTCCTGTGATTAGCGCGTTAATCTAATCCATGTAACTACTTAAACTTTTATTTGTATTAACTTCACTGGTGTTTCATAGGTCGACAGCGAAAGGGTTAAGCTTTGGTCTAAAACCAAAAATATCTGATGTATAGTCTTCCTAGCGTTTATCCCGTTTCTATGCGGGACCCGCTTTGACCATGATCCAGGATTTGGCGAGTCTAGTTATTACAGTAAAGCGACTGCCATCAGACCTTAGCAACCCATAGAGGGGAACCAGACAGATTGGATCATGGATACAGATCTAACTGAATCAAAGTCAGAAACTATCTGAATGTGCAGGTTTCCTCACGGTGTTTTCCCTCACCGCCGAGCTAATGGCACAAATCCACACATAGATTTCTAAAAATCCAGAGGTTTGGGCCCGGATTCGAACCGCGGACCTCACGTATGTGAGGCGCCGTCCGAATATATCTGATGTGTAAGTTATAATAAACTTTGTACTCACCTTATTGCTAGCAAGTTTGAGGTTGGCACGCCAATCCCAGACATTGACTATCATGTCATGCTGGGAACCCACTGAGACTAGATATTTACTCGACGTTGAAAATGCCTGGAAAGGGAAAAGAACATGTGTTTTAAAAGGTTTTGTTAATAAGATCTCTCATTATTAAATTTTCGCACAAAACGAAAACCAAAAATTGGTGATAAAGAGAAAAAAAATAATTTCGGCCATGGCGGCCGATCTTACGATCAAGCAGGTACGCAGGATATATTATGGTGCACAAGTGCGCTCGCAAACACAGGTGCTTCCTATCTCATCGGTGGGACAGCAATCTGCCACGACCGTAGAGAGATCAGTCGCAGAACCAACGGCTTAACGTGCCTTCCGTAGCACAGCGGAGATAAAGCTGAATTATTTCGGCCATCCATCTGGTGAGAAGCCTCGAAAGTTGTCTCACTTATAGTGAAAACTACAAAAACAAGATACTCACAACACAGCTGACTCCATGTGTGTGCCCTGGGAATTCTGCTATCTGTACGGCTCCAGATGCTGTAGGATCCTGGAAACAAAAAACGACATAATTATTACATGATAAGGAATGACAAATTTACCCAATATTGTAAAAAGGGACGAGGAATAAATGACGAAGCAATGGGAGTGTTTTTGAAAGACTTTTTTGCTAGATGGCATAACTCAAATATGGCTTTCAACTTTAACAGGCTCATTGGTTCTAGACACTAGTGGTAAGAGACGTTGCCAAATCCCAAGGCCCGCAGTTTTGATCCCACTAATTGACAATATTTGTGTGATGAACATCAGCCCCTGGTACTCCAGTCAAGATTGTTTATGGTACACATACTGGCACATTTAGCGGAACGCTAAAATAAGGACAGTTTTTTTATTACTAAGATTTATGTTTGTTTTGCGCTTCATTTGGGCTTTAGCTGCTGCGTCTGCCCGTGTCCAGCAGTGGACTACCAACCTGCAGATCCCACACCCTGACCGCGGGCGCGTGGCCGCACTCGCCGGTCGCCAGGTATCTGCCGTCAGCTGAGAACGCGACGCAGCTCACGCTCTTGCGGGCCGCGTGGCGTGGCGTAGCGTCTGCCTGTGTCCAGCAGTGGACTACCAACCTGCAGATCCCACACCCTGACGGCTGGCGCGTGGCCGCACTCGCCGGTCGCCAGGTATCTGCCGTCAGCTGAGAACGCGACGCAGCGTCTGCCTGTGTCCAGCAGTGGACTACCAACCTGCAGATCCCACACCCACTCGCCGGTCGCCAGGTATCTGCCGTCAGCTGAGAACGCGACGCAGCTCACGCTCTTGCGGTGGCTGTGTCCAGCAGTGGACTACCAACCTGCAGATCCCACACCCTCACGGCGGGCGCGTGGCCGCACTCGCCGGTCGCCAGGTATCTGCCGTCAGCTGAGAACGCGACGCAGCTCACACTCTTGCGGGATGCGTTCACAACGTGGGTTTGTCTGTTCTTCCGTACGTTGTACAGGACCACCGTGCATCTGGAAAGAGGAAGATGAGGGGTTATAAGAGGACAGAACATTATCATCATCAGGCTATCGCAGGCCAAGTTTAGGTTTAGGTTATCGGGGAATTTTCCGCACTTAGCCTCTAAGATATTATATATTTTGACGAGCCGTTTGGTGTAATGGTCGAGAAGTCGGCTACTACACCAAAGGTCGCGGGTTCGATCCCCGCACGGTACAAACATTTGTGTGCATGAACATAAATAAATAAATAAATAAAATAATATAATAGGTATTTATTTACAAAAAAAAGGATTTAAGTATTGTTTATCCGTTGTCTGGCATTCATATCACAAACTAATGCTTAGTTTGGAGCTAGGTAGCTCTGTGTGAATAATGTCCAGAGATATTTATTTATTTAAGATAGAACATTGTGCCTGAATGTTGAATATAGGGCTGAACACCCAAAATTTTAGAAGTCATCTTAAAAGCTATAGTATTTTAGCGGCCACCCGCGAGTTGCGACTCTATTGCGTGGATTTCGGTTTCCGCACACATAGTGTTATACATATTATAGCTTAAACCTTTCCTCGACTAATGGACTATCCATCACAAAAAGGATTTTTCAATTCAAACAGTAGTTCCTGAGATTAGCTCAAACAAATGAACAAACTCTTCCGCTTTATAATATAAGTAAGTATACATTATAAAGTTGACATTTGTAAAGAAAAAAGGATACTTTTTATCTAGCAAAACCTTATTTAAAACGACTAATAGCAATATCTTTGGAAATAAATAAAAAAATGATAAATATTTCACAACATCACATAATGTACATTGATCTGACTCCGTTTTAATTAGATTAAGCACTTGTGTTACATATATCTTAATCAATAATGGTATGCAATACAATTTAATATACTAAAACAGATACATATAACACCCAGACCAGGACAAACAGACATGTTCATGCACACAAATGTTTGTCCTATCCGGGAATCGAACCCGCGACCTCTTGTATAATAGGCAACATTTTGACCATTACACGCAGCGGGTCGTCAAAAAACAATGTTTTCACTAATCAACATGTAAACATGTCGTCCCATTCCCCAACAAAGCAATCACTAATGGGCCCATCCCATCCTTCCCTCAGGAATCAGGGGGCACGATGACTCAACGGTAGGGCATATGACACACCCACAGGTGATTGACCGGGGTACCGTTGTACGTTGTTTTACACTTGGCACAAAGTGTATTCGTCACTACAGAAGATCTCATGTATTGAAAGAAAATTCTTAAAGCGTATTTTTTTATTAATACAAAGTTAAAATCAGAGCGTCCCCCCCCCCCCCTTAACTTTTGAAATACTATTACAATAATTCTGAAAACAATGTCCTGTATACCTCCAAGTAAGTACTTTCAACGAAAACTATAGCGAACTCTGTATCATACATAGTTATTTTTATACAACTCGACCAACTTATGACGTGCAGTTGCCCTTACTAAATGGTGTCTTAAAACGGTCGGGCCATCTTTTAGCTACGGAACCCTTTAATGGGCGTGTACGACACGCTCTTGGCCGGTTTTTTTGATAAGCTTTTTAACGTGCTAAGTATTATTTATATGTATTCATCTTCCTATATTTTTAAAATTACAAAGAATCATGTATTAATTAAATAAATAAATAAATAAATATTTCACAACATCACATACATTGATCTGACCCCGTGGTAAGTAGCTTAAGCACTTGTGTTACAGACATCAGAATCAACAGTGGTATTACAAATATATATAAATAGATACATATAACACCCAGACCAGGACTAACAGACATGTTCATGCACACAAATGTTTGTCCTGTGCGGGGATCGAACCCGCGACCTCTTGCGTAATAGGCAACTTCTTGACCATTACACCAAGCGGGTCGTCATCAATTTTGTCTTAGGTGGCACAAAACCGATGTTTTTTTTCTTTGTTTCTAATTTTAAAGATTGCATGGTTTTTTTTAGTGTAAAAAGTACGCAAACGAGCAAGACGATGTAAAGTGATCGACGCAGGCCATGGACATCAACAACCCCACCAGAGTCGCACCAGACATGCGTTCTCTGCCTTGAAGACGTCATACTCTCCCCAACTGAGTTATGAAGATCTTACTCACCAGCAGAATAATACAACAGTAAAAACAAGTGGGTAACGTATCAGTCTATTTTTGTCCCACTGCAGGGCAAAGGCCTCCATCATTTGAAGTCATATTTTGGTAACAAATATGGGTTAAAGTTAATCATCACGCCTAACAAATGCGTATTGGTGATCACAAACCCGAGCTGTGTTCGGAAAATATGTGCATAGCTCTTTGTTATTTGGCTATGTTATCGAGGAAACGATGTAAAAAAAGAAATAAAAGAAGTAAATAATGAAAGTTGTTGTCAAAACTCTAGTTAATTTTGTCGTCTTTTCCTACAATCCCACGGGCTCTTAGTCCCGAGTAAGTAACCAACACAATTTATTCCTAACCCGGGAATCGAACCCAACATCTCGAGAGCACGGCCCGGTTCTTAAACTACTAGACCATCGAAGCAAGGTACCGTTGTAACGACATTGTTTTTTTGTCACCACCATTGTGTGGTGATTGTGATGAATAATTTAATCAACCGTTAAGAATCGAAGGTATGGTGTGACATAGGTAAGTAATACCTACTAATGTAGGTGTCACTTAGTTTAAATTCGGTGATTGTTTTACATGTCAATTTGTATGTCATACGAAGTGGGCGGGTATGGGTAATGATTCCAAATGACTGGGTATGTAATATTCTAAAAAAAAAACAGTTACGTCCAGTATTTGTTGCGAAACATTCTAAAACATAACTAATTAAACTAGATGTTTTAATTTAGTAAGGTGTTCAAAAGTGCAAATCAGGACGTCAATTAAACTGTAGCATGCAAACTATTGTATCAAGATCAAAATCAAAATAATCTTTACATCAATCGTAGAATCGTGAGGACGACCATTCTTTCTAATATATGTAATCTAACATATATTCGGGAGGAGAATGGTCGTTCTTAGTTTTCGAAGTAAGTACACAGTAAGTAGTATTCTACTTAAGCTAATGTCGCATTATTCTTTAGGTAATTTTTTTTTCTCCTCTCCATGGAGTGCAGTTTGAGAATTCCCGAATCATTGTGCACAATTTAATTTTGACATTTTTTTAGAATGCCCTCGAGCTTTTTAAAAACATTCCGCGTTTTAAAATCCTAGTTATTACGATATAACTCATAATAGCTATAATACCAAAAGCTTCCAGCATTTGAAGGTCGAAAAAATGCATTCGAAACCCGCACAGACAGATCACTTACAATGTTTAGATTATAAATTATCTAGGGATACCTCAAGGTGTACTCCTACGACCGTTAACTAAACTATAACATGCAAAGTCGGGGCGCGAGCGTTGTATTGATTGCAGGTGCGACCGGCCCGCCCCTGGGCGAGGTTACTAACTTGTTATTTCATTTTTAGAGTTCCGCAATTAAGCTGGGTAATAAATTAGATTGACTACCGGCGCTGTGACTAGTAGGCCACGGTTCTGAGTAGCAGGTGCACTCACAAATTCAAACTGATTGAAATCTAGAGTCGAGCGAAACATAACGTTTCGAAGTGACGGGCACGTTGGTCTAGTGGTCAGAGATCATTTCTACAAAACTAAGGGTCGCGGGTTCGAATCCCGCTAGGGGCAAATTTTAGTGTTATGAACATCGGCATTTGTACTCGAGTTATGGATGTTTATAAAAGTATATCATTTAAGTATGTCTATCTGTTCCCTAGCACCCATAGTATACGCTCCGAGCTTAGTTTGGGGCTAGGCAATTGGTGTGTAAGTCCAAGGTCATCATCATCATCATCCTAGCGCCTCTCCCGGTTGCATCCTCGGCCATTGCCTTGGAGCCCAGGGTACGCTGCGACTATGATCCTGAATTGACAAGCCTGGTTATTACAATGGAGCGACTGTCGTCTGACCTCCGTAACCACAAGGGAAACCAGACCATTTGGATCACAGTGGGGACCAACGGCTTAACGTGCCTTCCGAAGCACGGAATCATCATTCTTATCGGACAATCAGGTGATTCAAGCCTGCAATGTCCTAACCAAACTGGGAAAACCAACACAAAGTGAAAGTGTTCCCCGCGGGATTCGAACCCACGACCTCCGAGTTCGTAGTTTTTGAGCACATCGCTCTAACCACTACACCACGGAGGCAGTTAGTGTAAGTCCAAGGTATTTACTTTTATTTTTTTTATTATAGTCCACTGCTTGTCATAGTCATCGCTCAGATGGGGAATATGTTTATTGTTGCTGACCGAGTTCGACGTGGACGGAGTCGCGGGCGGCCGCTAATATTTCCTATCCGGAAAACACTAAATTCTTGTAGCTTTAATATTATACCTTGCTAACCACTACGCTTCGGAGGCGTCCAGTGTGTTAAATGAACCAAACCACATTAATAGGTTTCACCCTTAACCTTTTACAAGTTCATTCCCTCACCCTTGAGGGACAGAGTTATTTAACTAAAACACGGCACCGATATTAACTTTTATTTATACGTTTACTTTGAATAGGTTGTTATAACTTTTTACATTGAGTTAAGTAGCTTTGTTTTATGTCTTTATTACGTAATGGGACGATCGTTCACCTGTGTTGAAAGATTCGCTCGTCCCAATTGTCAGTTTAAACAATATGGGAAAAGGTCCGAGCGGTAAGTATGTTTTTTAACATAGTTTTTTGTGTTTTAATTTGGTTATTTCATGTCGTGTATCCAAAAGAAAAAGATTGTAAAAGCTTTTTATTCTACGACTAGCGGCTGTCCATTGTGTTATATTATGTATAATAGTATACACAATGTCTGAAGAAAAGCTATAGCCTAAATAAAGCCTAAAGAAAAATATGTTTTCAAGTTTTCTTAACCTGGCTAAAGCATATGTACCTATAGTTCGCGCCATAGCCGGCTTATTGACTGTAGCCAATTATCACAATATTTGCCATACAGCCGGCTTACAGCCGGCTTATTGGCTGTAGCCAATTATCACAATATTTGCCATACAATTTGCCCAAAACTCCACAAGGTGGCATTTACTGAAAAAGGCCTACATCTCTATGATCGAACAAGGCTAAAGAAGAGTCACACCACAATATTCGACAAAAACTCCACAAGAAAATAGCCGCACGTCGCGACAATTTTATTTAAAAAAAGAAAACGGAAATAAAACAACACAACTCAATGGCAAGCGCAATCAAGGTCGCAAATTCGCGCGTCCATAACTGTCAGTCGGCCATTACGTTCGGAAGTGACGTAAGCGGTCGACGACCTCTGTTCGCGGTGGTCGAATTCAATGGTCTGCTGCAAAGATTTAACAAACTTCAAATAGCCCTCTTCATACGTCGATTCGCTCTGAAATTGGCACCAAAATTTGAATCGACTGTCGCTTCTTATCACAGTGACAGCATGTTGAAACGTACATCATATTAAACAACATAACGCAACAGGTTTCTGGTGACGAGGCATATCCAATGACTTTTAAAACAATGGTCTGTCGTCGGTTGGAATGGAAGATTTTTTCGACGTCACGATTCGGACGAACATTGCATTTAAATGATTTGATTAGTGCGCATGTATGCTTATGATTTTATTATGCGTGATAAGAGTTATGAGCGATTGTTGACTTGATCAAGCGAAGTGTAGTGCCGGCCTAGAATAAAAGATGGAGAAGTGACTAAGGCTCGTATTAATAAATCGCACTCAACTCTTAGATCGAACTTGAGCGCGAAATTGAGGTGCTGTTTTATATGAGAATGACATAACAAGTTCGCACTCAAGATCGATCTAAGAGTTGAGTGCGATTTATTAATACGAGCCGTAGAGACATTCCAGGGCAGTGACTTTGTCCTTTGTTATATCTTTTAATTTCAACCTACTGTGGTCGCCAAGCCGCAAACTTTTTTCATTGTTATATTTTACATCGATAAAATGTTACTTAATTTACATTTAAGGCCACGACGGGAACAATTTACAAAACAAATTCCCGAAAAAAAGTCTATAAATACCAAAATAATTTAATTCGACAACTTGCAAACATACCTACAAGTTGCGGATACTTCGGAAGTTATTTTACTGGGAGTGCCTCAAGTTGAGGAAAGCAGGAAATATCTTCAAGTTAAAATCATACGGAAGAAAAGAGCAGTGAGGTAACTTTGATACATACTTATGTTTCTTCAAACTTAATTAACCAAGGCAAGTACGAGTAATACCTTAGTAACATTTTCTCCTACTATTCAGTATTCAGATTTAACTAAATATGAGATCTACCAAAACTTCAGTTTAAAGATTTAATATTTGGTTTTTATAAAAAAAAAAAAAAATCTTACGACTATCGCGTCCCTCAATAATAAAGAATACGATTCAAGGACGAAGACTTTTTACGTTTAAATTCCAATGAAAAAAAATAATGTGAACCGGGAATTACATATTTAAATAGCCAAAAAATTACTCCACATGCTCCCAGTCTTCGAACTATCAAATGAAATAATTTTTATTTCAGATATTACAATCCATAGTATTAGTTAGTAACAGTGATACCTTATTCTAGTGTTAGTACATTACTATATATTTATATACTATAACAAACTTTCCCAAACATGTAATCCAAGTCACTTCACTGATATTCGTTTGACTGTACCACTCTTCCAAGAAGGCTAAGTCAGCCAATTTCCTAAAATACCTACCGCCCTACCTCACGGATATGACTAGCGTCAAATATATTTATCGAAATATTCTACCTTTAATTTGGAAGTGCATTGCAGATGTTTTCAATATTACGACATATTTATGAGATATAGAGTCTTCTTCCTAGCGTTTATCCCGTTTCTATGCGGGGTACGCTTTGACCATGATCCAGGATTTGGCGAGTCTGGTTATTACAGTGAAGCGACTGCCATCAGACCTTCGTAACCCATAGAGGGGAACCAGACAGATTGGATCATGGTTACACATACAGATCTAACTGAACTAAATTCAGAAATCCCTGAATGTGCAGGTTTCCTCACGGTGTTTTCCCTCACCGCCGAGCTAATGGCACAAATCCACGCATATTAAGAGAAGTAGAGTTTAAACACAAATACAGGTACCTATTAGACGATGGTATTGGAAAGGAATAGATCGTAGGACGGACTTCTACAGTTGTAACAATAAAAATAATAAATTCCGTGGACTGACACACCAATTGCCTAGCCCCAAACTAATACTTGTACTATGGTTGCTAGGGAACGGATAGACATACTTAAATACTTTTATAAACATCCATGACTCGAGTACAAATGCCGATGTATATCACACAAACATTTTCCCCTAGCGGGATTCGAACCCGCGACACTCTGTTTTGAAGCCAGGGTCTCTGACCACTAGACAAACGGGCCCGCCGTCATCAAAGTTTAGCTACCCCAACCCAAACTCAACTTAAATGACAGCAATAAACTTTAATTATTCATACTAACACGATTATGTAACTTACTTAATAACATAACTTACCCGTGACCTATTCAAATTAATATTTCAATTTCTAGTATTACGAGTAGAGTTACGTAACTAACTTAATATAAGCCTGACTTCTATATTTCACTGAAAACCTTACATAACTTTTGATTTAGAAATCAGCCAATTAATTGATGTCGCACTGCAGGGCAAAGGTCTGTTTTATTTGAAATCATGTTACCGTTACAAAATAGGGTATTGGATTAATCACCACGCTTACCAAATGCGGATTGATTTATTTTATTTATTTATTAAAGGAAGACCAAGATTTATAAAAGCTTATCTATGGTTACATAATGGTAATTGCACAAATCACTTACAGGTCCTCACAAATAGATGTAGAATAGATATTAAAAACACTGTCCGTCAAATATAAATAGATAGGGTGATTGACAATACGACACTTAATACTTTAGCTAATCACTTACTTATTATAACACCACAGTAGTTAATGATACATCTGCTTGCCAAGTAACTTATTCCTAGGTAGCGCAGGACATCTGCATGCCTAGGAACAAGTTACCTGGTTGATTCAAAGAAGCGATGATCACAACTTTTGCCCGACGCGAGAATCGAACCCAAGATCAGACCACGCCCACGGCCCGATTTACATAAACGGCCTTTGGATCAATCATCACGCTTACCAAATGCAGATTGGTGATCACAACTTTTTCCCGACCTTCCCTAGAATCGGGCCCAAGATCAGAGCACAGCCCGATATACAGAAATGGCTTTTGGCTTAATCACCACGTTTGCCAAATACTTATTTGTGATCACAAACCATTTTTAGAAAATCGATACAATTTTTTCCCGACTCAAGAATCGAACCCTGGACCTCGAGACTACGGAGCGGTACCTACATCAACCACTAGACACCTAGGCGTTCTAACGAGCCAGATGTTAGTCCGACCTTAATATTCCCCCGGAAAACTTATATAACAGGCATTTAAAAGCTATGACCTAAATTAAGGTCTTTCTCTAAGGTTAACACTGTAGGTCTAGGTCATATATAATTCTAGCACAGTCCGCCCGAAATAACTTGGCAGACCTGAAGTTAAATCTAATACATGTTCGTGCTAGTTCAGTCAAGGAAAAGGCAATTCAAGCTTAGTTTGGTAGTCTTAATTATATTATTATTCTAATTATACTCTGTCCACTTTATGAAGCGTCTTTTGACAGCTCACGCCCATGAAAGTTCGAATTGTTTTCGTTTAATTTTCGAAAAAAGAATATTGTTCTTCATGGACGGTTACTGCCAACTCAGTGATGTGCTACGAAAAACGATTAGAACGATTGTGCCCCCGATTACAAATAATCGATAGAAATAAATGCTATGAATGAATATGACTTAGGTACTTGTTTTATATTTAATTTATAAACTCAAATATATGGATTTATATTTTTTTACAATAAATCTAAGAGATTGTTAAATCAAAACGCATGTTTATCGAAATCGGTTATTTTTTACGTACCTAAGTCGAATAATGATAATAGTACAATCGGATTGTTGACACATTTGAGATACTTTAGGACATCACCATTGTTGTCAATCGGCGACCTGTCAAAAGACGCTTCATATAGTGGACAGAGTATAATTGCAAGGATGAAGGAAAATGTGAGGAAACCTTCACACTACGAGTTACTGTGTGAAATGGAGAAGGCAATGGTTTAATCTATATCTATAAAACTCAAAGGTGACTGACTGATTGACTGACTGACTGACTGATTACATAGTGATCTATCAACGCACAGCCCAAACCACTGGACGGATCGGGCTGAAATTTTGTATGCAGGTAGATTTTATGACGTAGGCATCCGCTAAGAAAGGATTTTGATTAATTCAACCCCCAAGGGGGTAAAATAGGGGTTGATCGGTAGTATGAAACTTTGTCAATTTTAAACCTATCGGGCTGATATTTTGCATACATAAAGCTACTATGACGTAGGCATCGCTTAATTAATGAGATTGATAAATTCTAACCCCCAAGGGGGTAAAATAGGGGATGAACGGTAGTATGAAACTTTGTCAATTTTGAACCTATCGGGCTGATATTTTGCATACATAAAGCTACTATGACGTAGGCATCGCTTACTTAATGAGATTGATAAATTCTAACCCCCAAGGGGGTAAAATAGGGGATGAATGGTAGTATGAAACTTTGTCAATTTTAAACCTATCGGGCTGATATTTTGCATACATAAAGCTACTATGACGTAGGCATGGCTTAATTAATGAGATTGATAAATTCTAACCCTAAAGGGGGTACAATAGGGGATGAACGGTTGTATGAAACTTTGTCATTTTTAAACCGATCGGTTTGAGACTTTGCATTCATAAAGCTACTATGACGTAGGCATCGCCTAATTAATGAGATTAATAAATTCCAACCCCCAAGGGGGTAAAATAGGGGATGAATTTTAGAATGAAACTTTGTCATTTTTAACCGATCGGGCTGAGACTTTGCATTCATAAAGATAATATGACGTAAGCATCCACTTTCAAAGATTATTTCAAAAATCCACCCCTAACGGGAAAAATAGTTGATATAGAAACCAAAATCCACGCGGACGAAGTCGCGGGCGCCCGCTAGTTACGCATAAAACAATCGTAAGCATACATGCACACTAATCAAATCATTTAAATTCAAAGTCCGTCCGATTCGTGACGTCGAAAAAATCTTCCATTCAAACCGACAGACCATCGTTTTAAATGTCATTGGATATGCCTCGTCACCAGAAGCCTGTGGTATTATTTTTGTTTGTCTTGACGTTCGTTTCAACATTCTGTCACTGCAATGAGTAGCGACTGTCGCTTCAAATTGTAGTGCAAATTTCAAAGCGAATTGACGTATGACGAGGGCTATTAGAAGTTTGTTAAATCTTTGCGGCAGACCATTGAATTCGACCACCGCGAACAGGGGTCGTCGACCATTTATACTCCAGTCAAAATAGACAAAATTTAGACCCAAGTTTGCATTAATTCCCAACAAGCTGGATTTTTGTGCAGGCCTTGAATACGTCATTACAAATGATATGTCAAAAGTCCCCATCGATCCCGCTTGTGCGTTGTTTTTTATTCGTGGTCAAGGGGCCCAAATTTGAGTTTTTTGCTTATATCTCTGAAACTAAGAGAGCTATCGAAAAATAGTTCAGGTAAAGTTTGTAGATCGTAAAATTGTCTACTTAAAAGATCTCTACACTTTTCTTCAACAAAGCAGCGCTGTCGAGATATCGTGACTTTAAGCCGCAGGAAAGTCGTATTTTCGAGTAGCCCACATTATGCAATTACAATAAATTGTGTTGAGTAGTTTATCTGGAGCAGGTGGCAGTTAAGTATGGATTGGCTCTAAACTATTATTTACCAAATTCCAGCCCCAATTTTCAGGATTTAGATCATTGAAGTCAAAAAAGACAAAATGATGTATCAAGCTTGCATTCATTCCCAACAAGCGGGACTTTTGTGCAGACCTTGAACACGTCATAACAAATGATATGTCAAAAGTCCCCATCGATCCCGCTTGTGCGTTGTTTTTTATCTGTACTGAAAATCTTCGGATCCTATTTCTAACCTTTCTGGTAGTCAAACCTGAATGGGCTCCATAGAGACTTTTACTCCTTACATGAAATAGGATCGATTGGCGTGAAAAAAAATTTTTGGAATTTTCAGTACAAAATGTATGGGAAAAGTTTTTTGCGATTTCTGACAAAAAATTTTCATGCCAATCGATCCTATTACATGTTAGAATTAAAAGACTTTATAGGGCCATTTGAGGTTTGAGTACGAGAAATGTAAAAAATCGCAAAAAACTTTTTCCATACATTTTGTACTGAAAATACCAAAAAAATTTTTTCGCACCAATCGATCCTATTTCATGTAAGGAGTAAAAGTCTCTATGGAGCCCATTCAGGTTTGACTACCAGAAAGGTTAGAAATAGGATCCGAAGATTTTCAGTACAGATAAAAAACAACGCACAAGCGGGATCGATGGGGACTTTTGACATATCATTTGTTATGACGTATTCAAGGCCTGCACAAAAGTCCCGCTTGTTGGGAATGAATGCAAGCTTGATACATCATTTTGTCTTTTTTGACTTCAATGATCTAAATCCTGAAAATTGGGGCTGGAATTTGGTAAATAATAGTTTAGAGCCAATCCATACTTAACTGCCACCTGCTCCAGATAAACTACTCAACACAATTTATTGTAATTGCATAATGTGGGCTACTCGAAAATACGACTTTCCTGCGGCTTAAAGTCACGATATCTCGACAGCGCTGCTTTGTAGAAGAAAAGTGTAGAGATCTTTTAAGTAGACAATTTTACGATCTACAAACTTTACCTGAACTATTTTTCGATAGCTCTCTTAGTTTCAGAGATATAAGCAAAAAACGGAAATTTGGGCCCTTTGACCACGAATAAAAAACAACGCACAAGCGGGATCGATGGGGACTTTTGACATATCATTTGTAATGACGTATTCAAGGCCTGCACAAAAATCCAGCTTGTTGGGAATTAATGCAAACTGGAATGTCTATTTTGACTGGAGTATTACGTCACTTCCGAACATAATGGCCGACTGACAGTTATGGCAGCGCGAAATTGCGACCTTGATTCATCATCCTAGCGTTTATCCCTTGGCCATTGCCTTGGAGCCCAGAGTATGATCCTGAATTGACTAGCCTGGTTACTACAATGGAGTGACTGTCGTCTGACCTTGGCAACCCTTACAAGGGAAAACAAACCAGGGAATTATTCGTCAAGAGTGTTCAATGAATATCTACTAAGTCGAGACCAACGGCTTAACGTGCCTTCCGAAGCACGGAATCATCATTCTTATCTTACAAGCAGAAGATTCAAGCCCGCAATGACCTAACCAAACTGGAAAAACCAGCAAAGAGTGAAGTGTCCCGCGGGATTCGAACCCAAGACCTAGGATTCTAACCACTACACCAAGGAGGCAGTTAGTACAGTCGAAGAGGAGGGGTCGTCGACCGCTTACGTCACTTCCGAACGTAATGGCCGACTGACAGTTATGGACGCGCGAAATTGCGACCTTGATTGCGCTTGCCATTGAGTTGTGTTGTTTTATTTCCGTTTTCTTTTTTATTTTTATAAAATTGTCGCGACGTGCGGCTATTTTCTTGTGGAGTTTTTGTCGAATATTATGGTCTGATTCTTCTTCAGCCTTGTTCGATTGTAGAGATGTAGGCCTTTTTCAGTAATTGCTACCCTGAGCGGTTTTGGGCCAATTTTATGATAATTGGCTGTAGGTCTAGCTAGCCTACAGCCGGCTATGGCGCGAAGAATATGTGATAGCCGGTCAAAAAAAATGAGAAGGAAGGTAGAATAGAAAGCTATTAAGTACAAGATAGATACACGACATGAAAAAACCAAATTAAAACACAAAAAAATATGTTAAAAAACATACTTAACATACTTTTTACCGCTCCGAATTTTTCATATTGTTGAAAACGACCGAATTGTTTAACACAGGTGAACGATTCAACGATTCGCTCGTCCCATTACTTAATCCTACTACTATTATAAAGGCGAAAGTTTGTATGTGTGGATGTATGGATGTATGGATGTATGGATGTTTGTTACTCTTTCACGTAAAAACTACTGAATGGATTTGAATGAAACTTTACCACAATATAGCTTATACATCAGAATAACACATAGGATATTGGAAATCGAAATCCACGCGGACGGAGTCGCGGGCGGCCGCTAGTTTCGTACATAAACGTAAAAACACGAGACATATTAAAAATCTTTACAATTTTTTATTAATCAGGGTGTATGCGATTGAAATATCCGCAAGATGGCAATTCGTCGACGTGAGGTCTAACTGGCGGGCGTAATGTTTAATAACACCTAGATGATCTAGTATTCTAGTAGTTTAAGTACCGGGCTGTGGCCTCGAGGTCCTGGGTTCAATTCCCAAAAATTTTTGTTGATTTTTCTGAACGCAGCTCGGGTTTCTGATCGCCAACCTGCATTTGGCAAGCGTGGTTATGGAGCCAAAACCCAACTTTGTAACGAAAACATGATTTATGTAGTACCAAAAAATTGCAAAGTGAGAAACTAAAATCGTATCAACTCATTTTGGACGTACTGGTAATGCATATTAATGAATAACAATACATTTTTCACGGCTCGTTAGTGCAATTTAACTGGCCGTGATCTCGAGGTCCCGAGTTCATTTCCCGGTTCGTGCAAAAAATCTGTCCGATGATTCAAATAGAGCATCGAATTTAGAGGAATTTTAATGACTTTATTGAAGTTCATGATAAGTACTAGCCGCCGCCCGCGACTTCGTCCGTGTGGATTCGGATCCCTCTTTCTAGCAATAACAGGTAGCCTATGTCCTTTCTTAGGGTCTAAAGTTTGTCTGTGCCAAATGTCATCAAATCGGTGAAGAAATTTAAGCGGGAAAGCGTATCAGACAGACAGACAGACAGACAGACAGACAGAGTTAATTACGTGTAGTGTATCAGGTAACCTATCGAAATATAGTTATTTTAAATATAAAATAACTATATTTCGATCGTTTTGTCATTCCTCTTTCGCCAATAGTTAGGCCCAAAATAAAAACTTTTCCATTTTCTCCAAAACTGCACAAATTTTGCACCTAGTCTTTACGACACATTGAAGCGAATTGGCAAACGGGAGTTCTACTCCTGTCTTCTTCAACTCAATGCCCATCGTATTGAGCAGAACTAGGGTTGCCATCCGTCCGGGTTTCCCCGGATTTGGCCTAGTTTAGAGGGCGTCCGGGGACAGTAAATACAGAAGTCCGGGGAAAGTTTCATAAGAAGACCGAGAAAAAAAAAACAATCGCCCGCGATCCACGAACGATGCTTGCACGCCACGATCAACCGACGAATTTATGAAGGTGAAGCTATGATGTCCGGCTTTCGGACTCTAAAATCCGGGGTTATCTCGCCTCTTGTCCTGTTTTCCAAATTTTAGAAATGGCAACCCTAAGCAGAACTGAACATTTCCGATTTTCCCGGTCTTCCACTGTGGAGGTGGTGGGGGTACATAAACAAATATCAACCTTAACAACAAGTATATAAAGCCCAACTCACCCTGCAGGGTACGCCACCAGCTCGGTGTTGGGATCGCAGTCCAAAGCCGCATTACTGCTGACTGTCAGCCCGAGGACGCTCTCCAACTTGATCTGAGGACAAAGAGAGGTAGGGTTAGATATTGTAGATAGATGGATATAGTGGTAGATAGATATGCAAGATGATAACTGGGCTGAAGGCTTCATAATAACGCAGTAAAACCCTGAAAAAAATATTATCACTAGCCTTCCGTTGCGGTTTCAGCCGCGCGAAATTACTTTTTCAAATATGTCCCGCCCTTCCCCCCACATTACCGGGATCAAAAGTACCCGTTGTTCAGCGGGGATAGTGTAGCTAGCTAACAGTGAAAGAAGTTTTCAAATAGGTCTAGTAGTTTTTGAGTTATTTCGTAACATACAAATATACAAATATTTCCTCTTTAAAATATTAGTGTAGATGTAGATAAAAGCGTCAAACTCAATAACGTACAGTAGAAGACTATTGACATTACCTTTAGCAGTACATAAACCTACCGCTTCCCAGAAACATGTACCTAATTTTAATAGGACATCGCCTACTTTAACCAAATCAAACAATTTCTTAACGCACGAAACCCACTTTACGCAAGAACTGCGTATGCGCAGGTCATGTTCTAATCAATGAACAAACAAGTTTCTTTACATAGTACGAGGCTGAATTTGAAAGAAAACAAACATCCTAAGCCTTGGGTAGATAACTAGTAATCTATAGTGACAGGAACTAAGTCTGTAAGTTGTTAGAAAATGGGTTAGACTCTGTAGTATAACCCATATCTTTTTCAACATGGGCCTGTGCTTATGTTGAAAAATATATGGGTCATTTGAATCACCAGGCGACCTATCCAGCACGATATACATAAGAGCACTAGCGTATATATCTATATCGTATGTATCGTTAGTATAGATAACGCTAAAAAACCTGTCAGGTCATAGGTGCAATATAAGTCGTATACCTTAGTTATATTAAACAGGTTTTTTGCGGGGATATTCCACGAAGCCTACCGACCGTGTAAACACTACAAAACCTTCTCAAGGTTACAGCCGGTTGTGTAACGGACAGTGCGCAGGCGCAAGGACGAATGGAGGCCATCTTGCCAATCTTGCCCTTGGGGCGGGTCTGGGATGGGTTTATATTTATGCGAAAACAATAAATAAATTAATATTCACATTCAAATCTTAATTCAAAATATTTTTTACTAGCTTTCCGGCGGCTTCGCACGCGTGGTATTCTGTTATATTGCAGCACACAATATTTTTGTTTCACTCTAGAACATCATTTTTTCCGGGATTACCTCAGGGTAATAACAGTATTTAATCCGGACTACTAACTTTACATCTGCAAAATTTTAAAGCAAATCGGTACAATACTTTCGGCGTGAAAGCGGAACAAACAAATAAACAAACTCACTTCGATTTAAAATATTCATAAGGAAGTAAGGATTTACACAGGGTTCATAGAAAAACTTATTAATCGTCAGACAACCAAGCCTTCTCAAGGTTACAGCCGGTTGTGTAACGGTCGCGCGCGCATCCTTGCGCAGTGCGCAGGCGCAAGGACGACTGGCGGCCATCTCGCCCTTGGGCGTGTCTGCTCAGATTAATTAATACCATAGATGGAGCATCTATATATGTCACGTTTGTTTGAGTGTCTAAAGTAAAACGTCAAAAATTCATTTAACATTTCACTTAGGTCTGTTTCTCATCGCAAGATTACATCATCATCAGTCTATCGCAGTTCACTGCTGGACATAGGCCTCTCCTAGGGCTCTGCACTCAGCCCGATCCTCGGCGACTCGCATCCAAGTGACAGGATAATGCTGAATCTTCTTATTTAATCTATTCTATTCAATCTATAACTATACTAATATATAAAGCTGAAGAGTTTGTTTGTATGTTTGTTTGTTTGTTTGAACGCGCTAATCTCTGGAACTACTGGACTGATTTGAAAAAATATTTTTGTGTTAGATAGTCCATTTGACGAGGAAGGCTTTAGGCTATTGGAAATCGAAATCCACGCGGACGGAGTGGCGGGCGGCCGCTAGTATCATAACCGCAGATGATTAATAGTTAAACTATAAACGCAAAGATTCTATAACCAGTGAACCAGATCTGCCTATAACCGTTGAGAAGTGAAAGTAAATGGTGAAATTTAGATTATAAAGTTTTATAGTCATCGAAAGCCATGGAGTGATTATTGAAATTTAACAGCGGGTGTTAGGAATGTTTGTAGTGAAAGAGATGATATATTCTGCGTTCAACAGAAAAGAACTATTGCTAGGAGTTCGGGTTAAAAACTTAAAATATTAATTTCCCCTACACTCAAATTAAATTCAAAAAGTGGCTTTAAAATCTGCAATCGAACGAAATTTATTCATTGTATTTCGATGCTTTTTCTTGTATTTGTAATTTCATTAAACTTTTAAATCCATTTAATATGCAACAATATTTCTTAATTCTACTCATTTATGAAGAAAAGAAATAAATACAATTAGCATTTTTTTTTAGGGTTCCGTAGCCAAATGGCAAAAACGGAACCCTTATAGTTTCGTCATGTCTGTCTGTCTGTCTGTCTGTCTGTCTGTCTGTCCTGGTTCGTTCTCCGCCGTTTCTGAACCGATTGCCACGAAAATTGGTGGAGAGATGTATAGCGATAATTCAAGAATTGGTTTTTAAAATTATCGAAAAATAATCATTTTTTACCCCCCTCCCATACAGCGAAAAGTTAATTCTTAAAAAAAAAACGACTTAACCCATCGTGTAGGGTATCGTTAAACAGGTATTTTTAAATACAATAAAACTCGCCTTGAAACCATGTGGATCAAACACCCCAGTCTCGAGATATATTAATACAAAGTTAAAATTAGAGCGTCCCCCCCCCCTTAACTTTTGAAATACTATTACAATAATTCTGAAAAAAATGTCCTGTATACCTCCAAGTAAGTACTTTCAAAGAAAACTATAGCGAACCCTGTATCATACATAGTTATTTTTATACAACTCGACCAACTTATGACGTGCAGTTGCCCTTACTAAATGTTGTCTTAAGCGGTCGGGCTATCTTTTAGCTACGGAACCCTTTCATGGGCGTGTCCGACACGCTCTTGACCGGTTTTTTATCATGTGCGGCTAAATATAGCTTCACTGTTAGCATTTAAAGTTCAAATATTACCAGTGTTTATACAATACTAGCTGCCCTCCCCGGCTTCGCCCGTGGTACTTACTTACATGTATTATACATACAAACCTTCCTTAAGAATCACTCTATCTATTAAAAAACCGCGTCAAAATCCGTTGCGTAGTTTTAAAGATCTAAGCATACATACGGAGTATGGACATACAGCGAAAGCGACTTTGTTTTATACTATGTATTGACTAGCGGTCGCACATAGCTACGTGGATTTCGGTTGCCGCTGCAAAAAGCCTAAAGCACCCTTTTTTTTCCAAAATAAAATTTAGCCTATTTTACTCGGGGCTGTCTGTAATGTAGCCTTCGAATTGTGAAAGAATTTTTTGAATCCGTCCAGTAGTTTCGAGCCTTTTGATTAATCACCAAACAAACAAAGTTTTCCTCTTTACAATATTATTGTAGGGACCAGATAAGATGAGAGATTTCGTTATGTCAAATGTCAATGGCAGGTGCCATCTTATCTTGCCATAAAATAGAGTAGATTTCCGTAGTCCATTTGACTTCTAGCTTTCGCATTAACTGGACGACGAGCACAAACCTAAGTATTTCGTAACACGTAATAATCTTTCAACAACTAAATTAAACGTTTTTAACCCTTACATAATTTAGCAAGCTGCATTGTCCACCTGCCGCAATTTGCTCTAAAAGATATCACCTCAATTCTCATTTAAATGCTGATAATTAGGTTATCTTTATGTTTATTACTTGATGCAATTAAGTGCAGGTGCATTTTTTCAATAATTCCACTCGTGGTTTAATTTTAATTTTATCCTTAGTCGTGGGCCCGCCACGAGTCATCATCAGTATGCTAGGATAGTAACGCACTAGGCGGAAAAAGCGCGACCGAAGTTCGCCGTCACTACGCCTACAATGTATTTTAAATGGAAGATGACACACCATACCGAGAATACGTCGCGTAATTTTGGACAGAATGGTGGCGTTCCCCGCGAGATTCGAACCCACCTTCGTGATTTTTGAGCCCAGGGCTCTAACCACTACACCACGGAAAAAGTTGAACTTGAGTAACGTGAGTGTCACTATCTATCAGACGCTAACTGTATATGCCTATCTCTCAGGAATAACCCACAATAGCCACCTGTTATGTTTTAGTACTTTTTACTCGAAATAAGGGAATTTTCCGATGCCATTTTAAGCCTACGTATTACATTAAATCTTATCCAAATAATGCATTCAAATTTGTCTCTTCCATCATGTACTTTATAAGATATCAAATGTACAAACTTACGCTAAATGGAAAAATTATGGTTGCGGCGGTGGTACGGGCGGCCCATAGTACGCGTGCAAAGCTGGGGCGGGTCGCTAGTACTGGACATATTCCCCCGTGGGCAGCTTAATAGAACTAGACCGAACTTATCACTTCTAGATACAGTCAGCTGATTGCTAATCCCACAGCCACGCGTGGGATGGCATGTCGAAAGCAACCGGAATGTTACAACTTACAACATCGCTTGCATTTCACTGGGCGAATTAGTTGAATAACTGTGACGCAAGATAGCGGTGTAGTGGTTTGAGCGCTGCGCTCAGAAACCTCGGAGGTCGTGGGTTCGAATCGCGGGAACAGTTTCACTGTGTTGGTTTTCACAGTTTGGTAGGAAATTGCAGGCTTTAATCACCTTTGTACGAAAAGAATGATGATTCCATGCTTCAGAAGGCACTTTAGCCGTTGGTCCCGATTATGATCGAAATTGTCTGGTTTCCCGTGCAAAGGTTGCGGAGGTGAGACGACAGTCGCTCCATTGTAATAACCAGGCTGGTCAATTCGGATCATAGTCGCAGCGTACCCTGGGTTCCGAGGAAATGGCTGATGATGCAACCTTAGGAGGCGTTAGGATGATGATGATGATGCATCAATACGACAATATAGGTAGAAAATGTATGACTCCTTCTAATCATTTAAAATCAAAATCAATCAAAAACGAAATATACTTTACTTCCGCTTGTGGTTTCACCCGCGCATGATTTCTTTTTTCAAATCATCATCATCATCATCATCCTAGCGCTTGTCCCGGTCGCATCCTCGGCCATTGCCTTGGAGTCCAGGGTCCGCTTTCCTGCTCATTCTCCTCCACTTCGCACGATCTTCGGCATCCTGGGTTGTAAGGCCATTGGCACCCATGTCATCTCTCACGACGTCAAGCCAGCCAGATTTCTTTTTTCAAATATCCCCCTTCAACCTCCGACATTTCCGGGGTCAAAAGTACACCCTATGTTCACCGGGGATAGTGTAGCTACCCAACAGTGAAAGAATTATTTAAATCGGGTTAGTAGTTTTTGAGTTTATTTGTTACATACAACAATACATATCTTTCCTCTTTATAATATTAGTGTAGATTTAGATTAATAAATTATTTTTTTTAGTTATTTACTCAGTTGACTTCAAAACTGATGACGTCACAGTGAGTTATTCGCATACAAACTTCATAGTTTGGAATCGTTTTGACAGTTTATAAAAGAAGGTCAAATGACTGGTGTTGTCAACATCCCCTTTGCCTATCCCCAAACTAAGCTAGAAGCTTGTACTATGGATACAGACATCCTGCTACTATTATAAAGGCGAAAGTTTGTAAGTATGGATGTATGGATTTTTGTAACTCTTTCACGTAAAAACTACTGAATGGATTTGAATGAAACTTTACCACAATATAGCTTATACATCAGAATAACACATAGGATATTGGAAATCGAAATCCACGCGGACGGAGTCGCGGGCGGCCGCTAGTACTTAAATACTTTTATAAACATCCATAACTCGAGTTCATTTGTACTAGGCATTTGCCTATGTTCATCACACAAACATTTTCCCCTAGCAGGATTCGAATCCGCTACTCTCGGTTTTGTAGGCAGGATATCTGACCACTAGACCAACGAGCCCGTCAAATGCCAATAGCCATCATCTCACTCAAACATTTTAGAGGGAATGAAATGACTCGCCACGCCAAGCCGCCACACAGCCCATGGCTAAATACCTCAACAAGCTAACGTGTTGTGTTATTCATGGTCTCTTACCGTATCGTAATCACGTGATCCGAATAAGGTATGGAATTTGCGTGGGACCCGCTTGCTACTACTGAATGGACAACGATTTGTTGAGATTGCAGCTTTTCTATTGTTAGGTGTTAGTTTACTGTGATCCAGTATTCAATTATTTTTGACGACCCGCTTGGTGTAATGGTCAAGATGTTGCCTATTACGCAAGAGGTCGCGGGTTCGATCCCCGCACAGGACAAACATTTGTGTGCATGAACATGTCTGTTTGTCCTGGTCTGGGTGTTATATGTATCTATTTAAGTATATTTGTAATACCACTGTTGATTCTGATGTCTGTAACACAAGTGCTTATGCTACTTAACACGGGGTCAGATCAATGTATGTGATGTTGTGAAATACAGCCTTGGCCAAAAGTATTAGGCACCCTACGTTTTACTTAAATTAATGGATTAAAACAGCTACTACTTTCTAAATGGATTTGTTACAGTTAGTATATAATAAAATGAATATAAAAAGCTTATTATTTAGTGGGTCCACCTTTGGATTTAATAAATACACTAACTCTATGAGGCACGCTGCGTACTATCTTGGGGCACTCTTCCATTGTGATGGCATGCCATTCTTGAAATAATGAATTTTTCGGTGCTGTTTTCGATGAAATGTTGTGTTCTTTGATCCTTCGCTTCAAAATGCCCCAAAGATGTCCAATTGGACTAAGATCTGGGGTCTGCGCAGGTCAATCCAACAAATCAATGTTACTGTCAGTAAACCAGTGCATCGTAGTGGCTGACTTATGCCAGGGCGCGTTGTCTTGTTGGAATACGACTTCATCTAAGTTGGTGTCACCAAAAATGCTAGTTGGTGAAGGTTCAAGCGCAGTTTCAAGTACTTGCATGTACTTTTCACTGCTCGTACCACCTTCACCAAACAACATTTCACCAACTCCATTTGCCGCCATGCAATCCCAGACCATTTTACTGCCTCCTCTGTGCTTTACAGTAGGTACGACGCAGTCTGGATGGTATTCTTCACCGATAAGTCGTCTCACGAAGGTCATACAGGGTGGTCCCAACACTTGTGTATGAATAAAAAAAATCTATTTATTTGAATTAGTATTATTTATGAAGAATGAAATAAATTAAATGAATGATTAATCTCATTAGTAATAAAAACATTAAAACCAAATTACTACGAGGTTTAATTCATCAGACCACACCACATTGGACCAATCATCCTTGGTGAAATGTTGGTGTGGTAGAGCCCACTCCAGCCGTTTTCTTCTGTTTGTTTCTGAAAGCCATGGCTTTTCCCTTGCTTTATAAACCTTTTAAGCCCACTTCACCAAGTCTTCTTCTAACAGTGCGAGCACTTGTTGGCTTTCCAATCTCTTCAGATAAGGCAGCAGCAAGCTCAGATGAAGTTTTCTCACGATTTTTAACGAATTCACGTATTAATTTTCTACCCTCACGCACTGTTGTCACACGTTTTCCGCCAATTCTGGGTTTATTTGCGTGAGTGCCAGTCTGAGCGAACCGTTTGATGGTAGATTGCACGGCACAGCGCGAGCACCTCACCAACTTGACGATTTCTTTGTGCGACTTGCCTTGTTCATAGAGAAGTTGTATTTTGACTCGATTTTCTGAAGTAATTTCACTTCTTTTTGGCATTTTGAAATAAATTAGGTATCAATCTAATTGCTTCAACAGAAAAGAAAACTTGTTGACTCGTGAAAGTTCCGCACACAAGTGAGCAACTACTGACGGGAAAGACCGCAAGAATACCAAATCCTTTGTTTTTGGGCACCAGGTGTTTTATGACCTTTACGAGTAGCCGCTTGCTATTCCTAGAGATTATTTAAGACACCAGCATAACATCTAGAATAAGCAGTTAGCCATTGTTTAATTAGGAAACATGTAAAGTGAATTTTTTTGGGGTGCCTAATACTTTTGGCCAAGGCTGTATTTATTTATTTATTATATTTATTCATATATCTATATCTACATCTACACTAATCTACATTATCTACACTAATATTATAAACAGAAAAGATTTGTATTTTTGTATGCAACGAATATGCTCAAAAACTACTGGACCAATTTGAATAATTATTTCACAGTTGGCTAGCTAGACACTATCCCTGGTGAACAAGGTACTTTTGATCCCGAAAATGTGGGGGGTAGGGGGTATACTTGAATTACGTATCGTTATCACGTGATCCGAATAAGGTATGGAATTTGCGTGGGACCCGCTTGCTACTACTGAATGGCTAACGATTTGTTGAGACTGCTGCTTTTCTATTGTGAGGTGTGATCCAGTAATGATTGGTTTGTTGTAAATGTTTCTGGATTAAATTGCGGCTAGTTTCGAGTTATGCTAGCAAATGATTAATCTAATGGTGTTTTGATTCCTCGTTTAAAATACAACCACTGAACATTTATTTTTATTTTTATCTATACTAAGATAAACTAAAGATGAGCAGTAAGATTTTGTTTGATTGTTTGTTTGAACGCGCTAATAAGTGGGTATTTGATCGCAATCTCACCTGATAGAAAGTAATGATACGGTCGAGAGTGAAGGATACCCACTTATGAATAACCTATTTACTCTGGCCTTAAAAACACCAAGATCATATTTTCCGGAAAAACAGAGGCCAATAATCGAACAATAAATTCACTTGATGGTGAGTGATCACCACTGCTCATGGACATCATCAACCTGGCGATCTTACTCACCAGCAGAAACATAGCACAACAGTTACGAAGTGCTACTTCACTGTGGTCTTCTTTAAGGTGGAGGTACATCCCCAGACGAGCGGCTCATTCGAGTGGAAGTCCCACCAAACTCTACCCATCTTACTATTACAATGGCAAATATTTTTACTGCACTTATGCGCAGTAATTATCCAGTGATTCAATTACGTTTTATTATTAATATGCAATTGAAAACACCAACACACAGTGTTGTTATGACAAAACAACAGTAAAGTGATTTAGACTAGATTAATTAATTATTTATTCATACATGACATTGGTTTATGATTTATTGCGTTTCAGATAACAGTATTGCGATAATCATAAATAAATTCCTTGGACTAACTCACCAATTGCCTAGCCCCGAACTGAGCTCGAAGCTTGTACTATGGATGCTAGGGAACGGTTAGACATACTTAAATACATCATCTTCATTCATCACGCAAACATTAGCCCCTAGCAAGATTCGAACCGCGACCCTTTGTGGCCAGAGTCTCTGGCCACAAACCACCAAAACCAACGGGTCTATCAAACAACCCATTGCATTTCTTTATATTTGACGACTGATTTGATGTAATGGTCAAGAAGTTGTAGTGAACACACTAAGCCGAAAAAACGCGACCGAAGTTCGGCCGACCGGTCGGCCGAACTTCGGTCGCATTTGTAATACTTAAGTCTTTCCAATGCCTTAAAAAAACAGGGATGTCCGATTTTATGGCTTTAGGAAACACTGTGCGACCGAAATTACGCGCTTATCTTAGGAACAACCGATTTGAATTGAAAAAAATATTTTTATTTTGGGTAGTCCATTTGTCGAGGAAGGCTTTAAGCTATAATATATCACTTTGTGTGCGGAAACCGAAATCCATGGGGACAAATTCGCAGCTAGCCGCTAGTTAATTTTTTATTTATTCTTATTGAAAGCCATTTTATGATGTTATGTAACAAAGGCTTCGAACCCACGACCCCTTGTGCATAGAGCATCAAATAGCCATGATATCATGCAATTGCAGGTCCACAAATGAAATGCAAGTCATAAAACTTATTTAATCTTATGTCTGTTCGGCCAGTCGTATGCTAAAGGATATGAACTGTTAAGGTCATAGGCCACAGTGTGGGGTAATTTCAGTAGGTTCAAACAAAAAAAGAATGGACCTGAATATAGATACACTTATTTTAATACAATAAAGTCACTTATTTCAATTTAATTATCTACATCTACACTAATATTATAAAGAGACAAGATTTGTATTTTTGTACGAATAAACTCAAAAACTGCTAGACCGATTTGAATATTTTTTTCACAGTTGGCTACTTTTGATCCCGAAAAAGTAGGGGGAGGGCGAAATACACCCCGTATTTGAAAAAAGAAATACGCTCGGGTGAAACTGCAGGCGGAAGGCTACTCTAAATTAAAATTCGTATCTGTTAGGAAACCATAATATAGTCTCCGACCGTTATGCCCCCATTCCGGTTTGACCCCGGCCGATATGACCCCAATTAGTATGAGGTAGTTAGTCGTTGGTCTAGTACAGTGGTTCCCAAACTTTTTTTTCTCGTGGACCACTTTCAAAATTTTACTGGTTTCGGTGGACCACCAACAACCATTTTGAACAAAATATTTGGTCCATAGCTGTTCGAATTTCGCATAAAAAAAATCACTTTCATACAAAGACCGCCACGTAACTAGGTCTTTTTGTATGGGTAGTCGAATTTTTTTTTGACGATTTCTGAAAACTCGTAAAACAAAAATGTATTTCAGAATGGTTTGTGAAACACGAGGTTAAGGGGATGTAAATGTTCACAGATACACCCCGTATTCCGATATCTATACTAATATATAAAGCTGAAGAGTTTGTTTGTTTGTTTGTTTGTTTGAACGCGCTAATCACAGGAACTACTGGACCGATTTGAAAAATTCTTTTTGTGTTGGATAGTCCATTTGACGAGGAAGGTTTTAGGCTATTGGAAATCGAAATCCACACGGACGAAGTCGCGGGCGGCCGCTAGTATTAAATAAAAATGAAAAATGGTAGTACATTTTAAACATACATACGGAGCGCGTGAAATCTTTGATTTGATGTTACTTTGTTATTATTATTTTGTTGTATGTTGTATTAGTATTTTGTTTTTATGGTCAATTTTGGGATTTCGCATTTTATTTTTTTCTACACAAATACCCATGATCAATGTTTGATTCTAAGAACTCCAATTTTTATTTGAACTATAAAACTTTGTGACTTAGGGATTATTCCCAACGTCCACTTCATAACTTCCCCCACTGGTGGACTTTTCTAGTTTTCTTACATAATGGATTTAGTATATTATAACTTTTGTAAATCAGTTGAATAACTCTACTATTATTATTAGTAATGTGAGTTTATGGTTCCTAGCGTTTTTTAGCAACGGGAGGGTTTTGCTTGTTTGTTTTAATTATATTTAAGAAATATTTGGATTCGGAATATTCTAATACGATATTATCACACGTTTTGACATTCTTCAGAGATTGTAGTGGCAGCCTAGACTAAATAGCCTAAAATAGCCTTACAATGTAGGTAGGCCCTTATAAAAAAATTGCTTAAATTTTTGCTCCTTACTATAGGTTTAGGTTTTAAGAATTTATTCTCAAAAAAGATTACAAAAATCCACTTATAAGAGAACAATATATTTTTTTTTAAACTTAATCTATGCGGTGGTCACCGCTCCAAAACTAAATCTACGCAGTTACATTGGGCTGCAACCCTCGCGAAACCAACAAATTAACAATCCTCAAGTATATGACTGTACAGTTTTGATTTGAAGCTGTTCAAAGAATCTATAGATTTAATATGAGATGGCAGTCTGTTAAAAAATTGTGCTCCCTCAAAGGTTATGCTTTTTTTTGCTAAGTTAAAACGTATTTTAGGCAGTACTAGCAAGCTCGGTCGACGAAGACTGCGTTTGGATATTTGTGATTTTTTTGTGAACGATTAATCAGATTGGATGGTTTTATTGATAATCTTCCAAATTAAAATGCAGGTGCTATACATATATTATTGCCTTATGTTCATTATTTTAGTATCACTGTAAATTTTTTGAGTTGATGTTAGGTATGGATAGCAGAAAAGTGTTTTTATTACCTTGTTTTGAGCTCGTTGCAGCTCCTGTAATCTATTTTTGGCGGCACTGCCCCATATTTCTATTAAATATATTAGGTGTGATCTAACAAGAGAATTATAAATATTGAAACGCAGTTTCCTAGGAAGGCATTGGTTTATATTGCGAAGTGAACCTGATAGGGAAGACAATTTGGATTTTATATATTCTATTTGTTTGTTCCATGTTAAATAGTTATCCATTCTTAGACCTAAATATTTTTCGCAAGTTTTTTGTTCCAGTGGAATGTTGCTAATTGTTAAAGGACGGTGCGAAGGGATTACTTTGTTTTTCGATTTGAAGATAATGTAGCATGTTTTAGATATGTTGATAGTTAACAGGTTGTACTGAAACCATTCAAACAGTATATTTAAGTCTTCTTGAGCCTTTGAGATAACTTCATCTATACTAGTACCGTAATAGAAAAGGCATGTATCGTCTGCATATAAAGTTATATGGCCATTTAGCCCTAGGTCTGCTATATTATTTACATAGATAAGGAACAGTAGCGGCCCCAATATCGACCCTTGTGGGACACCGTACAATACTGGTTGGGGTTTACTTTGGTTCTTACCTATTTTAACTATCTGTACTCTATTTTCAAGGTATGACTCAAACATTTTAAGTGCACTACCTGTGATACCGGTGGATTGTAACTTATTTAATAGTAAATTGTGACTTACTGTGTCGAAGGCTTTTTTAAGGTCGATATAAATGCCTAACACTATCCTTTTTCTATCCAAGGTTTCTTTTATTTTTGTTGTTAAGTCAACTATTGCAGCAGTCGTATTGCTTTTTGACCGAAATCCGTATTGTCGTGGTGACATGAAATCAAAGGATTGAAGGTAACTTAATAAGCGGGTATAGATAATTTTTTCTAGAATTTTTGACAATATTGGCAATATCGATATTGGGCGGTAGTTTCCTGGGTCAGTTGTGGGCCCAGATTTGTAGATAGGTGTTACTTTTGCAACTTTCAGTGTGTCTGGAAATTCGCCATTAGTCATAAGTTTGTTTATTGATTGTGCCAGAGGCTCCGAAATTAAATCCTGTATACATTTAATAACTTTTGTGCTGATTGTCTATTCCACTACTGGTATTTGGACTTAGATTTTGAATGATTTCTTTAATTTATTTGGCGTTACATGCAGTTAAAGTCGACAGTTTGTGATTGTGTGTAATTTTTTGTTGGAGATCAGGGTTTAATGTAACATCATGATATGTTTAAGGTATATTTTCTGCTAGTAAGCTTCCTATGGTTGAAAAGTATTTGTTAAAAATTTCACAAATATCGTCTAAGTCAGTAAATTGTTTGGAACCTATTATTAACTTTGAAGGAGCACTAGTTGGTTTTATTTTATTGCTAGCAAGATTATTAATAAGAGCCCACATTTTTTTAGGATTATTGGTACATTTTGTGAACAAATTTAAGTAGTAAGAATTTTTAGTTGTCTGTATCAATTTACTTATTGCGTCTCGCTTTTGCTTATATTCTTTTTCTAGCCTCTTGTCATCCTGATTTTTCTTGTGTAGTAACCACAGATGGTTTCTTTGACTAATCCCAGTGATTATATCACCGTTAATCCAGTCCTTTTTAGGGGGATTCAGCGTTTTAGTTTTTAACACTCGATTTCGCACTACGCATCGATTTATGTTATTTTCAAGATCTTCGTAGGTATTCGTAGTGTTCCCCTTCACATATGTTTCCATTTCTGTGTAAAGTTTGTTGTAGTCTATTGCCTCATATACCGTTCTTACATTCTTGGGTGGCTCATATCTACTTAATTGTAGGAAGATCTGTTTGTGATCGGTCAAAGGGGAATTAATTATAGCAAAATTGTATGTTTCGTTTTGAAGAGTTGTACTGACGTGGTCCAGGATTGATTTCTTTGTTTCTGAATCTCTTGTACAGTATGTTTTATGAGCTTTATTTAGTAACTTGTGTCCTGTTTCCTTTAATGTGTACTTGTATCTATCAAAAGCGGAATAATTTTCGTGGACCCCATTAACATTTTATGGACCCCCATTTTTTACTAACGCCTACGTGGACCCCTAGCAAGTCTCCCGTGGACCCCTGGGGGTCCACCTGGACCACTTTGGGAATCACTGGTCTAGTAGTTTGAGTACCGGGATGTGATTGCGAGGACCTGGATTCGATTCCGTTTGTGGCAAATGTCTAGGTTGTGTTTTACGAGCTCAATTCAGGTTCTTATGTTCCAAAAACTATAACTAAAATATCATTGAAATTTGTACAAGACAACTTCGACTTAACTATTCTGACGATTTATCATTGCTTAGCTGCTAATAAACAACATAAAAACACCACATCTCACACAAAGAATCCTCCTCAATTCCTTCCTATAACATAAGCCGGCATTAAAAAGCAATAACCCTTCCTTTAGTCGTAATGGGTTAAAAACGTGTGAACATTGTCACTGATATTGTTGCAAATGTACTTTCTAATGATTGATGCGTGAATATCACAATACTGAGGAAGATTGTGCTATGGTGCGTGATAAGTATGTATCTTAGCGCATACATACATATTTGTACATATATGAATAACTAGCTGGCGCCCGCGTCTTCTTTCGCGTGGAATTCGGTTTCATACAAACTTTATTCCTATTTTATCAAAATCGTTTTATAGTGTATGCCTACACCGTGGTAGCTTTATACATGCAAAGTTTCAGCCCGATCGGATTAAAATTGACAAATTTTCATACAAACTTTCAACCCCTATTTTATGTTTATCCCTTTAGGGGTGGAATTCATCAATATCATTGCTTAGGCGATGAATATGAAATTCAGAAGTGTCCGCCATTCTAATTTCAACCTCTGCTTTATTTAGTTTTTATCCCGCTTACATCTATTGTGCTATGATCCTGATTTGACCATTTGGAATTTACATCTTATTTCAACCTACTGCTCTTCTAATCTGTGGTACGACACCCACGCCCTCTTTATGTCAATTTAAAACGTCATTCTAACTCTATGGTCTTACGCTTTGGTGATCTCATTGTTACAAAAATAGCTGAATAACATTAGTTTTGCGTTATCCATTTTGTAGGTCAAGTTTTGTAATACATTTACGTTTTTGGATACATGATAGGTTGAGGTCGATGGGTATAAACAAATCATTAGCATAATAACATAAGATTCTGCAGAATATGTAAACAACTTTGTCAGTATGGTACAGTACGCTCCAACCGTAATGGAAGGTTAAAATAAGACACATTTTTATTACCGGCAATTTCTTTTGTAAATAAACGTATATTTACTCAATTTTAATAGAACCTACTATTCACTCTCTGTTTGACCCTAAGGTTGACTGGTAGAGAATGCCATGAGGCATTAAGTCCGCCTTTTGTAATTTTTTTTTATATGGTGCAATAAAGTTTAAATAAATAAATAAATAATCCTTCTACAATCTGGATGTGGGCTCCCCAAGATGAGGGGTTATGCCCACAGTCACCACGCTGGGCAGGCGGGCTGGTGACCGCAGTATGGTGAACGATACAACACAGGGGAACGCTGCTGCCCATCCCCCGGAATGTACCTTAGTCGCTTCTTACCACACCCACGAGATGAAATGGGGACCAATGTCTATTTAAGTTATTATTAATCACCAAATAAGGACAAAATTGAAAAAGCATCATTCATATCCAGAGAATCAATAAATATTGCCTGTTTAACCCCCAGAAATCAGCACAGTAACGAAAGTGATTGATGACCAAAATGGTCATACTTCGCACGCGCTGAAGACTAAAATATTATCATATTAAATTATTTCAATTTCTCACACAAGTGAAAGTGTTATACTAATAACATGAATAAATGTTAATATTAGTTTTATAACGAGACTTTTTTCTCTCATCGAAAACTATTAATCAATAGTTTCTAATTATAGTGAAAGTTATGGTTTTATAATAGCTTTTAAATAATAACGTAGTGTTTAATTCAAAGTAACAATATGTATTAGATTGAAGCTACATTTAATTTCAGCCATGTATTAATAAGGTATTATTTTTTGTTTGGTTTGTTACAGTACTGACTACCGCTCGCAAGATGAAACAATTCGGACTTTATATCGCTCTTAAGTTAAGGACATAAGATTTATTATTGAACGGCATGTGTCTTATAGAGTAAAGTATCAGTCAATTAATGTCCCATTGCAGGGCAAAGGCCTCCATCATTTGAAATCAGGCCATCGTTACAAGGTTTTGGCCTAATCAACACACTTGCAAAATTCGGATTTCGGATTGGTGATCATAACAAAGCCGGGCTGTGTTCAGAAAAAAAGAAATGCCCGACACGGGAATCGAACCCAGGACTTCAAGATTATCACAGTCCAGGTTGTTTTTTATAAACATTAAAATTACATTTTTTCCGAAAACGAGTGCTTAAAACTCATTCACTACAAATTTTTTTTTTATTAAATATTTTTCATATATTTTTTCATTTGCTCTGTACATTGAAAAAGTGTATAGAGAGTCCACTCACCTCGTAAGCCGGCATGTGCAGACTGTCCCTGATAACTGGAACACTATTCCTCGGTCCGATAAACGCCATATTTTCATTTTAAAACATAAAAATATCTAAACTCGCAAAAGAAACTCCTTAATTGGCCAATTAGCAGGAAACCAACACAACACTGTTTAGTTTTTTCTTAAACTTTGTTCACAACACTATTCTCGAATTTCGAGATCCAATGCGAACACTATGGCACTTAATTTTTTTTTAATTTGGCACTTTTGGAATTCCACTGCTAAGGGTCGGTGGAGCTGTCAAAATTCGAATTTGGAACGTTAATTTTCATTAATTTAAAATGAAATGAAAGAATTATGTGTTAAGTTAGAACATGAACCCCTCCTGATATTATTATCCATACCTCCTACATAGTCTTATCAATTTTGTTAAAAAGAGTTAGAATAAAAAACATCCGTTGAACTTTTATGAATTTTACAAAATAAAGTCTCTATCAGACTATTTTGCTTGTCTTGAAAATTACTCAGTATAAAACAATATGAAGATTTATAAGCATTAAATACAATTTTAATTTACTACCTCTCTAATTTCTCTCATAAGCAAGACAACGTGTATGCAATTTATGAAGTTTTAATATTTACACTTAGACAAGAATTATATTTTACATTTAACGTTGAAAAGATTGTTTAGCCAAAATAATATTTTACAGGAGTCAGCTTTGGGTTTAAAGGATTTAATTGACACCACCAATGATTGTCTTTCTGTGCTAAGTAGCCTAGGGGTGGATGTCAGTAGCTGGGATGTGATCGTAATTCATATTATAAGTCTCAAGTTGGACCCGGAAACCATGCGGCAGTGGGAGTTTAAGGTTAGTGAAAACTCGGGGGATGCGTTCCCAAGTTATGCTGAACTAAAACAATTTCTCACTAACAGATATCGCGCTGTGGAATTATTGGAATCCGGATCGAACATTGCGAAAAGAACTTTTGACCCTAATGTAAATAAAGTAAATAGTAGGGAGGTTGTAAATAATAAGTGTCCATTTTGTAAAGGAGAGCATAAATTAGGTAACTGTAAAGAGTTTATTGGCAATTCGGTGGATATGCGGCGTGAGTTTGTGGGAACTAATAAAATTTGTTATTGTTGCCTGGGGAGCAATCACTCTGCTAAATACTGCCGTAGTGACTATAAGTGTCGTGTGTGTCGGAGAAGACACCACGTCGTATTGCATCCTGACGCTCAGGAACCCCAATCGGGGGAGGGTAATGTAGTTTCCTGTGCGTCTACAAAAAGGGGTACTAGGTGCAATGTTTTGCTACCGACAGCACTTGTGAATGCCGAATCCGAAGCTGGTCGAACATATACAGTTCGCGCATTATTAGATCAGGGTTCCCAGTCTTCATTCGTGACTGAGGCGATGGTGCATAAGTTAGGATTGAAAAAGATTCCAATAAGGAGTCAAATAATGGGTGTAGGTCAGCACAGGTTTATATCAAAGGCTATGGTGAAATTAAAAGTCGTTTCACGCATTGACCCAAATTCGATTATTCATGTGAATGCACATGTATTGGAGTCGATATCATCTGATTGGTTGTCAACTCATAAACTAACAGTGGATAAGTGGAAGGCTCTGGATCACATACTTCTGGCTGATCCAAGTTACTACACATCTGACAATATAGACTTGTTACTGGGTTCAGAAGTGTATTGCCAAGTAATACAGAATGGAGTAATGAAATGTCCAACCGGTTCATTACTGGCACAATCCACGACATTGGGGTGGATACTTTCGGGGGTTATTAATAAGTCCACTGAGTCTTTTCATAAGTAATTTAAGTTGAGTTTGTTGTAAGTTAAGAATTGAGGGTAATGTAGATCTGAGTTTGGGTTTTTAATTTTTATAATAAGGTAATTTTTGTTGTTTATTATTTCGTTGTTAATTTTCGTTACGGTGGGCGATCGGTGGTCATTAGTAATATTTTTAAGGATCATCAGGATCGTAAATTGTTGGATGGAATATGTATAGCTATAATTGGTTATTTCTTTTTATCAAGTTCTCTAAGGACAAATTGCATTTTGTCCTTGGTGGGCGATGATGTTAACGTCAAATATGTAAGTTTAGTAAGTTATTGGCGTAAGAGAGGGCGCTAAGACGTAGCGGTACTGAAAACCGTGTGTAACGCGGTGACGAGAGTTTTTCTCATATGTATAAGGGTTTCCGAATGATTTTATAATACATGCTTGGTCCACCTGATTTGTTTGTTTTATTTATTAATTCAAACCCGAAAATGCGCTCGGAGTCTTTTCTTTTCTTTTTCTTTTCTCGCTTGAAGTGGTTTCCTACATTAACGGAACCCTAAAAACCAGCAAAACCTGTTATTAACATTACTTCATTATACCATCCATGATAATACGAGTGACCTTGCAGTATTACATCAACGTAGGAAGCGTGGAGTGAAGTAATACTTCTGCACAGTTATGTGATCTGTGATAACTGTTATATTTTTTTCAAAATGGCGGATATTAAGGGTTTTGGAATACCGTGAATTGAGCGTAAATATGGAATTTCACTGACAAGTCAACGTTAACATTACCACTCAAAAACATAAGCTTTTAGGGAAAACTGTATAAAATACAAACGAACGTCTGAACTCACATGTTTTTATTATTGACCAATCAATAGGTACTTTTGCAAATAGTTCAACAGAGATTGTGGCATAGTACGTACATAGTTAGATAGATCTTTATTTTCATACACACACACACACACGCACAGCGATATTGATTACTAAAACATACTTTGTGCTTATTTGCAACTTTGTCTTCCGTATTATAGATTAAAATTTTTTTTTTCAGCATCACCATTTAAAACTACACAATCTTAAAGCCTGTACAATGGAAGCAAGAGATCGTATAGTCAACTTTAATATTTTGTTCGGATAAAAAAAAACTGGCTCAAACTCAATATATTCTATATTAGAAAAAGCTTCATAGAATAGAAGCACTTATAAACGTCATTATTTCAGCTCCTTCTTGTTTAATTTGGCTGTCACCAACTAACAACACTGAGTGACAGAGACAAAATGATTCAGAGACAACATCTCGTGAAAGTCCGTTCAATTAACCGTCTCGAGCCTAGGGAAAGTCACAGGGCTAGGCCACTGCCCTCAAGCACTAACTACATACCTAGAGTACTAGTTCGTTTTCCACAATGTAACATTAATAGGAGAAATCATATCGCAACTTTTTATGTTATGGCGGTGTTCGTCTTGTGCGTCGCGTCGTCCATTTTATTTTCGAATGCGCGGGAATACAGATATTAATTTGACAGGTATTTTAAAAGACTATTGTTTTAAATAAGTACATCTATTTAAGTATATTTGTAAACCACTGTTGATTCTGATGTCTGTAACACAAGTGTTTAAACTACTTAAAACGGAGTCAGATCAATGTATGTGATGTTGTAAATATATTTATTTATAAAAAAAAACTTGAGTGAAACTTTTTTATTACTCTTAATATTTCAAAAAATAACTTCAATATTTTTTAAAACTTTTTGCTGAATCATGTTCGTTATTTAAATTCGTTACTAAAAGGTTCCTTTATAATCCGCAATGTATTGACCATGTCATGTCTGAACATAACATATTTAAGTTATTTTTTTTCTCTTTAGACTTGAATGGCAAACCTGTTTTTTCGAGTGTCAGCCATCTTTCTCATCTTTCCGCCTGTAACATAACTGTTTCCTAAACAGACAAACCCAATATTCTAAACCAATACCCAATACCAGCTTCGTAGTTAAAGTTTTGCCGCCAAACTTCGTTGGACAATATCCAAGAGGTGTGAATGCAAACAATAGTCTTTATTCTTAAAGGTGTCAAGTATCCCATAGGCATAAAAAGTGGTGACTAGTGATGTCCAATAGCAGTTTGAGTAATGTTTTGTAAGGTTTACGCGACTGTTACTCATGAAATAAAACCACTTTTAAACGGATATAATCCCGGTATAATTTTAAACTACATATTTACAGGATAACCCGACGTTTCGGCACCTTTTCAGGAGTGTAATCACGGAATGACTCAGGTGTTATGCGTCACTTGTCATTGAAATTATTTGAAATTATCATAAAACTACGTACAACTCGATTTTTATTTTTAAAGCGCCGTCCCTCGTCTTCACTTTCACAATTTGATAAGTTCCTATCCACGCAGTAGGAGCTGATAGTGTCTTGAAGCTGCACAGTGTTGTGATGTCGAGTGGAACCCATTAGATGAGAAAACCAAAACCAAAAGTCGGGTTATCCTGTCGCGGAATCGCTAAACATTTTGGACGCTTGCCATCGAGACTTTCCGCCCTGAAGTTTGAAACAGTTCGAAATTCAAATGGGGAAAATACTGTGACGAATGGTTTATTTTTTTTACAAACTTACAGCTCTGGCTGTTTCGTCCAAAAAAATGTCAATACAGTTTAAAAAAAAGTTTAGGTCAATCTGACTAAATCTTAAAACTGTTTTGATTAATTTGTTCGATTGCTCCTTTACTATCATTAATTAGATGATCTCAAACGATTGAGTTTTAAATTTTCATTTCATATACTAGCTTAGAATAATCTTTCGAAAAGCGAAGGCATCTAATCCCTTGATTCCTAGGACAAGATGGATTTTTGTTTTATAAGTATCATAAGACATATATCGTTTTCCTCACTTCACCGCACCAACTATCACTCTCACTAAACAAACAGATATACATACATAATATATAGTAAGAGAGCCCACGACCAAAATTTTTGTCTCATAGCAATACGGCCAAAACCGCATCAAATCGATAGATACGATTATCCTAAACTCGAAAATACCAATATCAGACATTTTCCGCGTAGCGTTTGATCTGACCGAATTTTCAAAATTGTCAAAAATTTTACCGAACTGCATCATAGCAATATGTCTGATTTGCAGACTGTAGCTGAATGATAGTTCTGAGATACCGGAAACATATTTTTCAGACGTTAATGGTGTAGCGCAAAGCCGTAAAATCACTTAGAAAAATTAAAAATGAGACAAAAAAAATGTCTCATAGCAATACGTCTGATTTTTTTTTTATTAGTAAATTTTGGTTATTTGATGCGAACAAAACAATTTTCAGAAGGAAATGTGAACGCATTAAATTTTGAGACCGTTTTGAAAATGTTAACAAATTTTTACGATCGGTATCATAGCAATATGTCTGAAAATTGTTGGACATGATAAAATAAGTTGTCCACATGTGCAAAAAAAATATATCAGACAAATTAAGTGTAGCACCTTCTCTACCTTGGGAGTATATGCTACACTTAAAGTGTCTGAAAACAGGTTTTTGGTAATCATGGCAGCAATACGAAAAGTTGAAAAAAAAATTTATCCGTATTGCTATGATACAGGTCGGCTAAATTTGTTGACATTTTCAAAAATGCGCTCAGGCTATATGCTACGCGCAAAATGTCTGAAAACAAACTTTTTCGTAATACAATTACAAAATCTATGTACATTTTCACTATCAGACGTATTGCTATAATACCGACTGTCTTTTTTTTTTGACACAGCAGAAATGGCCTCCCACGCAGTTGCTACACTTTCGACCGTTACTACACACCTAGTCGGGTTCAGAATCATACAATCTAACGATTTTATAGGGTTTTTGCCGTATTGCTATGAGACATGGTTTTGGTCGTGGGCTCTCGTACCAATAATGATGTTGGCACATCATCGTTCGATGTAAAACAATATTATGATATGTCCCCCCCGGCGATATTACTTTCTAGCATTAGCATTGAAGTCTGATAGATGGATATTTAATATCTAACTATGTATCTAGGCGCCTCGATGGTCTTGTGGTTGAAATACCGGGTTGCTCAGTCCTGGATTCGATTCCCTGGGCGGGCAAATTTTGAGTTTTTTTTTCGAACACAAAATTTCCGCATTCTGAAAGCGTGGTGATTAAAGCAAAACCTATCTTCGTGAACACATGATTTCAAATGATGGAGGCTTTTGCCCTGAAGTGGGATATTAAAAGGCTGATGCTTAACTTTTAACTATCTTTCGAGCCGAGTAATAACGAAAAGTGCCCTCCAAAGCACACAGTAGCTCAAGATGAAAATTTTCGCCCACCCATCCGCCGACAGACTTCTGCGAAAGTTGCTTTACTTTAGCAATCGCAGGCTTAAAGAGCTAACAACCGCGCTATCGAGCTCCTCAACCAACCAAGCCAACGAATACAGGTCACACGACGAAACCAGTGGTATGTCACGACATTAAAGTTAACGAAACATACAGCAATGAAAGGTTAAAATATTGATTTGATAAGCGTGATTATCAGTTTGACATTTTATCTAGTCATTTTGACATGACAATTCGAAATATACTTATCTCAATATCGTGCCGAGGTCTCGAAGGTTAAAATTACAGGGTAAAGCATTATTTTTAAGATAGGTAGAGCTTAGTAGAACTTCCATTCGAATGAGCCGCTCGCCTGGGTAAGTACCTCCACCTCACAGAAGACCACAGCGAAGTAGCACTTCGTAACTGTTGTGCTATGTTTCTGCTGGTGAGTAAGGTCGCCAAAGCTCAGTTGGGGAGGGTATGTAGTTTTAAAAGGCATGCAACGCATCTGCGGCCCATGTCCGGTTGTTAATGTCCAAGGGCAGCGGTGATCACTTACCATCAGGTGACCCTCTTGTTCATATGCATCACCCACCTAATAAGAAAAAAAACTAGGTATATAAAAATATAGGTATAGTACATGTAGAAAGCGAGAAACAAAAATATGAAAAAATTATCCTTAAATGTACTGAATCCACTGCAATAACAAAGTTTATGCTTAATCAGCACGCTTGCCAAACGCGCATTCACGATCACAAAACCCGACAGTGTTCGGAAAACCAACACAACTTTTGCCCGACCCGGGAATCGAACCCAACACCTTGAGATTACGGGCCGGTACTTAAACCAATAGACTTAGGCACGTTTTAATAAATCGCACTCAACTCTGAGATCGAATTTGAGCGCGAACTTGAGGTCCTGTTTTATATGAGAACTAGCGGGCGCCCGCGACTTCGTCCGCGTGGATTTCGGTTTCTTTATCACCTATTTTACCCGTTAGTGGTGGAATTTTAAATAATCTTTAAAAGGGGATGCCTCCTTCATATTATCTTTATGAATGCAAAGTCTCAGCCCGATCGGTTAAAAAATGACAAAGTTTCATACTAAAGTTCACCCCCTATTTGACCCCGTTGGGGGTTGGAATTTATCAATCTCATTGATTAGGCGATGCCTACGTCATAGTAGCTTTATAAATGCAAAGTTACAGCCCGATCGGATAAAAAATGACAATGTTTCATACTAACGTTCATCCCCTATTTTACCCCCTTGGGGGTTGGAATTTATCAATATGATTGTTTAGGCGATGCCTACGTCATAGTAGCTTTATGTTTGCAAAATATCAGCCAGATACGTTTAAAATTGACAAAGTTTCATATTACCGTTCATCCCCTATTTTACCCCCTTAGGGGTTGAATTATTCAAAAGCCTTTCTTAGCGGATGCCTACGTCATAACATCTACCTGCATGCCAAATTTCAGCCTGATCCGTCCAGTGGTTTGAGCTGTGCGTTGATAGATCACTATGTCAGTCAGTCACCTTTGAGTTTTATAGATATAGAAATCGAGCTTTATATATTATAGATAGATGACATATCAAGTTCGCACTCAAGTTTGATCTCAGAGTTGAGTGCGATTTATTAATTCGAGCCTTAGACAGATTATGTTACCTTACAAAATTTTGACACTATATTGACGTGTGAAAAGACATGAATATGAATAATTAACTTTCTCCTGTTGTAAAAAGTAACAGCTCTTACAACTTCCATTGTATATGGTAACGAACGAAAGTTAAAACAAACACACTGGTTTAAACACAGATTGAGTTAAAGGTTAAGTTTGTTAGTTCTAAGGAAGTGCTAAGTGTTTTCTAATTGTGTTTTTGTAATGAGAAAAGCATTAATAAATTTAATAAATTTGAAGTTATTTCAATATTCTTCTTTCTAGCGTTTATCCCGGTTCTGTGCGGAGACCGTTTTGACTATGATCCAGGATTTGGCGAGTCTGGTTTTGAAGTTATTTCAATTACAGTAATTTATTTTCTATTTAAAATGTCTGATGTGTCTAGATCGGATAAAGAGTTCTTATATTGTTACAAGTATTAATAAACCTTAGTAAAATCAATACTAAAGTTCTTTGGGACCGAAAAACTTGACAAATTTTTAAAAGTTTTTTATTTAAATAGAGAATTGTATTTATTCCACTAATTAAAAATTAATAAGCTTCAAAGCTTTGAAAACTTGATACATCCTACACTTATTTCTTTGTTATCGTAAATAATCTCGAGATAATAAGCTTACAACGACTTAAACTTTACATTTAGGTATTTCAAAGTGTTAAATTCACAAGTCTCACAGCTTAATTAATCCGTTTAATCTTCATTCAATTGGCATATGTTGCGATAAAAGCGATCCTCAGTTCTACCAATTCTCCGAACAAAATATGACATCACACGGCAAAAACCAACAAGGCATAATGCCCAATGCAGAATAAAATATTTAGTTTTGTTTTACTTTTCACGATATGAAATTAAATTAAATAATTTATTCAGCAATTTGGTTCACTTAGTAAATTCTCGTGCACGTCAGAACTTTTTTCACCCTACCATAATAGATACACAGATAAACTGGTTTAATTAATGGGTCTAAACGTCTAAACGAAACTAATCGCGATTATTATACGAGATTAATTGATATTAAACGAGACTAAACTAAAAGAATTGTGGTATTACTACTACGTATAGAGTGGACATCGAGACCAAAATCTATGCGTCAACTTGGAGGGAAGGTAGCGGATAAGGTAGTGATTTTTTGTCTTTTATCTATGAAATGAAACGCCACTACCTTTATTTTTCATCCCTGTAATATAAAAATTGGTACATGTTTTTAAACCACAAGTCGGATTTTTTTATTATTAACATAGTACCTAAGTACAAATAGAATAGACGAAGTCCATGGACAGGACAACAATATCTCTCTAACTCTATACGTAGTAGTGAAACCTCAATGATTAAAAGAGCTTTTTTTAATGCCAGCGGCAGGCAAATGAGCAAAAGAGTCATCACCTGATGGTAGGCAATCACCGCTACTCATTGACATCAACAACCCCACAAGGGTCTCAGACGCGTTGCCTGTCTCGAAGACTCCATACCCTCCCCAACTGAGCTCTGGCGACCTAACTCACCAGCAGAAACAGCATAACAGTTACGAAGTGCTACTTCACTGTGGTCTTCTGTAAGGTGGAGGTACTTCCCGAGCAGAGCTGCTCATTCGAGTGGAAGTTCCACAAAGCTCTACCTCGCTTAAACCAGACTAAAATATCTCTTTTAATATGTAAGTGAGAGGCAAACGAGAAAAAAAGTCACCTGATGGTAAGTGATCACCGATGCCCCCCCCCCCCTCCCGAACCAACTGAGCTCTGAAGACCTTACCCACTGCAATCAACTGCAATTTTACATTCCATTGCACTTTCCGATACCAAAATTGGCCTAGACAAGCCAAAGGTCGCGGTGAGAGGAACTAAAACTAGAGCTGACTATGAATAATCGACTGGCGCTTGACTATCGATAGATCTGTGGTAGGTATTGTGACTAAACATATACTTATCGTAAATAGTATTACTACCACAAAGTCAAAGCGGTTATTTCGCAACTTGATTTACACTGAAATTCTTTTGCATGTCAAATATTTTTTTTACCCTACTAGAACACGCAACAGGAACACTAACCCTTCTAATATGATAAATGCGAAAGTAACTCTATCTGTCTATCTGTCTGTTACGCTTTCCCGCTTAAAGCTCTTAACCGATTTTAGTAAGGCACAGGCAATTTTAGGCCCTAAAAAAGAACATAGGCTACCTTTTATTGCGAAAAAAGGGATCTGAAATCCACGCGTTCGAAGTTGCGGGCGGCGTTAGTATGTATAATAATAATATCCTCCGGCCGTATTCCGACCATGGCGGCCGATCTTACGATCAGCCAAGTCCGCAGGATATACAATAGAGTACACAAGTGAGTGCGCAAGCTCAGGTACACTCCCTCACTCTCATAGTTCGGTGAGACAGGAATCTGACTCGACCGTAAAGAGATTTTCGGTAAAGAGATTTTCGGTAACCCATCCAATGACTGACCTCTGCGAAAGTTGCTTAACTTTAGCTAATTCGCAGGCCATTCATTAGCAGGCTTTTAGTTGATTCGCAGGCCTAACGCGCGAACCAAATAAAATGTTATTTGTAACTTTTTTAATGTCGATATTGTTACTAGTAAACGAGGCTAAATATCGATAGTCATTTACAACTTATCGATAGTTAAGCAACACTAGTGGTACTACTAGCGTACCGGACGAACGCTAGAGGGCAGTCGTGATCTCACAACCGGTTTCGCCTTTCGTTTGCGTTAGATAGATTAGATATATTTAGATGACATTTTCACTTTCATTTTTAGGGTTCCGTAGCCAAAATGGCAAAAAAACGGAACCCTTATAGATTCGTCATGTGTGTCTGTCTGTCTGTCTGTCTGTCTGTCTGTCCGCCAGTCTGTCACAGCCACTTTATTCCGAAACTATAAGTACTATACTGTTGAAACTTAGTGAGTGGATGTATTCTGTGAACCGCAACAAGGTTTTCATACGAAAATAGAAAAAAAATAAAAAAAGGGGGTTCCCCATAGTCAGAACTGAAACTCGAAATATTTTTTTTTCATTGAACATATACGTGTGGGGTATCTATGGATAGGTCTTTAAAAATTATATTAAGGTTTCTAATATCACTTTTTTCTAAAGTGAATACTTTGCGTGACAGACCCTTCCAAAGTGGAAAAAAGTGTGTCCCCCCCCTCTAACTTCTAAAATAAGAGGATGATAAAACTGAAATAATAATATGAACTACATTACCATAAAAACTACCAACGAAAATTGGTTCGAACGAAATCTAGTCAGTAGTTTTTTTAATACGTCAAAAATAGAATTTGTACGGAACCCTCAGTGCGGGAGTCCGACGCGCACTTGGCCAATTTTTTATCTTTACGATAGTGACGTTTGTAAAAGTTATCTAATCTTAATAAATAAACATGGTCTCTTTGATTTATATTAATTATGATGACTAATGATTTTTAGTTTTTAGCATAAAACTAGAAGAATAAAATTAGAAAACATTTTCTGAAGTTTTTTCTTTCTGTCAGGGGGAAGTATCTTTATGATATAAAAATTATAAAATATATGGCATTTGAAAAGAGCAAATGTCGAGTTTCCTGCTAGTTCTTGTAACTGCTTTCCGAATCGGTGGTAGAGTCATTATTTTGTAATTTTCTAATGATTAATGAGTGCTTCTATGAAGCCTATGTTAATCACTACATAGTATAAAACAAAGTCGCATTCTCTGTCCCTTTGTATGCTTAAATCTTTGAAACTACGCAACGGATTTTGATGCGGTTTTTTTAATAGATAGTGTGATTCAAGATGAAGGTTTTTTTTATGTATCATAATATAGTAGTAAAAAACTTAGCTACACCCATGCGAAGTCGGGGCGGATCGCTAGACTCGCTAGTAAAGAATATTTTGAATTTGAATTTGATGCGTTGCCTAGGTAGGCAACTAGGTAGGGTATGAAAATTTGAACCTTCCCCAACTGTGGAGTTGTTGAAGTCCATGTGCCTCATTTGCTTGTTTGCTTACATTAAAAAAATCCGTTCTCTGAGTTACCCGAAAAGAAAACTGACACAGTCCAAACCGGGATTCGAATCCAGGACCTCCGGCGTATAAAATTGCAACCTACTAGCCACTTCTCCACGGAGGCAGTTATTTACATTACTAACCTTTAACGCAATGTTAATCTATCTAGATTATGTAGACTACAGCAACCGAGTTTGCAAGCAATTACAACGAAAGATTACAGCGAACAGTAAAGTAAATAAAGTCGTAACGTTGACGAGGTATTCCACTTGGTGCACCTAATTTTAGAGCACCCAAAATTTGATGAGTACCAATTTATATTATTGGCTTGCCAAAATTATCAAATTACTAGCAGCCGCCCGCGACTCCGTCCAAGTGGATTTAGATTTCCAATAGCCTTAAGCCTTCCTCGTTAAATGGACTATACAACTCAAAAAGAATTTTTAAAATCGGTCCAGTAGTTCCTGAGATCAGTGCGTTCAAACAAACAAACAAACAAACAAACAAACAAACATACAAACAAACTCTTCAGCTTATATATTAGTATAGATGAATAAATATCCCACTACATCACATACACTGTTCTGACACCTTGTTAAGTAGCTTAAAAAAGCACTTGTGTTACAGATATCAAAATTAACAGCAGTATGATAAATGTACTTAAAAAGATAAATATGACACCCAGGACAAGCAGACATCCACAAATAATTTTCGAAAAACCCAGAGGTGTGGGCCCTGATTCTAACCTACCAAGTGACCAACCTTGGCCACCATCGCTCGTTTTATGAATGTATGTTGTATGTATATCTAATAGCCCTGCCAAAAATATCAATCGGTGCTCCAAGTGCACTAAGCCAAGTGCTAAAGTTGCGAATGCTCAAAGACTAGGTGACCTAAGTGGATAACCTCATGTTAACTACAGGCGTATCCAACGTAATATCAATTGTTTAATTGCCCGTACCTGTACGACGTGGTTCTGAGTAACATGACATCACGCGGGTGACAAATTGAGCCTATGAATCCCAACTAATCCCAACTAATCCCAACTAATATTATAAATGCGAAAGTAACTCTGTCTGTCTGTCTGTCTGTCTGTCTGTCTGTCTGTCTGTCTGTCTGTCTGTCTGTTACGCTTTCCCGCTTAAACCTCGCAACCGATTTTGATGAAATTTGGTACAGACAATCTTTAGACCCTGAGACAGAACATAGGCTACTTTTTATTTCGAAAAAAAGGGATGAAAGGGTTGAAATAGAGGAAACCGAAAACCACGCGGACGGAGTCGCGGGCGGCAGCTAGTAAATAAATAATAAAATAAATGCCTTGGACAAACAATTGCCTAGCCCCAAACTAAGCTCGAAGCTTGTACTACGGAAGCTAGGAAACGGACTAGGAGACATTCTTAAATACGTTTATAAACATCCATGACTCGAAATGCCATTTGCCCTTAGCGAGATTCGAACCCGCGACCCTCGGTTTTGTTGCCAGGGTCTCTGACCACTAGACCAACGGGCCCGTCTATGATTGAATGGTAGATTGATGGTGGCCTAGTGGTAAGTACCGCGCCTTACATACGTGAGGTCTTGGTTCGAATCCGGGCCCACACCTCTGGATTTTTTCGAAAACCTATGTGCTTAGCTAAAATCCTTTTATTATTGTATAATCTATTGCTAATATCTATAACAAAAATTAAAAAGCTAATGAGTTTGTTCGTTTGTATGAACGCGCTATCTCAGGAACAACTGGTACGCATTTGATAGTCCATTAGTTGAAGAATGCCTTGAGCTGAGCTATAATATAAGCTATGTGTGCGAAAACTGGACGCCACGCGGACGAAGCCGCGGGCGGCCGCTAGTCCCAAATAATTCTTGTGTAATTTAAATATATAATATCCTCTGCACCTGGCTGATTTTAAGATTGGCCGTCGATATCGCAAAAAATAACAAAAACAAGACAGTAACATACTTTTCCCACGCAAAACAAAATAATAAACGACATTTTCGATCAATGTCCTTGCGGAATTTTATCAAAGAAACACACAAACAACAAAATACGGCTACACAAATAAAAATTAACATATTAATTAAGTACAAATTGATTAATTCTGACGATTATGACACGATGCTTTAATATTAGGTAACGTGCAAACAAAAATGGAAAGAAATTAATGCATATTATGCACAATTATATCACAGACAATGGGTTTGTCCTCACGTCAGCAATACATGAATATTCATTTAAAAAATTGGCTTGGTGCAACTTTTATGTGAAGGAGGGTTCCGTATAGATTTTTTTTTTATAAGCCGAATCCGCGTGGCCTATTTTATACCCTTCGGGGTGGAATTTATGAAAATCCTTTCATAGGGAATGCCTAAGTCACTTTATGCATGTAAAGTGGTCATTTTAAAATTGATTAAATTGAAAATCTCTTATCCCCTATTGTATGCCCTTGTGGGCAGAATCTATCAAAATCCTTTATAAGCCTACGTCATAACATCTACCCGCATGCCACATTTCAGCCCGATACGTCCAATGGTTTAAGCTGTTCGTTGGTAGTTTCGTATTTATTTATTGATAACGATTTTGAAGTAAATAGTTGCGTTGCTTTATTTATTTATTAATTTACATACGGTACGCATACAGGTTACAATCATAACTATATACCTTTAAATATAAATCTAGCATAACTCAAGTTATATGTCGAAAAGAAATTGACATTTCACATCACCATTTATGATGTCAAATGTCAATGTCACCTCCCTTCTTAGCGTGCCATAATACGTTGACGGCTGGCTTATCTTAATCTATGACTAATTAATTAACCACCTACCTACCCACTAAACCACGATAGTACCTACACAATACACATCTATCAAAAGAGGGTTATTTCAATGCCTACGGTACTCCAAAACCGTCTAGAAAATTCTAACCATCTGTTACGAGTGTAGGAGTTATGAATACGATTGTAAAATTAGTATAGGTGACATTAACGTAAAATGAGGATGTGACCTCATCCCACTAAGGTCCTTTTTATACTCCAGAATGAGTTATGAGCGGGAATGAGCAAGTTCAAGTGACCATTGACCAGTTTCTTGGGACAGTAGTTAAGCCTACTTAGTCGAAACGAGCGATGGAAGAGTGAATGCTAATTTGACTCAATAATAACAAATTGTTGGTGATTTCGTGGTGAGAGTATACTAAACTGACATTGACTACTTTCTTGGGACATTAGTTAAAAGTAACGTATTGAAACGGGCGATGAAAAGGAATTCAATAATTTATATGGGTACCATGACTATAGTTCAAGGGTCTTTATTCCAATACAATGATGAAGGAAATAAAGAAAAATATCATTTATTTTGTTGGCTTCAGAGCTGCATCGACTTTGAAAAACAATAATCTATCGAGAAGTAGCGTCAAAGAACTCGATAGTAGCTCATTTTTATCGCAAAGATAAAAAAAAATGCAGAATAAAGATCAATATGCTGTATAATAGAGATCATTGACTAATCTTGTAGTGTCCCTAACCTTTTAATGGTAAGGTTATGCCATGAATTCTTAAATCGCAAGATACATATTATATAATATATAAAGCTATCATTTCATCGCTCGTCATAATTAAAAGCTATAATGAGGTGCAAACTCAATTAATAAGGCTGGCGTTCTGTTGCAGCATCTATTCTTAATTTTTTATTTTTTTTTAATAAGTTTATTTTAATAAATTTAAGTTTTCTAAGCTAAACTGTTAAACCTATTACAAAACCCTAACATTTCAATTACCTACATCTTCACAATACAATATTGCCAGAACACATTACTATTATGGCGACATATTTGACATATTTCGCCAGAATTATGTCATGTTCAATTTTTATTGGAAAGGCACTAACACACCAATTCAAAATCGACTCTGACACAATTACAATTACGAATCAATATTGAATGCAACATTCCAACACTTTGACCTTTATTTCCTACCACAATGGCACTTAGTTCAATGATATAACACCGTGAGTTTGCAAACTATGTACATAGAAACATAGAAATTCAATCCATTACCTAACTATTTGCTGTCTTGGATTAAAGTTAAGTCAACTTATAGCAGATTTTAACAATCGGGGTGTTTGGCAGAAATAAGTGCTAGGACGCGCTAACGATTAAATAAGCAAAATGGCGGATTGTGTCAGCGCAACTGAAGCACAGACTGAAGTTAGCAAACATGTCCTGGCCGAAAACTGTACAGTTTGTTTGACACAATCCGCCATTTTGCTTATTTAATCGTTAGCGCTTCCTAGCGCTTTTTTCTGCCAAACGCCCCCATTGTTTCATCTCCCAGTAAAAATCAGCCTATCATGTTAAAGCAACTATTAAATAAAATATAAAATAAATAAATTGTTTAGACTAACACACCAATTGCCTAGCCCCAAACTAAGCTCGAAGCTTGTACTATGGAAGCTAGCGAACGGATAGACATACTTAAATACGTTTATAAACATCCATTACTCGACTACAAATGCCGATGTTCATCACGCAAACATTTGCCCATAGCGGGCTTCGAACCCGCGACCCTTGGTTTTGTAGCCAGTGTCTCTGGTCACTAGACCAAAGGGCCCGTCCAGGTTGTTTGTTTGTTTGTTTGTTTCATCTCCCGGTAAAAGTAAACTTATCACTAAGCAAACTTTTATTTTTTAAATGTTTGACTACCACTCTAAAACCGGGTATGCAATGCAACATCAAGTTCATTGCGCCATCTTTATTTACCATATACTACTGACATAAACATACAAACAGACACACAACAGGTTTTTTATGTTTACAACTTGACCTTCGCTTGGAAGTTATGTTAGAACGTCAACGGCTATGATTGTGAAATGAGGCCGTCAAGTTAAGCTTCTGTTATGTGGTCAGTTAAGATGGGTGTGCAAAGTTTGTTAGAAGTTTTTTTTTTTAAACAAAATGTTTATTTGTTTGAATTATTGGCTGATAGGTAGTGACGTTCGATCAAAATGTTGTTTTGTTTGATATTTATTTTTTATTTTAATGTTATTGTTAATTTTTAGGAAATGTTCTGAACACTTAATGAAAGGTTAATATATTTGACCATGTTCCTGTACAAGAACTACTAATATATATATATTTCTCCTCTCCTCCCAGTCTGGGCACTGGAAACCTAACAAAATCCCTATTCCTACACTCTTAAACACATTCGGCCAAATATTGGGCAGTCAATTAATGGGGTAAATTTTTTATTGAATTTTTAAACCCCCTCACTTTTTTTGGTGACTTTATTGACCCTCCCCCCCCCCCCCCCCCGAGGCTCGCATGACAAATGGACGGCCCCTATGTACATCGGACAGCATTCACTTGCATACTATTTGCATATTACGTGCATCCTCATCATAATTGGACGCATAAAAACTATAATAATACTCGTTATTGCATGCAAGTTGCATGTCATACCCTGTATATGCAATTCACTTGATGGTACTGGCCAATGTTTAGCATAATTTGTATGGAATCCCACCATTTTTGGGGCTCCGTAGCCACATGGCAAAATCGGAACCCTTATAGATTCGTCATGTCTGTCTGTCTGTCTGTCTATCCGCCAGTCTGTCTCATCCACTTTATTTCTAAACTATAAGAACTAGACGGTTGAAACAGGGTAAGAGGATGTATTTAGAACTGAAACTATGGCTCTAGTGAGTAGTTTTTTTTAATAAGTCATAAACAGAATTTGTACGAAACCCTCGGTGCGCGAGACTGGCTCACATTTGGCCGGTTTTTATTATTCCGTACACCTTGCGAAAGAAATACTGGTAATGTCAATTTAATTGGACGAATGATTGATTATTGATTGATGATTTTAATCGTGTGATATCACGAAACATTAACATCAAGAGAAGAATATAATATTACTAGCGGCCGCCCGCGACTCCGTCCGCGTGGATTTCGATTTCCAATATCCTATGTGTTATTCTGATGTATAAGCTATATTGTGGTAAAGTTTCATTCAAATCCATCCAGTAGTTTTTACGTGAAAGAGTAACAAACATCCATACATCCATACATCCAAACATCCATACATCCATACATCCATACATCCACACATACAAACTTTCGCCTTTATAATAGTAGTAGGATTGTTTGTTCGTCGATAATCCACGAATTGCCTAGTTCCCAAACTTATCTCGAAGCTTCTTCTATTAAGGCTATGGAACGGATAGACATACCTACTTATATACTGATATAAATATCTATGACTCGAGTACAAATTCCGATGTTTGTCACACAAACATTTGCTCATAGAGGCTAGCTGAACATCCCCGGTGAACATAGGGTACTTTTGATCCCGGAAATATTGGGGGAAGGGGGGATATTTGAAAACTCGCGGGTGAAACCGCAGGCGGAAGGCAAGTATCTAGATCGATAATACAAGACTTAAATATTGAAGTAGTAAATAAGTTCAGTGAAAATAATTGAATCAACCACACCTCATCATTTTCATAACACAATAACCCAAGACAAATATGGCTGCCGCTTCCCGCGTCACCGTTTCCGGCTGTCATGGCGTCGTTTCCGCCCCGCGCCGCCATCTAGCGGGACTCGCGGTAAACATGCAAATATGGCGCTGTCTATGGTCGTGATTTCCTTGACTATTGATTTATAGAATCAGGTTTATTGTTTATTTATCCTGTGGTTGAGTATTTTGAATAATCTGGGTGTATTAATTTCGCAATTGTTAAATTTTGTTTATTATAACAAGGAGTTGAATTTTGTGCGACCATTCGGCGCAAATTTACACACAAAATCATTTGACCTTCGTATATTATTCCCCAAACTAAGCTCAAATCTTGTACTACGGATGCTAGGGAACGGACCTTCGAACCCACCACCCTCGGTTTTGCTGCCAGGGTCTCTGAACCACTTGACCAACGGTCCTTTTTTATGATTAACAAATTGACGTAGATTTATCATTCATTTCCTTAGTTCGCATGCTCAAGGAAAACTTATTCCTTGTATGTCTGTGATAATAAACCGCACTTACAATACTATTTCTACATTTCCTCTAGCAAAAATGTCCATATTATTCGACTTGTGGCCACCCGCGACTTCGTTCCAGTGAATTTAGGTTCCGGCTCACATAGTTCATAGATTATAGCTTAAAGCCTTCCTAGACATATGGACTATACAACAAAAATTAAATTTTAAAATTCGGATCAGTAGTTCCTGAGATGAGCGCGTTCAAACAAACATTTTTTTCGTTTTTTTTTGCATAGAGTAGTATAGATAGATAGATAGAACTCTAATCCTCTGGTTTTCTAGCAATATTCTTTGCTACACCAAAATCAGATATTCAAACCGTTCACTTCCAAGTCTTTATCTAAAATATGCAAGGATTTAAATTCTGTCCACAACCTTTAGACCATTTGAATGCACACAACGGACTAACTCAACAGCACATTAACACGAAACAAACTTCTGATTTGAAGTCGGTTAAAACTACATTTATCTACACTAATGTTAAAAAGAGGAAAACTTTGTTTGTTTACTTGTAACTTGACCGATTTTAAAGGATCTTTCACCATTCGAAAATTACAAAAGCCCCGAGTAGCAATGACTAGGTAAGGTACCTTATTTAGTTTTCAAAAAATATGTGTTTTAATGTCACGTTAAGTACCCGTGCGAAGAAGGGACGAACCGCTTGAGACGAACTTCTTAGCTATCCATGGATTCTCCGTGCGGGTGCCGGGTCCATCGCGTGGAACAGAGAGGAATGTCATTCGGCGCCTGGGAATTTCGACCCATTAGACATTAAGTCATTACTTCCGTAATTCAGGGGTATAGAGCTGAATAGAACCTTACAGAAGACCACGGTGAAGATGAAGTCCATTACAGTTGTGCTGTGTTCCTGCTGGTAAGTCAGGTCTCCAGAAATAACCTTAGCAACGAACGTACGTAACGCCAAGCAATATAATGTTACAGTTTTATAGTATCGGGGCATACGTAACGATTTGAAACTACGGAAAAGTTCATAGAAGCTGCCCCTGAGAATACGGTATTTGACTGACAGGTCAAATCACCTCCTTTTATAAAATGTCAAAAACGTAGGAAAAACTGTATGAAATACTGAATTGTGACGTCACATTTCTGTATTGTCATGTCAAATCAGTACTCCTTTGGTTTCAATTAGCTGTAATAATTTGTTAAAAGCCCAGTGGTAAGGGGATAAAAAATGTGTGCTTAATTTTTGATTTCATCTCTAATGTAGAATATCATAATTTATTTCGTATGCAGTCAAATACCTAATTGAACCAATCTCACGCATGAGAAGCGCCGTTCAAAGCCACTCGTCTTAACAAAAGGCCTTGACTATGGTCAAAAACAGACCCATCTTAATTAAACCAAGCCTCTCGCATATATTAAAGGCGTCTGCAATGCAAGAGTTGCGCATACGCATGGCTGCCTCGCCAAAATATAGGGTGTAACAAAATATACTGCAAATATTTTAAGGGCGACGAACTGTTTAGTGGAAATGTAACACATTTTGTGAGTAAAAAATCAATGATAATACGATAGTTTCCGAGAAAATCAACAAATAAGTGAATAATTGAAGAAAGTAAAATTTTTGTCTTATGCGAGACAGAGGGTCATGTCTTATCAGTGTTATACAATTACTACGCTCGTCCTGCCCCATAAGCAACGTGGTGGAGGGGGCCTAAGCTCAAAGGACAAAAAGAGCAAGTTGGCCAATGCAGGATATGCAAAATTTGGTGAGCATTAAAATTTAATTTTTTGTCCGAATGCATATTACATTGGCACTTAACAATTCGCCCTTAAAATATTTGCAGTATGTTTTGTTACACCCTGTATACAGTCATACTCAGTAAACGAAGCTCAATAATAGCCCTTATACCTTTGACATAAGAGCGGTCTATCTGTTTCGTCTGACGTGAGTCGTCTGTACGTCTGTTTGTTACATAATTAAGATTTCAGATATTCAAATATGTGTCAGTTGTTACGTGAGTTATGCCAAGTGATTTACGATTTGCGTTTCAAATTCACAAATACAATATTGTGAATGGATGAACGTGGTGAATGGGTAAAGTTAAGTGGAACTTCCACTCGAATGAGCCGCTCGTCTGGGGAAGTACCTCCACCTTGCAGAAGACCACAGTGAAGTAGCACTTCGCAACTATTGTGCTATGTCTCTGCTGGTGAGTAAGATCGCCAGAGCTCAGGTTTGTTTGTTTGTTGGAACAAATCTTATCTCAAAAACTACTGGTTCGAATTGAAAAAATGTTTTTGGCGTGGTCCATTTGTCAAGGTAGGCTTTTAACTATAGGTAGTATAACACAATGTGTGCACAAACCCGAAATCCACGCGAAAGGAGTCGCGTGCGGCTGCTAGTAAATAATAACAACAACTAATCCCTTGGAAATCTTAATCAAGTAATTTGCCAATGCCTGCTCCATTTCACACCCTGATTCGTAAAATATGGTTTTCCTTGCGAAAAACTTCGATATAATTCTGTACTTACTTACATGAAGATCTATGAAACCATCACACAATGAACTATTTTTCTTTCTTTTCAATGAAGTGACAGCGAAATTTATGCAGATTTTCCTGCCCTAAAGTTTTATCATGACATGATTCAACCATCTTGAAATAGCTCAACATCATAATCTGTATCATAAATGTTGAGAATGATAATTTCAAAATGGTGTCAGTATGTAAATAGAGATAGCTGAAACAAGTCCTCAAATGATATCATGTGTCATACTGAGATGACAGTTATGAGTAAGAAGACAAACTAATACAACATCATATTTTTTATATTAATTACAGGCAGGCAAAGTACCAAGAGGGTCACCTGATGGTAAGTGATCACCGCTGCCCATGGAAATCAACAAACCCCCATCTAGTGGAGGCCTACATACATCCAAATGTGGACTGCAATAGGCCGCTCGGCCTATTGCAGTCCAGTCCAAGAATTTTTTTCATAGATACAATAAACAGTTCATACAATAATAATAGAACGCCACGATGGCCCAGTGGTTTAAGTACCGGGCCGTAGTCTCAAAATCCTGGGTTCGATACCTGGGACGGGCAAAATTTGTGTCGATTTTTTTGAACACAGGCCGGGTTTGTGATCATCAGCCAGCATTTGGCAAGCGTGGTGATTGAGCGAATACCCATCTTTGTAACGAAAACATGATTTCAAATGATTGAGGCCTTTGTCCTGCTGTGGGACATTAATAGGCTGACTTTACTTTTCACAATAATGCCGAAAGTATTTTTTTAATGAATTTATGAATGGTTTTGGTAAAAACAAATGAGTTCTTATCCTATTCTTATTATCACTCACACCGAATACGTCATCCAGTTAATAGGTAGATTAGATATACCACTTATCTCGATACAATTCTATAGAAGCAAGGTTATTTACAAATGCAACTTGTCTATACGTCACTCCATACATGGAAAGACGGAAAAGATGTAAATAAACTTATGTAGGTACTGGTTTTATGTAAACAAACAAAGACTGGAAAACTAGTTTTTCTGTAAGTTTTTGTTTTGTTTTTCTTGCAATGACGATTGGTTTCGTGTAGTGGTTAAGAAATTGACTGTTCCACTAAGTGGTTGTGGGTTTGCTTCCTGCTCTGTACCTAAAAATATTTTTGTGTATAAACATTTGTAGTAGTATGTCTAGGTTCAAGAAGTATTATGTCATATGAGGCCTGCGATTGCAAAGTATAGCAACTTTCGCAGAGGCCAGTCATCCGATGGTTGACCGATGGATCTCGAGCACCTCCGTGCTTGGGAAGGCACGTTAAGCCGCGTCGGTCCTGCGCTTGATCTCTCTACGGTCGTGTCAGACTGCTGCCCCACCGAACTATGAGAGTGAAGGAATAGGGAGTGCACCTGTGCTTGCGCACTCACTTTTGCACTATAAATATCCTGCATACCTGGATGATCGTAAGATCAGCCGCCATAGCCGAAAAACGGCCGGAAGGAGTAGTATTATGTAATTTGATTGTTGAACGGACGTCCATATCTCAAGCTAGTTAGAACAATGTATGTGATGCTGTGACATATTTTTTATGCTTCAATTACAAATATTAGGGGAGACCGGGGCTGGATGTGACACGGGTAGGTTGTTACAGAGACATTGGCCGCGAAACAGAGAGCGCAATTTTAACGTCAAAAAGAGCCAAATACTCTCCCCACCACCGGCTACCATGGTGCGAGAGCCGGGGTCGCCAGCGTTTTTGTGAGAGGAGCCTGCGCATGCCGCCCTTAAAATTGCAGTTTAGTAAAATTTTACTCTTTTAGTAATATTGGTTTACAAGCTATGTTTCATAATGTCAGAGGTGCCCTTCTTCTGCTATGTTTTCCCTAATGGTTTCGCTTTGCAATGAATATTCGGTTTTACAGATAAAATTAATAATGTTTTCACTACATAACCTTGTATGCTTAGATTTGGGGTTGGGGCAAAAAGTTACATTTGCTCGGGGCAGGTTGTGACAGTTGTTTTAACAGATACGCATGATAAAAATGCTTAAGCACTGAGACAGAACAAGAAAAAGGTAAATAAATCCAAGAAAGGAAAGTCTGCCAATGGGGGAAAATCTAACGGAAAGAGGGCAGATCAGGAAAATGAGTCTTATGCCAATAAGGAAAAGAGAAAAAATAACAAAAAAGCATGCGGTAACAGGAAGATCCTACATTACAATAAAATACATACTATTAGTATATAACATACTAATAGAATAGTTTTGAGTTATGCAGAGCTATACGTATAATCTATTTATCTTACATATATATAAAACTCAAAGGTGAGAGTCTGACTGACTGACTGACATAGTGATCTATTAACGCACAGCCCAACCAAACCACTTATATAAAACTCAAAAGTTACTGAAAGACTGACATAGTGATCTATCAACGCACAGCCCAAACCACTGGACGGATCGGGCTGAAATTTGGCATGCAGGCGGATGTTATGACGTAGCATCCGCTAAGAAAGGATTTTGATCAATTCAACCCCCAAGGGGGTAAAATAGGGGATGAACGGTTTTATGAAACTTTGTCAATTTTAAACCGATCAGGTTGATACTTTGCATTAAAAAAGCTACTATGACGTAGGCAGTGTTTAAGAAATTATTTTGATAAATTCCACCCCTAACGGGATAAAATAGGGGCTGAAATTTGAATGAAACTTTGTCAATTTAAAACCGATCGGGTTGAAAATTTGAATGCATAAAGGTACTATGACGTAGGCATCCTCTAAGAAGGGATTTTGATGAATTCCACCCCAAAGGGGGTAAAATAGGGAATGAAATTTTGTATGAAACCGAAATCCACGCGGACGGAGTCGCGGGCGCCCGCTAGTCTATTTATAAATTGATAAATTATCTGGATTTTGTTTTTGCGCAGTAGAAGGCCTAATATTAAATTTGTAATTTCGTTTCATTTTGATGCATTATTATGTTTTCCTTGGTATGAGGCAGGCAGGACTGCTTTTATATGTTATGTTATTTAAATGTATTTAAATAAAGAAAAGTAACAATTTTTGATAAATTATTTCTAGTAAAAGATTATATAATACGTTTGTTTTCAATTGTAACAACTTGCCCCATGTAGTGTAACAATCTGCCCCGAGCACGGGGTTGAATGTTACACAGGTTTTTTTCCACAAATCACACATTTATGTCTTAACTATTAGTCTACAACATAACATTTATTTTGAATAAAGTTCCTAGATAGTTTCTTTATCAAACAAGCCTAGACTCAGGTAAATCAATCAAACCTACGAAAAGATATGACAGTTTGAAAAAAAAATGTCACTACCGGCCCCGGTCTCCCCTAATGTTCAATGTTTACCCACACAAATATTAACGGGGGGGGGGGGGGGCAATTACAAAACCAAGTGATTTCCGAACAATAGTTCCAATTACCAATTTCACGGCTATACAAACTGCAACCTACCAGTACCAACAAGTCACACAGTCACAGACACAGCAGAATAAAATGATTAATGATAAAGCTATTAAATAACAATTGAGCAAAAACTATCAACCCATACAATAAGTAGCAAAGGTGTAATTGTTCGTCGACCATAGATTAAAATCGTTTCATATGCCCCAACACCGGAAAACTACGGAATTATTTGTTTTTCATGATGTCCCTTTCAACACTTCGATAAATAAATAAATATATAATAAATTCTCTGGACTAACACACCAATTGCCTGCCTCCAAACTAATCTCGAAGCTTGTACTATGGATGCTAAGGAACGGATAGACATCCTTTAATCTATTAATATATGTATAAAGCTCGATCTTCTATAATATAAAGCTGAAGAGTTTGTTTGTTTGTTTGTATGTTTGTTTGAACGAGCTAATCTCAGGAACTACTGGATCGAATTGAAAAAATATTTTTGTGTTGGATAGTCCATTTGACGGGGAAGGCTTTAGGCAATTGGAAAACGCAATCCACGCGGACGGAGTCGCGGGCGGAGTCGCGGGCGGTCGCTAGTACTTTATAAACATCCATATCTCAAGTACAAATGCCGATGTTCATCACACAAACATTTGCCCCTAGCAGGATTCGAACCAGCAACCTTTGTTTGGAAGCCAAGGTTTCTGACCACTATACCAACGAGCCCGTCCGATAAGTAGCGACAGTCACTTAACATTTTAGTGCCAATTTCTGAGCCGTTCTAAGTATGACGAGGGCTTACTAACGATTTGAATCTACGTACCAACCCATACGGTAAGAATCAAAGGTGTAATTGTTTGTCGACCTTGAATGCTATAGCTTTATAACACCGACTACTTTATTACGGTGCTAAGGACATATGATGTCACACTTGTACCTATTATAAGATACCTTATGAGCTTATGACTTCCTCCGAGATGAAGTCTTTCTAGGTTCAAGTATTTAAGTCGGTAAAGGTAAGTCTAGCTAGAAATGTATTTTATATTGAGTTTTTAGAAGCATTCCTTGCAGAGCACACATTTTTGAGCACATCCTCGAAGAGCACAGTAAGTATTACTCACATAAAAATTGGACTGTGCTACATAAAAATTTTTACTGTGCTCTATGATGAAGGATTCAAATGTATTTATAGCACAGAACTATGCTGAGAGAAATTATTAAAGCATCTTGATTATCATCGCCCATCACGCCGAAAGTACTGAGAAGATTTTGATTAAACTTGGCATACAGCTAAGGTATGGGCTGACTTAGGTGATAGAATAATATCTTTTTATCACGATTATATGCTCCTATGGGGGAAGCGTTTCCTTAGAATGACTACATTCGGAAAGATTCAAAGATGAAAGATCATTCGGGAAAACACTGTGAGAAAACCTGCACATTCAGATAGTTTCTGACTTTTTGTGTAACCATAATCCAATCTGTCTGGTTCCCCTCTAAGGGTTACGAAGGTCTGATGGCAGTCGCTTCACTGTAATAACCAGATACACCAAAACCTGGATCATGGTCAAAGCGGACCCCGTCCAGAAACGGGATAAACGCTAGGAAGAGGAAGGAGTTGAGTGCTCAAACCTCAATCCTCATAATATGACAAACGACCTCTGCACCGAAGTCCATGGAATGTCGTCTCTTCATAATCAGAATGCGCTTATCTAAGGCACGGTGCAGGCCAGCGCATAGTCACTTGAATGCAACCTTGAATATTGACAATGCATTTTGACTTTAAAACAATATTTTTGAAAGAAGAAAGAAAATACATTTATTGGCAAAAACCTCAACACACACTAAACACAATAAATTGAATAATAAAATATAACAAGAACAAAAATTAACAACAGGACAAAGAGATAAAATAAAACAGGTGTTTGTGTGTGTGTGTGTGTGTGTCATGCCAATCAGATCCGTACCTCAGCATGAGAAGGCATTTTAAATCTATACAAATATTATAAAGAGGAAAGGTTTGATTTTTTGTTTGTTTGTTTGTTTTTATGAATTGAATAGGCTCCGAAACTACTTGGCAGATTTGAAAAATTCTTTTACTGTTGGAAAGCTACATTCACCCAGAGTAACATAGGCTATATTTTATCCCGGTACGGGAAGTAGTTCCCCCGGGACGCGGGAGAAACCGCGTGACGGGCCGCTAGTTTTTGATAAAAATAAACACACTATATCGAAATAATCACAAATATTCATGTATCATAGTCAAAGCGGATCCCGCATAGAAGTGTCCATATCCTTTTAAAGTATAAACGCTAGGAAGAAGATTCAACAAAACACTTCTAAATTCCAACAAAAGTCATGTATACGGGCGGTAACATCTCCGTTGCATACAATATGCAAGCAAATGCATACTGCATGTAATGTATGCAACATCGTACGAAAGCCATTTCCCGCTCCGTAACACACGAAATGCAATCTAGGCTGATCTTAGATGCGATAGATGGAGGAAATATTTCTACGAGAATTATTATACATTTCAATGTTGAGATTCTAAGGCATCTTATGTTGGAGTGCTTTCATTGCTTTACTGATTCGGTTACTAAATAAATAAAAATAACATGTGCCCCTAGGGGGATTCGCACCCACGACCTTTGGTTTTATGGGGAAGGCTCGTTCCTAGTGATTAGACCAACGGACCTGTCAAAATGAATGATCCATATTTTGTACTTCCAATTGTTTCATTGAATGACAATTAGTATGCAGTATATTACTTAACTAAGTACCTAAGCTGCATAAAATGCATTTCTTAGATTCATAATTCCAATTATACCTACACCGTGACATTTTAATGCTTGTTTTCCCGTGCCACAAAACAATAATACACCTTTAGTTTATCTTTACCTATATAATAAAGCTCAGGAGCTACTGGATTGAAGTGAAAAATAAATGTTTTGGATAGTCCATTTGTGTGCGGAAACCGAAATCCTCGCGATCGGAGTCAAAGGAGTGGAATATTAGGAACAATCTCTGATAAGTTATCTAAACATAGATAGATATAAAATAGGAGTTCATTATCAATACTTATCAATGATGATGACCAGTACTTTATCTAGCATCTGTGGTCACTGATAAATGTGTGTTATCAACCACTAATCATTTACTGCATTATAATGACGACCACACCACATGTTTACTACGTCACCACAAATTTTGTAGATATAAATATTGTATTATATGTTATAGGGAGGCAAACGAACAAGAGCGTCGCCTGATGGTAAGTGATCGCTGCCCATGGACATCAGCAACCCCAAAAAGCAAAGTTTAGAGATCAAACGCAGCCTACATGATTCTATCATCATTATCAGCCTAATACAGTCCACTGCTAGATATAGGCTTCTCCCAGATAATGGGTTATGCCTATAGTCACCACTCACCACGCTGGGCAGGAGGGTCAGGGATATTTCACAGACAAACAAAAGCATTATCTATACTTATAATAAATCTGTAGAGAGGTCAATTCTGTACATTAAATATTTTTCGAAAATAACTATCAGGGGGTGTTCAGTGATCGATACTGATACCAAAAAAGCAATCAGTAAAATTTTTGTCTGTCTGTCTGTCTGTCTGTCTGTCTGTCTGTCTGTCTGTATGTTCCTTATAGAAACAAAAACTACTGGATGGATTTTGACGAAACTTGGTACCATTATTCTTCATACTCCTGGGCATATTATAGGATACTTTTCATCACGTTACAATCAACAGGAGTAGCGTAGTGAAGGGAAATGTGGGGAAAACGGGAGAATTTACTCCATTTCTTAAGCTTCAGTCGCGTGTGCAGCCTTAATGGTTAAAGTCACATAGAAATCATGTATGACGTAAGTATTCTACATAAAATTGCCTAAAAAATATCCCCCAACAGCATATGTCTATCTTTTATGGTTGACTCACAATAACACGTGCAACTCAAGATCGAAATTGGTTTGAACGCGCTAAGCTCAGGAACTACTGGTTCGAATTGACAAAACATTTTGTTTTGGATAGTTCACTTACCGCTTACCATTTGTCGAGGTAGGCTTTAAGCTATTGTATATTCCTTTAGTTTATCATTGTAAATTATTGTGCTAGCGAACTATTTAGTTCTAAAATGTGCCGATAGATGGCGCACCTCGCTAGAGGCGCGGCCGCGGATCTGAACGGATGATTTCTCAAATATATATATAAGGTCTCCAGATTATTGTTAATAATGATAAGCGTTTCCCGTCGCTTAATTTGACTATTATTTCTATCCTGGGTAATTAGTTCCATAAAAGTGTGCAAGTTGACTGCTTGCATATAGACCGTTGTTTTATTCAGCTATTTTTAGTAAGACTGTGTGTGTGCGGAAATCGTAACCCACGCGGACGGAGTCGCTGGCGGCCGCTAGTAAAAAATAAATTAATTCCTGAGATAAACACACTAATTGCCTATCTCCAAACTAAGCTCGAAGCTTGTACTATGGATGCTAGGAAACGGATTGACAATTGTCATACTCTAATACTACAACTATCCATGACTAGTACCAATGGTGATGTTAATTGTATCATATATATATATATTTGTTTATTTTATCACACAAACATTTGGTCCTAGCAAGATTCTAACCCGCAAACCTTAGTTTCTCGTTTTGTAGGTTACTAACCACTAGACCTTAAAACCTTTTAATTTGTAACTTTGTGCTAGGTTTTTATATATATTTATTTCTAGAAAACCTTCTTTCGATCAGATTAATTAATACCACAATCAGTATATCCTCGCCTTTACAACCCTGCTAGGAAGCAAGTTAAGAATGCAGTTACTCCATCCATAGTTAGATGCGGAACTACGGAAGATATCCTAGTATGGTCTAGGTATTCTAGGTTGATAGACCTATGTACCTGACAAGTGGCTAGTTGGGTTTTGAGGGACAATGTAGTAGGAAGCATTGTTCAGTCTCTTTGATAGTTTAGACTTATCATAGACATATTATAAAAACAATAATTGGTAAGTGTATTGTTTAAGTATCTACAAACATTTTATTTACGTAAGTAGTTGTATTGGTCAATTGCTATTTGAACTTTAGTCAAATATAGAGTAATGCATTCCTCATTTATTGACATCGACTGGCCAATTAAAAACCCTGACCACAAATGGAGGGGTACAGATTGGAATCCCACAAGGTATGCGTTAATGTTCAAAAAATAATTAGCTTTCTACATTAAATAGGGTATAAATCAAATTTTCCTAGCATTTATTACACGACCTAACAGTACTATTTTGCAATTTGTGTGGTGTGGTAGTACCTAAATAGAATTGATTTAAAAATACATATGTTCAAATATTCCACTTGCATCATTTTATTTATTCCATTTACCTACGTTGCCCGAATGCAAATAAATGAATAAAACTTAAAACATTTTAAGGACATACAAACTCCATATAACAAATATAGTACGCGGTCAACCCACAGTCGGAACTCCTCAACATATAATTGATTAACATATCAATTATTCGTAATCCAACCTTCGGACGCCGAAATGTCTGCCCACATATGCGAAATGTTTGGTGATGCGACCTTGAACTCAATTCCGTGCATAATATGCACTGTTATGGCTCGTCAAGAGGTTTGATGGAAATATCTATAACTGTTGTGCTATGTTTCTACTGGTGAGTAAGGTCGCCAGAGCTCATTTGGAGAGGGTTTGGGGTCTTAAAAGCAGGCAAAGCATCTGCGACCCTTGTGCAGTTGTTGATGTCATTGGGCAGCGGTGATCACTTACTATAAAGTCATAAATGAAGGTCTTGAGGATTAGAACAATGTCCCCACGGTTGGACAACGATCCTGGGTAAAATAGCTATTCTGGAATCCTTTCAGACGAAGTCGTCGAGGAATACTTAAAATTCCTAGTTAAATTCTTCTGACTTACCAAAAGTGTACACTAAAAAATGCATAATAACTTTTTAGAGGTTTGAACCTGTGAATTAACTGTCAACTCAAACCATTTAAATAAAGCTGAAGAGTTTGTTTGTTTGTTCCTCCGTTTGTCTAACGCGCTTATCTCAGGAACTACTGGTTCGAATTGAAAAAACTTGTGTAGGAAAGTCCATTTTTCGAGGAATGCTTTAAGCTATTATGACACTTTGTGTGCGGAAACCGAAATCGGCTTAGTGTGGTTCTACACCAACTTTTATGATTATAGACCTTCACAGAGAAAAATGATGTCCATAGTCACCACGCTGGGCAGGCGGGCTGGTGACCGCAGTATGGCGAACGATACAACACAGGGGAACGCTGCTGCCCATCCCCCGGAATGTGCCTCAGACGCTTCTTATGACACCTACGGGAAGAAATGGGTAGTAACTATTTCTACGCCCGCACTGCACAGCACGGAAGAAAATAAATACAGTTTTAAAGGAAAAGTTATCGTAAGTGTTGGTAAAAATAACAAATTCGCAAATGTACCGTCGTCAAAATATAGAGCACATGTTTATTCATGATTGTCTTATCACTAATACCACTAGACTTGTTGTACTGAATACACAACTCAGGTTAAATACGGACAGGTCTTGAGTAAGTATTTTAAGATATCACTTCTTCTAAATGTATGTAACTCCAAAGGTGACTGACTGACTGACATAGTGATCTATCAACGCACAGCCAAAATCTGGACGGATCGGGCTTGGCATTCAGGTAGATGTTCCATCATTCATATCGGACAATCAGGTGATTCGAGTGAAATTAGTACCCACGACCTCCGAGGTTTGAAGCCCAGCCAATGTTTCGTCCTATATTTATTTTTACGGAAAAGCCAATGGCAAACTTTTCCATTACAATTGCCATGAGAGTTATAACGTTTCATTTCATACATTGATCAAATGAGGAATATTATTAAGTTAGGTATTTCAGTATGATAGTGATGTAAACTTGGAATAATTGAGATTAAATTTAGCATAACAAGACGTGAAACGGTGACCCCCTTATCTTGAACGTAACTTGTAAAATACCTAACTTGGTTACGAGACGATGAAATAAATTCCTTGTACTAACACACCGATTGCCTAGCTCAAAATAAGCTCGAAGCTTGCACTATGGATGCTAGGGAACGGATAGAACATACTTGTATACTTTTTATTTACAAATATACTTATTTACAGATATGTTACGCCGTTCTTCGAACCGCCCTGAAATATGTAATAAAATTTGAAACGCCTGGCGCTTCTTCGCAGTGACAGCATGTTGAAACGTACGACATTTCTAACAAAATATTGTCATAGTTTTCTCATGTCAGAGCAATTCTTATAATAATTGAATTGAAATATTATATGCTTAAATAGATACATATGTTATCCTAGCGGTCCGGTACGTGCTTCGCTACATGTGGTGTATGAAGAACCACTAGACCGATTGGTGAAAACTTCACATATACAGTTTACTAAATAGTCCGAACAAAACCTGAAAATTTTGTTTGGATGGGTGAGTCCGTTCTTAAGTTGTTAAGCGACAACAAATATTGCCACTTATTTGTATGCATATTAAGATATAACCCCGGAATGGATGTATAAATAATTCCCCATTTCCAGCAAATTCGAGTTGAGAATTCCACCGACCCGTATAGATATCGTGTCACACAGCAATGCACTTTCGAACACAAAATAATCTGCTTCTCTCGCCGGTTTCCGCAATTTCTACTAGAAAATAGATACAAAATTGCTTTCACCGACTTTACAACAACGAAAACTCCATCTTTGATTTTATATTACCACAACCACAGCACTATTTTCACGCACACTCCTTTTTCGAAATCCAAATTCAAATTCCATAGACACTGACACTTTTTTTTTTCGTTCAACTACTCTCGCGGCGAAGAGAAATTGTTTTATACGGCCAGACGACTGACGGCCTCCGTGGTCTCACGGTAACTGAAGTCCGTACTGAGTAATCGCTCGTGGGTCGCAAAGGATGTTTGAATTGCGTTTATTAATTGAAGTACTAATGTTTGGGTGTCTCAAATGGTAGGAATTAAAAGTGTAATCTTAATTTTCGATTGATTTAGTCGTTTGGTGATGCAGTCATGTTTCGGTGGTTTAATTACCTACTCTTATTTTTCAAAATGCTCTGAAGGTCTAGTGATTTACGTGTGGGTTGAAATGTTAACTTGGCTTAGAGTGGGTACGGGTTCTATTCCCATGCGAAGTATTTGTTAAGTGCGTGCGTAAGCACAGGTGCACTTCCGATTCCCTCGGTGTCATAGATCATGCATAGGATACCTAGATAAGCCTAGATGATTCTTAGGATGCACGATAACTGTTCCTCCAAATTCGAATATCCCAAGAAAAAAGTAAATGGTCCGATCCGGGATTTGAACCTCAAGTTAGTAGTACGTATCGTAGCCTACTAACCACTACTCCATCGAGGCAATTGAAAGCATTAACATAACACGACACAGATGCTTTACGTATAAAATGTTATCTTTTAAGATAACAACGTCAGTAAACTTTAATTAAACATTATAACAAATTCTCTTTCAATGTTTGTTTGTACTAAACGTTCTCTTATCTTGCATAACACTGTTAATAATAATCTCTTTATTTTCATTTAGGTACAGTACGTTTAAATTACGTTGACTTGATTGAATTGCGTCATTATTGGTTGCGGAGTTGCTAATTTTTAAGTTTAAAATGTAACAATACTCAAGTTAAGTTCATTTGATAACCAATATTAAGTACTAGCGGCCGCCCGCGACTCCGTCCGCGTGGATTTCGATTTCCAATATCCTATGTGTTATTCTGATGTATAAGCTATATTGTGGCAAAGTTTCATTCAAATCCATTCAGTAGTTTTTACGTGAAAGAGTAACAAACATCCATACATCCATACATCCATACATCCACACATACAAACTTTCGCCTTTATAATAGTAGTAGGACTAGCGGCCGCCCGCGACTCCGTCCGCGCGGATTCGGATTCCGCACACATAGGTAGGTATACTATAGAGCCTTTCTCGTCAAATGGGCTATTCAAAATTTATTTGTTTCAAATCGAACCCTACTGGTTCCTGAGATTAGCGCGTTCAAACAAACAAACTCTTCAGCTTTAGTATATAAGTAGGGCAACGGGTACTGAGTTCAAATCCGGGTCGAACCGAACGTATTGTAGAATTGAAACGTATCGAAGGTCTAGTGGTTAAAGTAATGGAAAAAAAGGTCGCAAGTTCAATTACTGCGAGAAAAAAGATTCTGTCATTTGATTTTTCTAACACAGCTCGCATTTGATAATCTGCATTTGGCCAGCGTGGTAATAAACCTATCTAAGCAAGCCTAAAACAGTGACTTTATAAATCATGGATTTGATTAAACAGACCCATAGTCGACGGAATCAAACCCCGCTACCTTTGCCTCTGTAAAAGAAGTAAAACAAAAACTCTAATCTCAAGGTTACAACTACGAAAAAATATAACAAGCACCTTAATAATAAATAATGATAATGCCCAATATTATTAACCACTTCATCATAAGCAAGTTTTTTATATCCATTCATTCAACCACATGTGGTTTTTTGTATGTTGTAGTATGTACAGTCATGAGCACCAAACACATTACATACACATCGAGTCTTATGTCAAAGCAGTAAAGTTCATATTTGAATGTGTTTGTCTACATGTTGGTGTTCATGACTGTACGATGTAGTATGAGGTGATTCGTGATGGAATAGGTAAAAATCTTCTTCCGTCTTACAGCACTTATATTATATTATACTAGCGACCCGCCCCGACTTCGCACGGGTGCAACTGAGTTTATTAGTGTTTCTCTACTATATTATGCATTTATTATACACAAAAACCATCCTCTTGAATTACTCTATCTATTAAAAAACCGGCCAAGAGCGTGTCGGACACGCCCATGAAAGGGTTCCGTAGCTAAAAGATGGCCCGACCGCTTAAGACACCATTTAGTAAGGGCAACTGCACGTCATAAGTTGGTCGAGTTGTATAAAAATAACTATTTATGATACAGAGTTCGCTATAGTTTTCGTTGAAAGTACTTACTTAGAGGTACACAGGACATTTTTTTCAGAATTATTGTAATAATATTTTAAAAGTTAAGGGGGGGGGGACGCTCTAATTTTAACTTTGTATTAATATATCTCGAGACTGGGGTGTTTGATCCACATGGTTTCAAGGCAAGTTTTATTGTATTTAAAAATACCTTTATAACGATACCCCACACGATGGGGTAAGTCGTTTTTTTTTCGAATTTACTTTTCGATGTATGGGAGGGGGGGTAAAAAATAATTATTTTTCGATTATTTAAAAAACCAATTCTTGAATTATCACTATGCATCTCTCCACCAACTTTCGTGGCAATCGGTTTAGAAACGGCGGAGAACGAGCCAGGACAGACAGACAGACATGACGAAACTATAAGGGTTCCGTTTTTGCCATTTGGCTACGGAACCCTAAAAACCGCATCAAAATCCGTTGCGTAGTTTCAAAGATTTAAGCATACAAAGGGACATAGGGACAGAGAAAGCGACTTTGTTTTATACTATGTAGTGATTTTGACCAACCTGACACCTAATATAAGACTGCAAAGGTTTATTCAAGGTACAGTACAACTAAGTTAGAAGTAGTTTCTATACCTAAAACTATTTTTTAATGATATTGCGAGGCAAACGAACAAGCGTGTCACCTGATGGTAAGTGATCACCGCTGCCCATGGACATCAACAACCGCACAAGGGTCGCAGATGTGTTGCCTGCCTTCCGAGCCCAGGTTACGCTTGGCCTATGATCCTGAATCGACTAGGTAAATAATTATTTACATATACGGTATTGGAAGTATTCGGTACGGTATTTATATTGAAGGAGTTCGATGGCGGGCGCAGTGGTAAGCGCGCTCGGCCTGCGGTTGCTAAAGTTAAGCAACGTTTGCAGAGAAAATTTTCATCTCGAGCTCCTCCGTGCTTCGGAAGGCACGTTAAGCCGTTGGTCCTGCGCCTGATCTCGCTACGATCGTGTCAGATTGCTGTCCCACCGAATGATGAGAGTGAGGGAATAGGGAGTGCACCTGTGCTTGCGCACGCACTTGTGCACTATAATATATCCTGCGTTCCAGGCTGATCGTAAGATCGGCCGCCATGGCCGAATATGGCCGGAGGGGTATTATTATATTCTATCTATAAAAATAGCATAAAAACGCCTCCTTCAACTAGAAAGGTCACAGGTATTTTCCCTCTCAATTTCAGTGAAAGGCCTGAGCTAAAGTCAAACGTGCAAAAGCCACAAGGGCCCTCTTCATAAGTGCCCTCACCTCTGAGGGTCCCCTAGAAACGGGTCACGTGATAGAAGAGTGTGAAAATGAGGCCGTTTCAGTTGAATTAAAATCACATTTACATGACTAAAATATTTTAAAATTATAAGCAAAGAAAAATTCATCCTCAGATCTCAGTTGGCTCAGGCGGGATTTGAACCTAGCGCCTCTGGCACTCAGGGCAAGCGCTCTGACCACTAAGCTACCGAACACTTAGTCGATCTGATGAATTTCTCCTTGTTATATGCTTAACAACTTAAGCAGCGTTAAGCGAATAAAAATGTAAAAATGCTTAAAATAAAATAAAAATATTTTATAAACATTTTATTTTAAAAATATTTTATGCAAAAATCTTAAAATAAAAAATACAATAAGTGACTAAAATCTTGTTTTTTTTTTTAATACTGGCTCGTTATTCAGTTAAAAATCACATTTACATAACTAAAATCTTGTTTAATTTTTTATATTGGCTCCGTTCTGCCTGATGGTAAGCTAAAGAGGAGCCCTGATTGCCATGACAACGGATGCAGTACCATAGTGGTATCCTATCCGTTGGCATTGCCATATCGAGACAAAATACTTCTTTACGTTTCGCTTGAAGTTATCCAGATTATAGGATTGAGTAAGCTATTTATGTAAGAGAGAGGCAAATGAGCAATAGTGTCACCTGATGGTAAGTGATCACCGCTGCCCATGGACATCAACAACCGCACAAGGGTCGCAGATGCGTTGCCTGCCTTTAAGTCTAGGAACACAAAAAACTGAATTTACGCGACCGAAGTTCGGCGGCAATGCGTATTCTATAAATAACGCGACGTAATTTCGGCATAGTGTGTCACCTTCCATTTAAAAGTACATATATGTCATATTATGAGCACGACGGAACGTAAATTCAGCCGCGTTAATTCGGTCGCGTTTTTTTCCCATCGTGTGTTTTTACACTAAAACTAAGTACCTATAATAACTGAGCACTTATATTAAATACCTAATAAATTAACATTGTTTAACGGGACTAAACGCGATATTAATTATGTAGTATATATGTATGCCTTTGCCCTAAAGTGGGACACTACAGGCTCTTAATGTAATGTAATGTAAATGTATACAACTTACTTATAATGCAACGCATTTGTTGAATCTCAAATAAAATAAATTACTTTCTCAAAAATCACATACAATGATATTTAATAGTGTAATAACCAGGATCAACACCCATAAATAACCTACTCACCGTCGTAACAGAATCACCCATACACATACCTTATCAGAACATTCTAAGAAGGCCCAAAACCTACGTACAAGTACAGAATTTGAATCCAATTTATTTGATTATATTTGGTCAAAGTTAACTTCAACTATGGTATTTTAAATTAAAATGGTCAAACTATTTACATGCTTGGGTCGTTATTAACACTTTATACACCATTTTAGAACTAAGTGCTATTTAATAGACTCTTTAACCGTCTGCCTGATTGCACAGTTAAACCATATTTTTTATGACAGTTGCTAGACATTCATTTCTGTTGAAATAAATCTCTACATTGGTTTTTTGTCTGTAAGTAGCTCACTTCTGGAATTAATTTAAATAACAAATAAATACCTTGGACTAACACAACAATTGTCTATCCCCAAACTAAGCTCGAAGCTTTTACTATGGATGCTAGGGAACGGATAGATGTACTTTAATACATTTATAAACAGCCATGACTTGAGTACAAATGCCGATTTTCATCACACAAACATTTGCCCCTAGCGGGATTCGAACCCGCGTCCCTTGGTTTTGTAGCCAGTGTCCATAGACCAACAGGCCTGTCGATCAATTGTTTTAATTGTTAACCTATTGAATTTCCCATGTTTCCAGTACCTAAATAAATAAACTACCCTGAATAATTAAATAAATTATCCCACGCTTCGGGTTAAACAATTTAGAGTTTGTTTTAGATCCGTCTAAATAATGTAAGTTTAATATTATGCTAAATAAAAGCTAGACTACACAGCCAGCCATACACATCATCCTATTAATGTCCCACTGCAGGGCAAAGGCCTCCATCATTTTAAATCATGTTTTCGTTACAAGGATGGCTTTTGACTAAATCACCACGCTTGCCAAATGCGGATTCACAAATCCGGGCGGTGTTCGTAAAACACGACACGAATTGGCCCGCCATCGAATCCAGGACCTTAAGATCACGGGCCGGTACTAAAACCACTAGACCATTGGAGGCTATAAATATTCTATGTTTAATATTCTAAAAGCTAGACACAAACAGCCAGCCATCTAGATGTAGCTAGGATAAACATCGGCCGCCTACATTAAAGTTTAAACCATCCATTGTTCTGCCAGGACCACCGTGACCTCCATATTGAATCAGGAGAAGTTACTAATTCAGCCGCTAGACAATAGATGGCGTTGTTAGTTGGTTTTGTTTGCACATTGAATTTTAGTACAATCGTGTTTGTCAAGAATGTTACTTACTAAAATAATAGATTAATTTCAGTCTGAATAAGCAAACAGATATTGTTTTGTTATATTTGCACTTTTCTTTTCTTATTTACAATAGTGGTAAAGATTTAGGCTCGCAAACTAATCGCATTTTTTTGTAACTGTTTACTTTGTCCTACCAAATAAACATTTGAGAATAATAAATACACAACAAAGTCTTTCCCCTTATCGGCCATATTAACGGCAGCAAGAGTGAGCTCTGTAGCAGGGTGAAAGTATCATTATTTCTTCATCAATATTTTATAATGTTTCCGCTAGGCAGAGAGTCAAGAGAAACAAGAAAAGTATGTGTTTTTAACACGACAGGTAAGTCAGTCTTTGCCTGAGGTCCTACAGGGTCGTGGAAAAGGACCCTCGGGGACCAAGTTATGGTCATGTTATAAATAGTAAAACAGAAGCAAAAACTCACCCGATCCGAAATAGCTTCCTCCATCTTCCCCCTTTTAAGTCCTGGAGCCCTGATGACGTTGGCCGGTGGAGCCACCACGGCGGGCGGCGGCGCGGTCCCCCCTCCCCCGCCCGCCGCAGCGGGTATGAAGCCCGCCTCCATCACCGCACCATCCGCTCACCGGTAGATGGCGCTGACAACTAACTCGCGCTACTCGACAACAGATGGCGCTGTTTCAATAATTTTTTCACACGCACATTTCACTACAACTCTACACTAATCAATTCACTGAGCGGACGCAAAACACATCGCAAAAGGAACTTTATTATTATTTTATTTTAGGGTTATTATTGAGCACACTTTGAACGGAATTTAAGCACTTACTATTTAACTTTTAACACTTAAAATCGTAGTAATGATCACAGATGTATAAAAACGGGTTGGTTTATCGGCCTTTGGGTGGATTCTGCATTTCAAATCGTTTGTCTCGCTCTTGCTGAGTACCTGCGACAGAGAAGGACAATAATTATGATAATTGACGAAACTCACATGGTGGGACAGGTTCAAGTCATTTAATTGTGTGGAGTAGTCTTCCTGTTCAGAAGGGACAGATGATACTTCGGTTTAGTATTTTACCTAAGATGAAAGTACATTGATTGACTAGTCGTAACATTTTTCTAATGTTTTTTCAGTGTAATTAGGAACTATTTCAACAAGAACTAAGATTAAGTTGCGAACTAACTGCTATAATTTAAAATTATTTTTTTTTATTATTTTTTTTTTTTTTCTTTTTCTCTATTTGCGATCAGTCGTCGGACCATAAGCGAATTTGATGTGGATTTGAAATGGACTTGAATTTTAAGCGAAGCCGCCAGTGCGGCCTGCTAAATCATAAAATGTGGCTTCGTTTCAGTCGGTTCACCATTGTTGACTGGTCTAACAGCTCTGCAACCAGAGGGTTGGGATGATGAATCAGACGCTCTTTGTGCCTTTGCTGATGACGCTCGACCTCACTTTTAACGGTTGGCATGTTGAGGTATTCATGAATTTCATCGCTCTTCGTGAACCAGGGAGCATTAACGATAGCCCTCAAGATCATATTCTGAACCCGCTGAAGAATGAGAATGTTGGATCTGCTGGCAACTCCCCACAGTTGGATACCGTACGTCCAGATTGGCTTCAGGACGGAGTTGTAGATTAGGAGTTTGTTATCCACAGACAGTGAATTTAAAATTATAGAACATTTAATTTTTTACGTATAACTTTTCTGTGTCTCAATTATTAAATAAGAGTTACTCAGATAGTGAAAACTCCTAAAACAGCCAAAAAAAGGTAATCTTCAAAATGCTTTGTTGAAATACAATAAAAATTTATTGATATTATCTATTTTCCCAGTTTGTTTCGTTCGTTTAATGCTACAGATTATGGTATTAAAGAATGACAGCCTGAGTAAAGATATTTGAGAGTAATTTTATTACATATGGGATAGAAGCACTTGTAAAATAATAAACAAATGGACTTTTAATCATTTTACTTCCCTTTATTAACTCCTAGTTTTACCAAGATACAGGTTATCAAGATTCCGTTTGTATCCCACGTATAAAAGTCACCTATCACCTAAGTCAGCCCATACCCTGCCTGTATACCAAATTTCACCAAACTCCGTTCAGTAGTCACAGCGTGATTGACGGACAAAATCCGAACAAACCACCTTTAACATTTATAATATTAATGAGAAGGATGATGAAAACATTAGGTACTATGAAATCGGTATAAAAACGCAGTCTAAGTCGACTCTTTTTTCGAAGTCTTCCCATTTATAATATGAGTATGATCAAAACATTAGAACTATAAAATCAAAGTAGTATTTTTTTTAAAGTCAAGAGTACAACCATAGCATGTTTACTAGGCATAAAACAACACAACTTGTGCCCCTTCTGCGCAGCTAATCTACCGGCCGCAGAATATTAATGTAAGTATCAAGGCTCATTATCTGACTATATCTCAAACAGGTCTCCGTACTTGATTAGATTATTTTTACTAATACGATACTTGTTTACAAGATCCAATGTCACATGTGTTAACTAATTTAAGATAGATAGATAGATCATTTCAATTGCACCCTATTTTTGTTAAAGCTTTAATTATTGTTTTATTAATGTGGTGCTTGTCTATAAGTAGTGAAGCACTTAGGCTCGTATTGATAAATCGCACTCAACTCTGAGATCGATCTTGAGTGCGAACTTGATATGTCATTCTCATATAAAACATCAGCTCAAGTTTGATTTCGAGTTGAGTGCGATTTATTAATACGAGCCTTAGATATGTTATTTTTGTAATTAATAGCTTGTAAGAGTGTATTCCTTGTTGAGAAGCTAATAAAAATAAATAAATAAGAATAAATATTAACTAGCGACTCGCCCCGGCTGCGCATGTGTGCAAGGCTGATTGCATGTATTATAAATATGAACCTTCCTTAAGAATCACCCTTTCTATTTAAAAAAGAAACGCTTTAAAATCCTTTGCGTAGTTTTAAAGATCTAAGCATACAGACAGACGGCGGAAAGCGACTTTGTTTTATTCTATGAAGTGTTGTCCATGAAATTAAATTCTACCTATTTAAACTGTATATGGGTTGCCTTCCTTTCCCAAGGAGGTATTATTCTGTTTACATCCGAAGAATACCTATCTATTACACCTTTGTTAATACGTTTTATCAAAGTTCCAAAGCCAATTTCCACGAAAATCTAACAACAAACACAAATCTGACTTGATTAATGATCATAGCTAGTTTCATAGTTTACAAAAGACTTCCAATGTTAGTTAGCTGTTTTCAAAGGGTGTTTTTATTTGTCTATCTATACTAAACTATAATAAACTGCCTGCCTCAGTCCGTAGTGCGGTATAATTAACTAGCGGCCGCCCGCGACTCCGTCGGCGTGGATTTCGATTTCCAATAGCCTAAAGCCTTCTTCGTAAAATGGACTATCCAACACAAAAAAAGTTTTTCAAATCGGACCAGTAGTTCCTGAGATTAGCGCGTTCAAACAAACAAACATACAAACAAACTCTTCAGCTATATATATTAGTATAGAGTATAGATAATAAACTGCCTGCCTCAGTCCGTAGTATGGCGGTATAATTAATTGAGGTAGGTATTACTAATACGTGTGTAAAGAGTGGACATCCAAACCAAAATCTATGCGTCAACTTGGAGTGAAGGGGGCGGATTTTTTTTGTAAGGAGACAAAAACTTTACTAAATTATCCGCCCCCTTCCCTCCAAGTTGACGCATAGATTTTTCTCTCGATGTCCACTCTATACGTAGTAGTAATAGCTCAACGGTCTACAGCTGCTGAGTCTGATTTCCTACACTGCACCTTTATGCAGTCATCATCATCATCCTAGCGCTTCTCCCGGTTGCATCCTCGGCCATTGCCTTGGAGCCCAGGGTACGCTGCGACTATGATCCTGAATTGACATACCTGGTTATTACAATGGAGCGACTGTCGTCTGACCTCCGTAACCACAAGGGAAACCAGACCAGTTGGATCATAGTCGGGACCAACGGCTTAACGTGCCTTCCGAAGCACGGAATCATCATTCTTATCGGACAATCAGGTGATTCAAGCCTGCAATGTCCTAACCAAACTGGGAAAACCAACACAAAGTGAAAGTGTTCCCCGCGGGATTCGAACCCACGACCTCCGAGTTCGTAGTTTTTGAGCATAGCGCTCTAACCACTACACCACGGAGGCACTGCACCTTTATGCAGTATAGGGGTAAATTGTTTGCATATAAATGCGATGGTCTCAATTAAAAGTTTGTGTTGTTTGTATTTTTAAATTTTAATATTTCTACTTAGTTTAAGTGATAAGCAAGTTCGAACTGTATTTTTCATTGAATGTAAATTTTCTTTAATTTTGTTTACAGTTCGGCACTGTGCGCTATTTTATACGTAGGTTGTGTTTGCCTGTAATTGTTGTTGCATTGTAACTTTATTATAAACCATTTTATTATTAAGCATGTGTGATGTAACAATGTTGGCAGACCTTTAAATAAATAAATAAAGTTACATTAAAAATACGCCTCAGTATAAAAATGCAGCAAAACCCAGTCAAGTGTTAAAAGCGTTTTCAAACTAAATCCTTTAATCTCGTTATAGTAACGCGCTACTACCAGGCCGATAAGTGGTCATATCAATTGGATTATCTCTTTACTATTCTATAAAAAAACAAATGTATACACGAGTATAATAATACCTACGATGGCATTTGTATTATAAAATTGAATTAAGTTTATAAAACCTATCTGTATGAGCCAATTAATGCCCCACTGCAGGGCAAGGTCCCATAATTTGAAATCATTGGTATCAATAATTGTTTTGGCTTTATCACCACGCTTGACAAATAGATTGATGATCACACACACGGGCTGTGTTCGGTAAAAACCGACATTTTTGCTCGACCTGGGAATCGAACCCAGGACCTCGATACCACGGCCCGCGATTTAAACCACCGATGTCGTGGTCCCGGTCACCAATGGGCTCGCGTGGTGGGTTAATGCCTGATCTTCCTCCATCCATGACATCAATTCATGCACAAAAATTAATGTCCTGTGCGGGGATCAAACCCGCGACCACTTGATGTAATAGTCAACTTCTTGACCACTACATCAAGCTGGTTTTGAGATGATGATGACCTGATTTGCCACATTGGGACATTAATAGGCTCATACTTAACTATGTTAGTTATGTCAACTTACAGAAGCCTTAAAATGAGGCCTAAATTAACATAAAACTAGAAGATACGGTACACCGTGCAAAATTTAACCGTCGCTTCCTTAAGTACAACTGATAGAGATGTGCTTTACTGAGAGATACAAAAAATACATATCAAAATAACTGAGCTGACAACTCATTTAGAAGGAAGAAATGTTGTTTTGGACGTTTTAATGTGCCGTCTTTTTGAACGAATACAAGGTTGTCAACGATATGGAAACTTTGTTTGTACCGATATTATTGACATATTTTTATGCATCTATTTTTTTAGTACCTTCAGTGTCAGTAATAGTCAGTATCTATCAGAAGTGGACGTTTTGAATGTTTCGACTTTATGAACAAATTATATCGTTGCCAAATGGAAACTTTGTTTGTACCGATTTTAGTGACATATTATTATGCATCTATTTATTTTAGTACCTTGAGTGTCAGTATCAGACGTTTACTGTACAATAAACTATAATCAAATAAGTAAAAGGTTGTTAAATCACCATTAGGATACCAGGAATGCCTGGTTTAAACTCAACTTTAACGATTTATTTGTCAACAATCATATATTAGGCCTCATGCATCTATTTTAGATGATTCATCATACAGCGCCAGTCAACAATCATTTTCATATATTTTTTTTTAATATTGCGTTTAATTGAAACACCATAAAATTCTGTAAAATCTTCTGAGTAAAATGAACGTTACATAATCACCGGGCAGTGTTTTAATTTTTTTATCTTGTAATTTTAATTTTTTGCGCAACCTCGTGACTTAAAAGAGCAAAAAGACACACATCACCCGTTCACAAAGACACATCACATCCCTACTTCACGGGCCATCTCGTACAATAGTGTTGTGTAATGCGCTCACGCATATTGTGAATACATTGTGACATACGCTCAGACCAAATAGAGAGGCCACGTCTTTAGAGTTGAAAATCCCTTGAACATGTCTATGAAGTTTGTCTCTAATAGTACTGGGAAAAATGTGGGAGTACAAGCGATTGTCGCCCCTATCCGATATCAGGAGTGATTATAGTGGCGAAGTACTTAAGATGCGAAAATCCCTTGCTTATTTCCAGTAAGTTTGGTACTAATAGTAAAGGGAAAACGGTGGAAGTGCAAACCATTATAGGCGCTATGGTTATAGAGTGTTTATAGAGGCGTAAATCGCTTGCTCATCTCCAGCTATTCTGGATGTAGAAGTACTGGAAAAGAGAAAGATGTGCAAGGTATTGTAGACTCTATGGTGGGTAGTGTTAGACTGTTTACATTCTAAGGGTTTCGGTCGATGATTGGTTAAGATAATTTTACTGCGTAATTTTAGCAAACCTTAAAAGATAAAGTCTCTTGCTAGTAAAAAAAACAACAATTATTTTAACGTACAATCCAAGTCACCATTGACAACCAACGGAATAGATATAAATAGCTTGATCACATTCATGAGAATACTCATTAATAAAACATTAGGTACCGGATTCCAACAAGACTATACATAGTTACATATAAATTATAAAATCAGTATGTTTCTCATTAAATTTATTAGTTGTTCAGACCCAGCCTTACACAGGTTCTCGGATGGGATCGGATGGGTGACCGAAAAATCTCTTCTCAAGCTCCTCCGTGCTTCGGAAGGCACGTTAAGCCGTTGGTCCTGCGCCTGATCTCTCTACGGTTATGTCAAATTGCTGTCCCATCGAACTATGGGTGAGGGAATAGGGAGTGCGTGCACCTGTGCTTGCGCACTCACTCGTGCACTATATTATATCCTGCGAACCTGGCTGGTAGTAAGATCGGCCGCTATGGTCGAAAAACGGCCTCAAGGGCATTAAACTGTTAAAATCAAGTGTCAAAAATTTACACCAAATCAGCTGTCAAAAGTTTATAAATAATTCTCCATTTCAAACTCCCGCATTCATCAACGTCACAACATCGCAATGTCATCGATATCGAATACATCAATCGATAATCGATACTGAATCATCGATGCGTATCGACGCGAAACCATCAGTTGTCGCCAATGGCATTCGGTGGAGCAGGAAAGTTTAAGATGATGAATGAAACTGTACTTTGCTGTCAAGAGATGGCGCTAGACGTTAATTACAACTTAAGAAATAGAAAGAAGTATGTTAGAATTAAAATCTATATTAATATAACAAAGCTGAAGAGCTTGTTTGTTTGCACGAGCTAATCTTAGTATCTACTGGTCCGATTTGAAAAAATATTTTTGTTTTGGATAGTCCGATGGTAAGTGATCACCACTGCCCAATGGACGTTGCCTGCTTTTAAGACCACAAACCCCTCCCCAACTGAGCTATGGCGACCTTACTCACCAGCAGAAACATAGCACAACAGTCACGAAGTGCTGCTTCACTGTGGTCTTATGTAAGGGGGAGATACTTTTGAAACATGAAAATTAATTAATAGGTACATAATTAACCAAGCAAACAATATTTGAATCATCAAAAAGGGTTCCATTTTTGGAAAATTAAAAACATTCAGCCCGAATAGTACCCCAACTGTTCGCCAACATATATGACTTCTATAAAAAAAGAGGTAAAAGATATACCTTGTTTTTGTTACAAAAATTATAATATTCAGATTTTCTCTCATAAAATCCATAGATCTGCAATGCAACTGAATATCAAATCCAACTGAATAGCAAGAAGGATACGATATTGAATAATCGAGAGACTATTGAGATGTTTTCGTCTAGGTTTGTCTTTGAATTTTATCTAATATCTAGTTTCAAGTAAATTGTTTTTTAGAGAGATCTTCGATTCCTTCCACTTGATATTTTTATCCATTAATGTTAATTTAGATTTACCAAAATAGTTTTTTAAATAGATATTAATTTTCTTCCAATTGATTTGGCGGTTCTGGTCATAACAGTGAAGCGAATGCCATCAGGCCTTCGTAACCCTTAGAGGGGAACCAGACAGATTGGATGTGACCTCACGTATGTGAGGCGCTGTCCGTACCACGATCGCTCTCCTAGTGATCATATCAATACAACAGTATATTATCACTACATAGTATTAAAACAAAGTCGCTTTCTCTGTCCATATGTCCCTTTGTATGCTTAAATCAATCTTTGAAACTACGCAGCAGATTTTGATGCGATTTTTTAATGAATAGAGTGATTCAAGGGGAAGGTTTTTATGTATAATACATGCTTAATATAGTAGAGAACCACTAATAAACTTAGTTGCACCCGTGCAAAGTCGGGGCGGGTCGCTAGTTAGAAGTATATAACTCGTCATGCGTGGGAATGTCAAGAGAATGCAACGACATCTATGTGCCAAATAGAGCGGAAACTCGGCTTGTATGAAACGTCTACTTACTATAACTATGCGATCTTGGTGATTTGTGATTTGTCATTGAAATATTCTGCAGAGTCAGTGACAATGACTTGTCTTCATGAAATAATGGGGGCGTTTAGCAGAAAAAAGCGCTAGGAAGCGCTTGTAAGCAAAATGGTGATTGTTAAGCAAAATGGCGGATTGTATCAGCGCAACTGAAGTTAGCAAACACGTCCTGGCCGAAAACTGTACAGTTTGTTTTTCAGCGCTAGTAAGCGCTCTCAAGCGCTTTTTTCTGCCAAACGAACCCATTGATATGACGTCTAAGTTAGTATTGTCAAATCCATACTTTAATTCCAATCTCCACTAATATATAAAGAGGAAAGATGAGTATTTTTGTACTTTTGTATGAAACGAATAAACTCAAAAACTTCTAGACCGATTTGAATAATTATGTTCACTGTTGGATAGCTACACTCTTCCTGGTGAACATAGGGTACTTTTGGTCTCGAAAATGTGGGGGAAAGGGGGGGATATTAGCAAGAATAAATTACGCGCGGGTGAAATTAACTATAAAAGGTAATTTTTAAAAAGCGCAACAGTGACTGTAGCAGAATTATTTGTGTTTCTTTTAATGTATTATTTAATACTAGCTGCCCGCCCCGGCTTCGCCCGTGGTACTTACTTACATGTATTATACATACAAACCTTCCTTAAGAATCACTCTATCTATTAAAAAAACCGTTAATAAAAAAAACGTCAAAATCCGTTGCGTAGTTTTAAAGATCTAAGCATACATACGGACATACAGCGAAAGCGACTTTGTTTTATACTATGTATTGATTGATAAGGGTTTCTTCATTTACTTTAGATGCAGTGAAAAACCCTATTTTCATAGTAAGTTAAGAGACGACTGTGAACATCTTATAGAAAAAGACAATGTATAGTACTCATCTCTATCCTGTATTAACGGGACATCGAAGGGCAGACCGCAATAAATGGAGCAGATCCTCGGAATAATTCTGCGGCAAATTATCCGTGAACAATCGATTCCAGCGATTCGTTCATCTTAATCGATTCCGAATAGGGTTCGCACTATCGAGAACTCGATTTGCCCCAAATATTGCTTTAAAGAACTAGAGTTGATTCGTCGTTATTGGCGTCATAGCTAAACTTTTGCTAGGAGGGCAAAATTATTGCTGTATTTCCTTTAATGCAAGTTTATGATGTTACAAAGGAGGCAACCGAACTACATAGAAGGTCACCTGTTTGTAAATGATCACCCCTGCTTATGGACAGCAACAACTCCACAAGGGTCGCAGATGCGTTGCCTGCATTTAAAACCCAATACCATCCCCAACTAAACTCTGGCGACATTACTTACCAGCAGGAACAGCACAACAGTTACAAAGCGCTTCTTCACAGTGGTATTCTGTAAGGAGTAGGTACTTCACAAAACGAGCGGCTCATTCGAGTGGAAGTTCCTTTTATCATTACCCCGCTTACTAGGTAGGCTTTATTACTATTGCTTCTAATGTTGACCCGCTTGGTGTAATGGTAAAAAACAGGACAAACACTTGTGTGTTTTTCTTGGTCTGGGTGATATTTAAATCTATTTAAGTATATTTAAATAAATATAAAAGTACTTAAGAGTGTCTTGCGTTCCCTAGCATCAATAATACAAGCTTCGAGCTTGGTTCGGGGGTAGGCAATTGGTGTGTTTGTCCAATAAATTTATTATTGATTATTATCACCTTGGATATAGGGACACTTGGTAGCCAACCCTAGTTATAAATGCGAACAAATCGTTTTAATAGTATTCCTACATCGCTACAACAGATAGGTATCAGCCATCATGACAATAGCTTCTACGTTTTACCGTGATTATTCTGCGGCCTTCTTGAGAAGTGAACCAAAATAAGAAGTCTTAGGCTCGTATTAATAAATCGCACTCCACTCTGAGGTGCTGTTTTGTATGAGAATGACATATCTAGTACGCACTCAAGATCAAGCTCAGAGTTGAGTGCGATTTATTAATACGAGCCTTAGTATGTAAAGTAAATTACTAGCCTATTAATGTCCCACTGCAGGGCAAAGGCCTTCAAGTTTTGAAATCATGTTTTCGTTACAGAGATAGGTTTTGGCTTAATCACCACGCTTGCCAAATGCGGTTTGGTGATCACAAACACAGGCTGTATTCAGAAAAAAATCTACACTAATTTTGTCCGACCCAGGAGTCGAACCCAGGACCTCGAGACCACGGCCCGGTTCTTAGACCATGGAGGCGGGGAAGTCTTGGATGCAATTATTTTCTTGGGTATGAACGTACGCTCTATGCCTAAGATCGGAAAACGTTAGAATTTTTCATTATAACTCTGACTGCTGCAAGTTTGCAGAAATTTTAGTTTATTGCTATCTGTTTTTAATTTTTACAATAACTTACAGTAATAAATAAAATAGGTTGTAGATTTACATATGAGACAGATATCTTTTAGTGTATCGTTATATAATTTCTTTCTCATGCTGTCATTTTCTGGTTTATTCCAACTTATTATCATCATTAACAGGAAAGCAATGTCTTGTCAGCCAACTTTAGCAAACTCGGTCATCTTCATCCTAGCGCCTCTCCCGGTTGCATCCTCGGCCATTGCCTCGGAGCCCAGGGTACGCTGCGACTTCTTCTTCTTCCTAGCGTTCATCCCGTTTCTGTGCGGGGTCCGCTTGACAATGATCCAGGATTTGGCGAGTCTGGTTATTACAGTGAAGCGACTGCCATCAGACCTTTGTAAATGATCCTGAATTGATCAGCCAGGTTATTACAATGGAGCGACTGCCGTCTGACCTGTCTCTTTCTTCTCCGTAACCCAAACTTTAGCAAACTCTGCATGTTTCTAAATACGAAACTTGAAATATCTAAAATTAAACGAAGGACACAAAAGACGTAAACAATACAACATTGACACATTCGAATTGAATTTAAACCTTAAATGGTATTTTGGTTTGTGACTAACCAAAAACTGGCAGATTGCCAATGTCACAATGAAACTAACAACAGTAAGGAATTATAAACAGTATGGACGATCTGCAAAATATCTATTTCCAGAACTGTAATAGATATAACTGTAATAAATAAATAAATATAAATGCCTTGGACTAACACACCAATTGCCTAGCCCCAAACTAAGTTCGAAGCTTGTACTATGGAAGCTAGGGAACGGATAGACATACTTAAATATTTTTTATAAACATCCATGACTCGAGTACAAATGCCGATGTTCATCACACAAACATTTGCCCCTAGCAGGATTCGAACCCGCGACCTTTGGTTTTGTAGCCAGGGTCTCTAGCCACTCGACCAACGGGCCTGTCAATAAATAACTACGACCCCAAAAAGTGCACATTGCTACAAAAACTAAAAACATGTCTCAACGTCCACCAGTGGTGGATGTGTTGGTGGCGGATGTTGGGAATAATCCATGATGATGGATGATGATTATATGATATACTAGCGGCCGCCCGCGACTCCGTCCGCGTGGATTTCGATTTCCAATATACTATGTGTTATTCTGATGTATGAGCTATATTGTGGTTACGTGAAAGAGTAACAAACATCCATACATCCACACATACAAACTTTCACCTTTATAATAGTAGGACTAAAGAACCTTTCACTGTTAACATTCATAATTTGTAAATGCTTACATGGTTTTAAGGAGCTCAACGTCGCAATTGCTATGTTAAGCAACTCCCGCAGAGGTCAGTCATCAGATGGGTGACCTAAAAATTTAATTTCAAACTCCTCCATGCTTCTGAAGGCACGTTAAGCTTTTGGATCTGCACCTGATCTCTCTACGGTCGTGTCAGATTGCTGTCCCATCGAACTATGAGAGTAAAGGAATAGGGAGTGCATCTGTGCTTGCGCAGTGACTTGTGCATTATAATGCGTCCGGCGTACCTGGCTTATCGTAAGGCCGGCCGCCATGATCGAAAACGGCTGGAAGGGTATTACACGGCTTTACTTCACTCACAGTTATTTTACTGTGACAACATCCAACCCCAAATGTGCCATCAAATAAATCTCTTTCACACAACTTTCTTCTTTAACACCTTCATAAAACAGTTCTAAATCCCTCATTTAACTTTGTCTTTGTCATCCGATTCACAAATTCAACATACAGTCAATTTTATACTTTATTCGTTTGCAATAAAACTCATTTGACTTATTTTACTGCGTGGGTTGCAACAAAAAGTTCGAAATTCAGCCTTAACTATGGGGGGTAAAGTTGAAATTCGTGTGTATGGTTAAATAGTTTTGTTTTAAGCTAATGGCAAAGCTAAGAGGTATACAATATGGTGGACATTTTTTATTAAGAAAAACAAGGAAAATTATTTTGGTAGGTTTCATTAAGTACATCGTGTATTAATAAATAAATATAACTACTTTTAAACGGATCAAATGAGGGTTGAATTAAAACGACATATTTACAGGGCCACCCGGCGTTTCGGCTCCTTTTCAGGAGCCAAGATCACGAAATTAATAATAATAATAATATATTCCTTGGACTGACACACCAATTGCCTAGCCCCAAAGCTAAGCTCGAAGCTTGTACTATGGAAGCTAGGCAACGGATAGACATACTTTTTATAAACATCCATGACTCGAGTACAAATGACGATGTTCATAACACACACATTTGCCCCTAGCGGGATTTGCTTACCCTTGGTTTTGCTAGAGTCTCTGACCACTAGACCAACGGGCCCGTCAACTTGGAAAACCAACACAAATTGGAAGCGTTCCCCGCGGGATTCGAACCCACGACCTCCGAGGTTTGAGCACAGCGCTCTTACCACTACACCACGGAGGCAGTCTTTATTTCATCTTCACTCTATTCCGAGCACAGAACGGATATCTATGCTGATCCTGTATACAGATCACGTCGCCTTGTCTGTATGTCTTTCCTGTCATTATGCAGTCACAATGGGACGCGTCGAGTGCTCTCCGTGCATTGTGCAACGATAAGTGACGTTGCACCGCTCGGCATAACATTACCCGGCTCCTAACACGATTTATGAGGTATTTTACTATACTTAACTAACTAATTGCCGCCCGCGACTCCGTCCGCGTTGATTTCGGATTCCGCCATTGATATACAAAAACCCAAGATGCACAGTCTCGAACAAAATTAACAGTCAATACTGTCACAAAAAACTTAAAGACAAAATATGAACATTCTTATTTGCAAATTAAACCATATGCAGATTAGATAAGATTGTTTTCACAAGGGAGTGTTCAAAATTGCGATGACGCGGGTGACGCAAGACTGTTTGAAATAATAAGTGCATACTGCACTCATTATTTGGGGACGTATGAGACGTTGATTGTGTATCTTGGGTTTTTGTTAATCAATGGTTTCCGCACACATAGTGTTATAGGTAGGTACTATAGCTTAAAGCCTTCCTTGACAAACAGACTATCCAAAACAAAGGTAATTTGTCAATTCGGACCAGTAGTTCTTGAGATTAGCGCGTTCAATCAAACTCTCCAGCTTTATTAAACATATTAGTATAGAGTACCTATAGATTTGAGTTTTACTAATAGACATTGCTGTCTCATATATATAGACACATAGAGAAACCTAGATAAAGCATGTAATATTTCATCGTAATTTTCTATTTATCATTCACTATCTATTACGTAGTAGTTTACATATCTGCTACTATTAGGCCTTGTGTTTATGATAAAATATTAACATTCTATCAATATAATACTGTTGTCACTGATATCTATAACACAAGTGATTAGGTTTTCTTAACACGGTGCGAGATATTTAATAATACATTTATAATTAAAACAAACACACCAACTGCCTAGCCAAAAGTAAGCTCGAAGTACTATGGATGCTAGGGAACAGATAAAACGGATTAAATACTTTTAATAAAAAAACATCCATGACTCAAGTAAAAATGCCGCTGTTCATCACACAAACATTTGCTTCTAGCGAGATTCGCAATCCTTACAAGGGAAACCAGACAATTTGGAGCATAGAACCAACAGCTTATCGTACCTTCCGAAGCACGGAATCGTCATTCTTATCGGACAATCAGGTGATTCAAGCCTGCAATGTCCTAACCAACCTGGGAAAAACGGATTGTTCCACTAATCCCCATCCTAAATCCCCATCTATTAGGATTTGTGAACTTTTTATCCACTAATCCCCATTGATACGACACGAATTGAACTTGTTCCCCGTGGGATTCGAACCCACGACCTCCGAGGTTCGAGCACAGCGCTCTAGCCACTTAACCACGGAGGCAATCAGTTCAATCTGATAAGCTTAATCATCAAAATCATAACCAGTCATGGCGGTTCGCTTATCCACGGTTAATATGCAAAACATAGTGTAAATATGTACATACATATTTACACACTTATATGTTTATATATCCACGTGTTTTCAACACGTGTCACGTTAAACTAAGGCTTGGCATACATTGCTGAAGGGTAATTTTATTGGGTCATTTCCGATGTACCCGTCGACATTCTTGGTGGGGACAGCGGGAATCTACATCCACACTAATATTATAAAGAGGAACGATTTGTATTTTTGCACGTAACGAATAAACTCAAAAACTACCTACTAAAACGATTTGAATAATTCTTCCACTGTTGGCTAGCTACACTATCCTCGGTGAACATAGAGTACTTTTGGTCCCGGAAATCTGGGGGTAAGGAAGGGGTTATTAATATGAAAAAAGAAATTACGCGCGGCTGAGACCGCGCGCGGCCGCTAGTAAAATATACATATATATATGTAGAGGCAAATGAGGAAGAGTGTCACCTGATGGTAAGTGACCACAGCCGCCCATGGACATCAATAACTCCACAAGGGTCGCAGATGCGTTGCCTGCCTATTAAACCCTATACCCTCCCCAACTGAGCTATAAAGCACAGTTATAAAGGTCCACTTGCGTTTTCAATCTATGGCAAAGATATATTTTTCCTCTCACCCACTCATCACCTAAGTTGGTTAAGTGTACTCTATGGATTATCTTACGTAAAACTTCAAAATGCCGAAACTAGGCTATAGAGAAACCTTATGAATAGATCGAGGTACATCCCATACATGTTACGTAAAATTTACGATTTCTAATACACCTAGATAGGTGTTTATAGATATACTAGCTGCCCGCCCCGGCTTCGCCCGTGGTACTTACTTACATGTATTATACATACAAACCTTCCTTAAGAATCACTCTATCTATTAAAAAAAACCGCGTCAAAATCCGTTGCGTAGTTTTAAAGATCTAAGCATACATACGGACATACAGCGAAAGCGACTTTGTTTTATACTATGTAGTGATGTATTGATAACATGTAAGATTAGTTTGAACTACCTACAAACATTATAAGTTTTAAGTTAATTCACTCGTCTAATTCTATACATGAAATCAAAAACAAGAGGACTTTCACGGCCACCATATTGGAGGGTATTAATTTAATAGTACCAATAGTATTTTTTATGTAATAGGGAGGCAAACAAACAAGCGGGGGTCAACTGATGGTATATGATCACCGCTGCCCAGACATCAACAACAAAAGGTTTGCAGATGCATTGCCTGCCTTTAAGACCCCCATACCCTCCCCAACTGAGCTCTGGCGACCTTACAGAAGAACCATAGCACAACAGTTACGAAGTGCTACTTCACTGTGGTCATCTGTAAGGTGGAGGTACTACCCCAGACAACCACTCATTCAAGTAGAAGTTCCTCTCTTATATATGTTTAGTTAAAGAAACATTTTTTATTTGAAAAGCAATGAACACATTTGAATTATATATATACAAGTAAGTAAGTCATTAAACATATAAAATACAACATATTCTCCTTCCCAGCGTTTATCCCGTTTCTATACAGGGTCCGCTTTGACCATGATCCAGGATTTGGTGAGTCTGGTTATTACAGTGAAGCGACTGCCATCAGACCTTCGTAACCCATAGAGGGGAACCAGACAGATTGGATCATGGTTACACATTCAGATCTAACTGAACTAAATTTAGAAATCACTGAATGTGCAGGTTTCCTCACGGTGTTTTCCCTCACTGCCGAGCTAATGGCACAAATCCACACATAGATTTCGAAAAATCCAGAGGTGTGGTCCCGGATTCGAACCGCGGACCTCACGTATGTGAGGCACCGTCCGTACCACTAGGCCACCATCGCTCTCATAAAATACAACATAGTATATCTAATAAATCACAACTCTATTTACGTCAGTATTAAAAGATATAAATATCACCACTGCATTGTTGCTTCTTTGATAAATATAACAATGATATGCTATCTTTTGATTAGATAGCATTAGCTTCTAAGCTTATTATGCATCACTATTCGATGCAGATTTTTATATGCAAATACATGCATCTGTTATACTATTGTACCTTTGATTGGGTCTGGCAATCGCTCCATTGTAATAACCAGGCTGGTCATTTCAGGATCATCGTCTCAGCATACACTGGGCTCTATGGCAATAGCAGAGGAAGCCACCAGTATAAGCGCTAGGATGATGAAGATGAGTTTTGTCAGATTGAGCACATGTTATTACACTAGAAAGTTGTAGAAAGTAACACTTTGTGTAAACATTTAAAGTAAAATGACATGCCTGTTGGTTTATTTTTTCGAGACCCTGGCTACAAAACCAGGGTTTGCATGTTTGAGTACCACTAGAAGAAAATGTTTGCTATGCTATGGATGTTTATAAAAAAAGTAAGAGGAGCTTAGATGATGATGGTAGTGACCATTGATAGGGTCTAGGTCTTTTCAATAACCATCGACATACCCTACCAAACTGAGCTCTGGCGACCTTACTCACCGACAGAAAACATAGCACAACAGTTACGAAGTGCTACTTCAGCATGGTCTACTGTAAGGTGGAGGTACTTCTTCAGTAAAAGCTTTAATCCACTTGTATTTTTCTTTAACTATGACTTTAACTTGCTTGTTATAGGTTCTTGCGACTATAACTCATTAAATAACACTTTAATAGATTAAATTACAGTTCAATAAAAACAACATTATTAAACCTGGCCTTTGATTGATACAGCAATCATTTACACTCATATTCTTTTTTATTACACAATACATTTGAGTTGTATTTATTTAAAAAAGGTTCCAATTTCTGAAATGAATCTTTTTTTTATTGCTAAACTGCCAGATGTGTATTTTATTTAATAACAAACAAATTAATTTGGTTTCATTTAAGTTTCATTGTTATATTACAAATCTTTATGTAAATTCTTCTTATTTTTTTCACAGACTTCTTACTTCTGGATTCTGAAAAATTAGTTTTTGAATTGATACTATAACTTCTCACAAACTTCCAAATATTTTTCTCTCAATACTTGAATTTGTTTATTTTCTTCCAAACAGTTCGTTAGGATCTAGAATACAGATAAAAATAAATTCATAACTCTTTTATTATATGCAATTGTTGCAAAACAGACATTGCAGGTCTGGTAACCACTGAAATAAACATAATGTTCAAGAAATTGAGTATCAATATTGGATGTTCACAATGTTGTAGCAAAATATGTGTTTAATATAAACAAGAAAATATTCTTATAAGATTGTTGGCAAAATTAATTCCTATTCTATTTCTATTATAAATTAAGTGACCCATGTTCTTTTGGAATAAAAAAATAACAAGATTAAAGATATAATTTAGTTAGCACATTAAACTGTTGATACCAAAAGTATTATTTTTATTGAACCTGCATTTTTTTATACCTTTACTATCTACCTGACCTGTGCGTGCAGGTGCTCAGATTTGACAAGTGATTTATGATCATTAGAAAAACCTGTATTGGCAAATCACTTAATAATATTAAAATAAACCGCAACAAATTGGTAGGTACAGACAACATTAACAATAATTGAGAACGATTACCTCAAATAAAACGTAAACACCCGTCCTCTATTTACTAAAACAGGAAAACAATCATTGTGAAAAAAAGAGGACCTAACTCATCTGTTTTTTCCTCTCACAAAGGCCAAATTGACATCGTAACAGTAAAACAGACTGAACAATACCCTATTATAGCTATTTCGCGATGTACTTTCACCTTTGGTACACCGTCGGGCGATAAAATCAGCAAATCAACTTTCATGAACAAAATTCTCTCCACCATGAATGAAAAAAGAAACAAATCACAAAATGATAAAAAATACTCACATCAGGACGTTACGTGTTGTGTGAAATCCGCATTGCCAGCGTTGCCGTGAAATCACATAGCACAGGTAATATTGTGATAAGAATGCGTGATAAAAAGTAAATAAAGTCACCACTGAGACACAGCTTCCAACAATATGGTCTAGCCCGACGACACTTCAACTTAAACCGCGATTAACACTTATGAGTATAAAAACAATAAACAACACGCACGAGGAATAACTTAGCTATTCAAAGTAAATATCGTCGTATAAATTATTTCCACATCGGTTGGCAAACCATCCACACAAAATGCTGTTTGAATTGATTGATTTGGACGTTTCGTTCTTAATATTTTATCAATCATTCATTCGGGAACGAATGCTTTGTCTATGCAAATTGGATTTCGTTCTGAAACTTAATTAAAAAGTTTACGACGTCGGCTACAAGGTGGCGCCACTTGACAAAAATAAAACTTGTTAGATTAATTCTTAACCATGAAATAAACGGGAGTGGTGAAAGAAGTAGAGTAAAGTTGTTGAGTAATTTCAAAAGAAAATGTTATAAAAGTTGTCTTAATATTTTATTTTAAAAATTTACAAAATTAAATTACTTAGTGTAGAACAAGCTTAATGTTCTTTTGTTTATACCTTTTACCGACGGTTTCTGTGGAAAAACGTCAATGTCAACTGTCAGATCATATTGTCACTTTTGCTGTCAAAATACAATTGTTGTATTTATTGATCATCGTCGGATTTAGTTTTAATTTAAAATACTAATACTTAATCAAAAACTGTGATGTATTTCTTTTGTTAATATAAATACGCATATCAGTTTATGTTTTTGATTTATTTATAAAATAAAACATTAATATAACCTCAAAATGGAGGACGATATAAAAGCCGAAAAATCTACCTCGGAACCAGAACAAACTGAATTTAAAAAGCCTGCCGTGCTGATAGGAAGAGTAGGCAAACTTCCCAAAAAGGCTAAACCTGATGAGAAAAGCGTCACAGAGGAGAAAATTGAACAGAAAATTGTTGAACCGAAATCGGAAGGAGATGCAAAGATTTCGCTCCCGCCAGCAGTTTTATTGAAGGAATTGTCAACACCAATACCTTATAAAGAGCCTAAATGGTCAGGCCTGTGTCCTGACGGTAAGTTTCAATTGCAATTTCTCGTTAAAATTCGCAATGTATGGTAAAATCTACTGAATTTTGATTAGTTTTTATGGCGCCAAAAATATTGCATAGAACTTGGTTTAAGCTGTTAGAAAAGTCAAGCAGGCCCGTCCTGTAGCCTTAAGAGTGCCATGTGTGTGTGAAACAAATCCTAGATTTGGTACTGAAAGTTATTATTATATTACAGCTTTATATTCTACAAAACAGTGTATTTATAGTCAGTAAGTTCATTTCAATTGATTTATAATTGTTTGTGTTAAGTATAAACCAATAATTTATGTTTCAGGATCAGAATATGCCTTTGAAGTGATCAAATCGGGCATGATACTTGATAAAGTTGATTTAACAAACAAAGCTTACTATGTCTTTGGAAGGCTTGCTAACTGCGATGTTGTCATGGCCCATCCTACAATATCCAGGTATTGTTCTATACATATTACTTAACAGTGTGATCATCATCATCCTAGCGCCTCTCCCGGTTGCATCCTCGGGCATTGCCTAAGAGCCCAGGGTACGCTGCGACTATGGTCCTGAATTGACATGCCTGGTTATTACAATGGACCAACTGTCGTCTGACCTCCTTAACCACAAGGGAAACCAGACCAGTTGGATCATAGTCGGGACCAACAGCTTAACGTGCCTTCCGAAGCACGGAATCATCATTCTTATCGGACAATCTGGTGATTCAAGCCTATAATGTACTAACCAAACTGGGAAAACCAAAACAAAGTGAAAGTGTTCCCAGCGGGATTCAAACCCACACTACACCACAGAGGCAGTTACTTACTTAACAGTGTAATGTTAGGAAGTAAAAAACAATAATTATCTGATGGGACTCGTTTGTTTTATGTAAAGCTATATGTTAAGTATAAGTCTAAGAGGAGTTTGAGGAGCTCGATGGTGCAGTGGTTAGCGCACTTGGCCTGCGGTTGCTAAAGTTAAGCAACGTTCGCAGATGCCAGTCATCGGATGGGTGACCGAAAAATTTCATCTCGAGCTCCTCCGTGCTTCGGAAGGCACGTTAAGCCGTTGGTCCTGCGCCTGATCTCTCTACGGTCGTGTCAGATTGCTGTCCCACCGAATTATGAGAGTGAAGGAATAGGGAGTGCACCTGTGCTTGCGCACTCACTTGTGCACTATAATATTTCCTGCGTACCTGGCTGATCGTAAGATCGGCCGCCATGGCCGAATACGGCCGGAGGGTATTATTATTATTATTATAAGTCTAAGTCAGTAAGTAAAGTATAAAGTCTCTTATATAAGTATAAGTCCTCCCCTCTAACTGGTCTGAGTTGAATTATTGTTTGTAACATCCTAAAGAATATATCGATGCCTAACGGCCAAAAAGGCCTAACCGCCATTTACCAAACTTTACAGGAGAGAGGATTAAAGACGAAAAATTTCGAAAAAAAATCATAAGTAGCTGGGTTTTGCTTCCTAAGATTCCAAATTTTAGGTGTTAATATAAAATATATTTCTCTTCAAGATGTACTCATTAAAGCATTCAAAATCATTCATCTAAGAGTGTTTTTTGTCGCTTGAGCCCAAATGGATTTATTTTTTTACTGCAAAAATGTCGTAACCGCCTTTACCAAAAAAAACATGTTAGCCAGAAACGGCTTAAGTGCATCTGTATTTTTATTAAAATTGCTTAACCGACATTAAGCCAACATAAGAAGTGATTGACGAAAAAGTATTAGTGTTAGCGAAATACTAAAAATACAGGGTTTCGCAGATAACCTGTACCAGCGAAAGTCTGCGACCAGGGACACCAATACCCATAAATTGGATCATGTATTTTAAGAGAAAAATGGGATAAGCGCCACAACGAATAGAAATATGTGACAGGGCAAATAATCCTAAGCGCCATATCTTATGTTTGAAATTCGCGGCCCGAAAGTACTAAGCGACATTTTTGTTATTTATTGTTTTCAAGCCAAATTGTCTAAGTAACTATTTTAAAATATTATATTTTCTAACCACCAGAATGAAAAAAACCCTAAAATATTGGGCGCTTAGGACGTAAAATTAAGGCTTGGAGCCTTTATTTACCAACCGCATAACCGACAAAAACTACGAGCTAGAGTGACGAAACCTAGATAGAACGACGGAGAAAAAAAAGGCGATTCCAATGATGTATATAAGTCGATTTCGCAAAAAATGTCGCTTAGGCCATTTTGGCCGTTAGGCATCGATATATATACTTACTTATATACATTTGGTCAGTGGACGCAAGACAATAAAAAAAGACTCCAATTCCCTTGCAAAACTCTTTGTCAAAATGGTTAATAAATTCCACTTATAGGTTCTAAGTTCAATCCCCTTGCAGGTCAAAAATGTATGCGTTTGAATATGGCTGTTATTCTAATGTTTAAATGATGATATAATTCGTCTTCCAGACACCACTGCGTCATCCAATACAAAGCGTTTGCCGAGGAAGGTGAACCGCCCAGCGGCTGGTACCTCTACGACCTTGGCAGCACTCACGGAACGTACCTGAACAAGGAGAAATTGAAGCCGAGTCACTATACCAGGATACGAGTGGGACATCAGCTCAAGTTTGGGAGTAGTACGAGGACTTATATTATGATGGTAAGAACGTTGATATTTTTAAAGATCAATATGTAATTCTTTTTATGTTTTTTTAATGTGTTAGGGAGGCAAACAAACAAGACGGTCACTGATAGTAAAGTAAAAGTCAAAGTCAAAGCATTTATATTGCAACTTGATTTACACTGAAATATTTTTGCATGTCAAATATTCTTTTGCCCTACTACTTTAGAGACGCCTCGATGTTCTAGTTGTTTAAGTACCCGGCCGTGATCTCGAGGTACTGGGTTCGATTCCCAGGTCGGGCAAAATTTGTGTTGATTATTCTGAACACAGCCCGTTTTTGTGATCGCCAACCCGCATTTGGCAAGCGTGGTGATTAAGCCAAAACCCATCTTTGTAACGAAAACATGATTTCAATGATGGATGCCTTTGCCCTGCAGTGGGACATTAATAGGCTGATATTTTACTTTTAGGGCCCATCCATTTGTAGTACCTCTAGCTAGATGTAGGAGTATAAGGTTTTGAAGTGTAATGTCACCAAATATAGGAACCATCCCACCCCTTGTCACACTTTGTCGAACCCCCCCCCCCCTTTACGTGTGACGTACTTTATAATCCCAACTAATATTATAAATGCGAAAGTAACTCTGTCTGTCTGTCTGTCTGTCTGTCTGTTACGCTTTCCCGCTTAAACCTCGCAACCGATTTTGATGAAATTTGGTACAGACAATCTTTAGACCCTGAGACAGAACATAGGCTACTTTTTGACCCATTCCAACCCCCCACTTCCCCGAAATGAGGGGGTGGAAGTTTGTATGGAAAATCTAAACTACTTGAGTTAGATGCTTGAAATTTGGCATGCAGGTCCCTTAGTAAACTTGATGCTTAGTTGCAAAAGGATATTGCAAAATTCCCACGGGAACGGGAGTTAGCGGGAAAAAACATTCGTATAATGAAAACCGACATCCACGCGGACGAAGTCGCGGGCGGCCGCTAGTAATAAATAAATAATAAATATTTCACAACATCACATACATTGATAATAATCTGACGTCTGTAACACAAGTGTGTTACAGACATCAGAATCAACAGTGGTATTACAAATATACTTAAATAGAAACATATAACACCCAGACCAGGACAAACAGACCAGTTCATGCACACAAATGTTTGTCCTGTGCGGGGATCGTACCCGTGACCTCATGTATAATAGGCATAATCTCGACCATTACACCAAGCGTGTCGTCAAATCCCAACTAATCCCAACTAATATTATAAATGCGAAAGTAACTCTGTCTGTCTGTCTGTCTGTCTGTCTGTCTGTCTGTCTGTCTGTCTGTCTGTCTGTCTGTCGGTCTGTCTGTCTGTCTGTCTGTCTATCTGTCTGTCTGTCTGTCTGTTACGCTTTCCCGCTTAAACCTCGCAACCGATTTTGATGAAATTTGGTACAGACAATCTTTAGACCCTGAGACAGAACATAGGCTACTTTTTGACACATTCCAACCCCCCACTTCCCCGAAATGAGGGGGTGGAAGTTTGTATGGAAAATCTAAACTACTTGAGTTAGACGCTTGAAATTTGGCATGCAGGTCCCTTAGTAAACTTGATGCTTAGTTGCAAAAGGATATTGCAAAATTCCCACGGGAACGGGAGTTAGCGGGAAAAAACATTCGTATAATGAAAGCCGACATCCACGCGGACGAAGTCGCGGGCGGCCGCTAGTATATTATAAATGCGAAAGTAACTCTGTCTGTCTGTCTGTCTGTCTGTCTGTCTGTCTGTCTGTCTGTCTGTCTGTCTGTCTGTCTGTCTGTCTGTCTATCTGTCTGTCTGTCTGTTACGCTTTCCCGCTTAAACCTCGCAACCGATTTTGATGAAATTTGGTACAGACAATCTTTAGACCCTGAGACAGAACATAGGCTACTTTTTGACACATTCCAACCCCCCACTTCCCCGAAATGAGGGGGTGGAAGTTTGTATGGAAAATCTAAACTACTTGAGTTAGACGCTTGAAATTTGGCATGCAGGTCCCTTAGTAAACTTGATGCTTAGTTGCAAAAGGATATTGCAAAATTCCCACGGGAACGGGAGTTAGCGGGAAAAAACATTCGTATAATGAAAACCGACATCCACGCGGACGAAGTCGCGGGCGGCCGCTAGTTTATTTATATTTCTCTTTCAGGGCCCAGATTTCGACTGCGAAGGTGAATCTGAGCTGACAGTGACAGAAATCAAACAGCGAGCGTTGAACATGAAGTTAGAACGGGACAGAATGATTCGCGAGGACCGAGAGCAGAGGGAGAGGGATAGATTAGAAGAAGAGAAGAGAAGGGAGGAGCAGGGGATTGATTGGGGGATGGGTAAGACTACGACACTAGTTTTTTTTTTATATTAGTATCAGTGCCAGCCTATTAATCTTCCATAAGAAGCCTACATATTTTGATTTATTTAAAAGAGCAACTATTGAGTTTCTTGCCGCTTCTTCTCGGTAGATGACTGCGTTCCAAAGTCGGTGTTAGATTCACTCTATTGTGATAACATTGAGGATTTATAAGTGCCTCACTGAGGCCTACATGAATAAAGTATATTTTTATTTTGATTTGGAAAACATGTTTTTGTTACAAAAATGGGCTGTAATGAGCGTGTTTGCGATTGAAAAAACAGCCAGATGGCAATACGTAGGCGTGAAGTCTAACTGCTATGTCATTATTTATGTGAACTGGTATCCGACTGGACATGACATTGACAGATGTCAAAATTCACTAATCGGATACCAGATCACTAATCAGATACCAGTTAGATTAGACCCAGCCTATCTGAAATCTAGTGGATTTTTCTTTTGCGAAAATTCTCATTAGTGTGTTATTCCAATGGAATTTATTTCTATTTTGTTAACTTATTTATTCAATTTCCTCATCAGGCGAGGATGCCGAAGAAGAACCAGACCTAGCTGAGAATCCCTTCGCATCCACTGCAAATGAGGAACTTTACCTCGAAGACCCTAAGAAGACGCTCCGAGGCTACTTCGAGAGAGAGGGACACGAGCTGACCTATGACTGTGAGGAGAGAGGCATCGGACAGTTTCTGTGCAGGTGAGAGAGAAAAAACACTTACAAAGTTATTTGAGTGACACAAAAGACACTTTAAGTGACACATTGGTGATCCAGATGACACTTTAAGTGACACATTGGTGACCCAAATGACACATAAGAGACACATAGTTGACCAAAATGGCACATTAATTGTCACATAGGTGACCTAAACGACACATTAATTGACACTTCCGAACCCAAAAGTCACGTTTCTGACTCAAAAGACACATTAAGTGGCACATTGGTAGACCAAACGACACATAATACAATCAGACGCCAATGAAGAGCTCTACCTCGACGACCCGAAGAAGACGTTTCGAGGCTGCTTCGAGAGAGGGACACGAGCTGACCTATGAGAGAGGCATCGGAGAGTTTCTGTGCAGGTTGGGAAGAAAATTCGTTTAAAAAGCACATTTAGAGACATTTTGGTGACCTTAAATACACATTAGTGACCTATACGACACACTAAATTATGTATTGGTGACCCAAAAGATACATTGGTTACACAAAACATACTTTAGTGACCCAAATGACACATTAGTGACCGAAGATCGATTAAGATGACTCATTGGTGAACCAAAATACATATGAAATGACACATTAGTGACCCAAAACACACATTGCTAACCTAAAATACACATTAATAGACACTTTCGGACCCAAAAGTCACACTGCTGACTGAAAAAAGATATTAAAAGACATGTTGGTAGACCAAACAAAACATTGGTACCACAAATAGACCGCAAACAAGGAGCTCTACCTAGAAAACCCGAAGAAGACGCTCCGAGGCTACTTCGAGAGAGAGGGACATGAGCACACCTATGATTGTTTTCAGTGAGACATTTGGTGACCCGAATGACACATTAAATGACACATAAGTGACACATAGATGACCAAAAAGACTCGTGAATTGAGAGTTCCGGACACTTATGATGCCACAAAGGTGAACCAAAAGACACATTATAGTGACCCAAAATACTAATAATTGCAGGTTGCATTTGCTGAACTACTTACACCATGTATAAAACCCTCATTTGTACAACCATACGTTTATGGAATACATATTGTTTTCTCATCAGAGTGGAACTCCCAATGGACGACGCCCGAGGCAACCCCGTCATAGCAGAAGTCCTACATCGAGGCAAGAAGAAGGAGGCTGTGATCGCCTGCGCCCTGGAGGCCTGCAGAATCCTCGATAGGGCCGGTCTTCTAAGGCAGGCAAAGCACGGTAAGCGCTTGAAAGACTAACATTTATTTATTTATCTCTGTAAGTAGAGGAACACACCAGTCCGAAAAAAGCGCCCAAATTGCGGCGGGATTACACATGAAGTGTTTTAAGTGGCGAAACATACCATTTGGAAAATACGCGATTACAGAAGTTCGGTGGCATGACAACATCGATACACCAAAAACCCATCGCCGTCAGAAACCTCTTACGTCCGTTTCGAATCTTTATATCTGTTATAATGTGTTTCTGCTGGAGGCGGAGCTTCATAATTAACCAGACAAGAGGCTCATTAGAATAAAAGTTTTCATTAATTCGTCTTCCCTTAGAAGAATGTTTTAAATTTATAAGTGTGTAATTTCAAATTGACATGTTGCTCCGATATTTTGAATTATCACATAGATGCATGTCGAAGTAAGAAAAGTATTTCCAGTGTTTCCAGATTATTATTCTTAAAACCTATATTTGTCTTAGTAGTCAAACTTATACAATGATAATCTTTTTATCAAATTATTTAAACTGGATTAACAACTTTATATATATCTTTTTAATCAAATCCTTGGAATTTGTTTAACAGCGTCATAGCGGATTTTGATATAGACGCCTCAAATGTTACTCATTTACACAGAATCCCGCCGCCGCAAGCAGCGCGACTGGACAGCCGACGACTACTACGACTCTGACGACGACACGTTCCTCGACCGCACCGGCAGCGTCGAGCGCACGCGCACGCGCCGCATGCAGCGACTCGGCGCCGCGCCAGCGCAGGCTGAGGCTCCACTCACTTATGACACGCTGGTGAGACATTGTATCGAAAATGTGTCATTTGGATCCGCATTGGTGAACAAAACGAGACATTTTTGATACATTGGTGAACGAAATGACACAAAAAAACCTCACGAGTGACCCAAAAGACACATTAACCCTTCAGTTGCTTTAGCACTGATCAGTGTTCTAGTATGAAACTGCGGTAACACTGATCAGTGTTCAGATGACCTGTGACATTTTCAACTCTATTTTGAAACATATACACTTGAAATACGGTCTTAAACTCGCGCTATGTTGCCGCAGACGACGGGTACAGATTTACGCACCCTTCCCGCATACGAAAGGTTAAAGAAACATTAGTGATCCAAATGACACATTAGAAGACACTACAGTCAACCAAATGACTCATTAGTGAACCAAATAACACAGAAATGAATAGTAGATAAACCAAATGACATTAAATAACACATTTCGAAGCAAAAAGGCACATTGGAGGCGTAACCGAACTTAAACTTGGCAAATCCGCGGATGACGACTCCCGAGACTAGTTATATCGCGAAGCGACGTAGCTCTAGCCTGAGCTAGTTAAAAAAATTGTTATTATACTAAATCATACATTTGTTACAGCTCCAGAAGATATCCGAGATAGAAACCTCCATATCCTCCGAAGAGAAGACTCTAGAGCGACTCCGCGCCGTGAGTCCGGTCGCCGCTGCGGCCGACGCGGACGACGGCGACGCGCTCGACGCGTTCATGTCCACGCTCGGCCGCGGACACAGCATGGCGCGTAAGGCGGACATATCGCACGCCAAGGTGAGTGAGAAGACACATTAGTGACCCAAAAGACACATAAGCGGCCAATACGACAAATAAGTGACCTAAAAGAAACAAAAGTAACCAAAAATACACATAAGGGACCCAAAAGACACATAAGTGACACAAAAGACACATTAGTGAAACAAAAGACACATTAGTGAAACAAAAGACACATAAGTGACCCACACTCTGCTTGCTTTGGGACACATAAGTGACCCAAGTTCTCCAGACGAGCGGATCATTCGAGTGAACGTTCCACAAAGCTCTACCTCTCATAAAAATCTTTGAATGCAGTTTTCTTTCTTTTCAAAAATAAAGGATTTTTTCCTGCGAGTAAAATTTTCTACCTACATTATTTGGCTACTCCCCAGGTGGCTATACTAAATTCCGCCCTAAATATTATCGATCCCATAGGAGACATTATGGAGTATATTCTTAATTTTCAGATGAGAATACAAAAGCTAAAAGCAGAACTGGCGAAGACGCAAAGACTAGCGGAGCTGGCGAGGCCGGCGCATCTTCCTCCGTTGATCAAGAAGCAAGACACCAAGATGGCGGTCAAAATGGCGGGAAATTCCGTTGTCTATGGGAAGAGGTGAGTGACGTTAGGGTGTTTATTTTCGATATGAAAAATCTAATGTTTCAATAACGGAATAGGAGTAAATTGAAGTAAAATATCTTTTATCTTTTATTATACCGGCTGAGTATACAAAAGGGCACATTGTCAAGTCTAGAAAACAGTGGATTTTTTTTCCACGTAAACTACTTTTTTCAAGTCATAGCCATATGATATACTTGCCATACTAGCCTTCCGTTTGCGGTTTCACCCGCGCGTAATTTATTTTTTAAATGAGCCCACCCCCCTTCACTCCACATTTCCGGGATTAAAAGTACCCTTTGTTCACCGGGGATAGTGTAGCTAGCCAACAGTGAAAGGATTATTCAAATCGGTCAAGTAGTTTTTGAGTTGATTCTTTACATACAAAAATATAAATATTTCCTTTTTATGACATTAGTGTAGATGTAGAATAATTGTAGATGTAGGTAGATAGTGTAGATATCAAAAATCTAAACATTCATCTTTATTCAGAATAGGAGTTAAGTAAAAAGTGCACATTGTAAAGTCTAGAACACGCTTGATACCTTTATCAAGTCTTAGCTCTATTACATATTTATATTTTGTACTTAGTCACTATTTAAGTAGGTATATTAAGTAAAGTTGAAACTAATACGAAAGTGGGCGGGGATCGAATTCGCAACATGTAGAACTCATTTAAGTAGATGACACGGAAAGATATTTATACTAACATCATAATTAAAATTATGTAATTGCAGAATCAGGCTGAAAGAAGACACATCTAAGAAACCTAAAGTGAACCACACCACAAAGAAAGAAGAAGAAGAATTTGTAGAAGAAATGGATTCAGACGAAGAAGTAGACCAGATAATAGGAGAGAAAGAGACAAAAGATAATACCGATACATCTGAACAGGATATCAATAGAGGAAGTAAAAAACATGTTGATGAGAAATCTGAAAAAGATAGCAGAGTTAATAAAGATGAAAATGAGACTACCAAAGCTGAAGAAAAAGTAGGAAGAAAAGAGATAGACAATGAGAGAGCGAGTAAGAAAGTATACGGACCAATGAGACCACCGGAAGATTATGTGATACCAGAAAATTACTTTGATCAAGAATCTGACAGAGATTTACCTGAAATTATGGAGAAAGATGATTAGATGGTGTTTAATTTAAGGAATAAAATAGTTGTTAAGAATATTTTTGTGTATCTTTTCTGTTTGCCTCCTCACTAAATTTTGATCTAGATTCGAATTAAGGGTTGTCAAAAATTGGTTATTCAATGAACATAAACAGTATAGTTTATTAACAGTTTACCAAATATTTAAACTTGTACTTACAAACTAACTTAAAAATAAATATTTTGACTACTTACTATTAAATTAAGACTAGTTATTATTTTAAATTTGAAATATAAACTTTATCGACTTCTTATATAACAAGACAAAATGTCTCAAACCAACAATTTCGAAAACTTTTTTTTTCTTACAGTTAAATGTTTTTTTTGTGGCAACATAAATAAATAAATAAATAAATATTTCACAACATCACATACATTGATCTGACCCCGTGTTAAGTAGCTTAAGCACTTGTGTTACAGACATCAGAATCAACAGTGGTATTACAAATATACTTAAATAGATACATATAACACCCAGACCAGGACAAACAGACATGTACAGGCAAAATCTTGACCATTACGCCAAGCGGTCGTCAACATAAAGCACTAGTAGAATCCTATCACCGATCTAGCTCTCCAAACACAATGTCCAAGGTTCCAATGATGGCCACGATATCGGCCAACATGAGGTTCCTTCCCACGGTATTCAGAGCGGCCAAGTGAGCGAACCCAGGTGGCTTGATTTTACATCTGGAAAAAATAAAATAAAACATTGTTACAATAAAGTGGGATAATAATAATATGAAAGTATATCATAGGGAGCTCGGTGGCGCATTGTCTAATGCGTTTGGTCTACGATTGTTAAGGTTAAGCAACTTTGATGAAGGCCGGTCACCGGATGGGTGACCAAATTTTCAGTTAGATCTCCTCCGTGCTTGTGAAAGCAGATTAAGCTGTTCTCCCCGGCATTGGTAAAACCCGTAAAGGTTCGATCTTACTATACATCCAACGAAATGGACTGATGATGATACGCTGAGTTCTCCCTTGGGCGCCTCCACACTACCTACCTAGGTACGTCTCCTGTAGGGGTCACTGTCACCCAGTGACTGACTCACCTGTACGGCTTGGAGCTGCCGTCGGAGACGAGGTAGACGCCGAACTCTCCCTTGGGCGCCTCCACACTACCTACCTAGGTACGTCTCCTGTAGGGGACACTGTCACCCAGTGACTAACTCACCTGTACGGCTTGGAGCTGCCGTCGGAGACGAGGTAGACGCCGAACTCTCCCTTGGGCGCCTCCACACTACCTACCTAGGTACGTCTCCTGTAGGGGACACTGTCACCCAGTGACTGACTCACCTGTACGGCTTGGAGCTGCCGTCGGAGACGAGGTAGACGCCGAACTCTCCCTTGGGCGCCTCCACACTACCTACCTAGGTACGTCTCCTGTAGGGGACACTGTCACCCAGTGACTGACTCACCTGTACGGCTTGGAGCTGCCGTCGGAGACGAGGTAGACGCCGAACTCTCCCTTGGGCGCCTCCACACTACCTACCTAGGTACGTCTCCTGTAGGGGACACTGTCACCCAGTGACTGACTCACCTGTACGGCTTGGAGCTGCCGTCGGAGACGAGGTAGACGCCGAACTCTCCCTTGGGCGCCTCCACACTACCTACCTAGGTACGTCTCCTGTAGGGGACACTGTCACCCAGTGACTGACTCACCTGTACGGCTTGGAGCTGCCGTCGGAGACGAGGTAGACGCCGAACTCTCCCTTGGGCGCCTCCACACTACCTACCTAGGTACGTCTCCTGTAGGGGACACTGTCACCCAGTGACTGACTCACCTGTACGGCTTGGAGCTGCCGTCGGAGACGAGGTAGACGCCGAACTCTCCCTTGGGCGCCTCCACACTACCTACCTAGGTACGTCTCCTGTAGGGGACACTGTCACCCAGTGACTGACTCACCTGTACGGCTTGGAGCTGCCGTCGGAGACGAGGTAGACGCCGAACTCTCCCTTGGGCGCCTCCACACTACCTACCTAGGTACGTCTCCTGTAGGGGACACTGTCACCCAGTGACTGACTCACCTGTACGGCTTGGAGCTGCCGTCGGAGACGAGGTAGACGCCGAACTCTCCCTTGGGCGCCTCCACACTACCTACCTAGGTACGTCTCCTGTAGGGGACACTGTCACCCAGTGACTGACTCACCTGTACGGCTTGGAGCTGCCGTCGGAGACGAGGTAGACGCCGAACTCTCCCTTGGGCGCCTCCACACTACCTACCTAGGTACGTCTCCTGTAGGGGACACTGTCACCCAGTGACTGACTCACCTGTACGGCTTGGAGCTGCCGTCGGAGATGAGGTAGACGCCGAACTCTCCCTTGGGCGCCTCCACACTACCTACCTAGGTACGTCTCCTGTAGGGGACACTGTCACCCAGTGACTGACTCACCTGTACGGCTTGGAGCTGCCGTCGGAGACGAGGTAGACGCCGAACTCTCCCTTGGGCGCCTCCACACTACCTACCTAGGTACGTCTCCTGTAGGGGACACTGTCACCCAGTGACTGACTCACCTGTACGGCTTGGAGCTGCCGTCGGAGACGAGGTAGACGCCGAACTCTCCCTTGGGCGCCTCCACACTACCTACCTAGGTACGTCTCCTGTAGGGGACTCTGTCACCCAGTGACTGACTCACCTGTACGGCTTGGAGCTGCCGTCGGAGACGAGGTAGACGCCGAACTCTCCCTTGGGCGCCTCCACACTACCTACCTAGGTACGTCTCCTGTAGGGGACACTGTCACCCAGTGACTGACTCACCTGTACGGCTTGGAGCTGCCGTCGGAGACGAGGTAGACGCCGAACTCTCCCTTGGGCGCCTCCACACTACCTACCTAGGTACGTCTCCTGTAGGGGACACTGTCACCCAGTGACTGACTCACCTGTACGGCTTGGAGCTGCCGTCGGAGACGAGGTAGACGCCGAACTCTCCCTTGGGCGCCTCCACGGCCGTGTAGGTGGCTCCTGGCGGCACCTGGTAGCCCTGCGTGAACAGCTTGAAGTGGTGGATCAGAGCCTCCATCGACGTCTGCGGAAAAGAAACGAAGACAGATTATAAAGAGAGGTTTTAAAAGAAGTAGACGAGCGTATAGGGAAGAACCTCCACCTTACAGAAGACCACAGTGAAATAGCACTTCGTAACTGTTGTGCTATGTTTCTGCTGGTGAGTAAGGTCGCTAGAGCTCCGTTGGAGAGAATATAGGGTCTTCAAGGCCGGCAACGCATCGGCGATATCTCTGGTGTCGCGGATGTCCATGGGCGGCGGTGATTGCTTTTTTTATAATAGCTCTGGTTATTGGCTCCACACTGCCCGATGGTAAGCAAAAGAGGAGCCCTAATTGTCATGACAGCAGATGCGGTATCAAAGTGGTATCCTATATCCGCTTGCATCGCCATACCGGCCCGCAAGATACTTCTTCACGCTTCTCTTGCTTACCATCAGGCGACCTGTTAGCTCGTATGCCGCAACTGCCACAAAAAAAAAATATATAACAAATACAGCGAGTATTTTTTCTATGTTTTTCTTATTCTGTCCTGCTATTATATTACCTTCATCTCCCTCCTAGGTGGAGGGGCAAGCTTGGCATCGTCCACCATGACTGGACCTGCAGGCATCTGGTTCAGGCACTGGTAGATGATGTGAACCGACTGCCTCATCTCCTCCATTCGGCAGAGGTACCTGGTGTTGCAGTAGGAGTATTATTAGATTTAACAATGAGGGTGTCTGCGATTGAAAAATCCGCTAAATGGGAGTAAGTAGGCGTAGGATCTGTTTAAAATGTGATTGGTGAATTTTTACATATCTGTCAATGTCATGCCAAAATACACCAATCATATAACAATTAGTTAGACCCTACGCCTACCTATTGCCCTGAAGAGATTCTTGAGCCTAGCGTTTAGCCTGATTCTATACGGAGTCCGCTTTGACCATGATCTAGTATTTGCCGAGTCTAGTTATTACAGTGAAGCGACTGCCATCAGACCTTCGTAACACTTAGAGGGGGACCAGACAGATTGGATCATTGTTACACATTCAGATCTATCAATCAATCAATCAATATTTTTATTTGTGGCACACAGGTACATAGAGATGTTAACAAAATATTAATACATTTTAAGTTTCACCGTGTCCTGCTTGCAAAGCATACAAATCATATTATATCATAAATTCATAACAAGTTTACAGTTTTAATAGTTAATTTTATAAAATATTTTACAATGTCAAATTAATTATGTCAATTTTATATTTATATTTAATTTTATATCTAACTGAGCTAAAGTGAAAAACTATCTGAATGTGAAGGTTTCCTCACGGTGTTTGCCCTCACCGCCGAGCTAATGGCGCAAATCAAAATAAAAAACCGGCCAAGAGCGTGTCGTACACGTCCATGAAAGGGTTCCGTAGCTAAAAGATGGCCCGACCGCTTAAGACACCATTTTGTAAGGGCAACTGCACGTCATAAGTTGGTCGAGTTGTATAAAAATAAATATGTATGTTACAGAGTACCGTTCGCTATAGTTTTCGTTGAAAGAACTTACTTGGAGCTATACAGGACATTTTTTTCAGAATTATTGTAATAGTATTTCAAAAGTTAAGGGGGGGGGGGACGCTCTAATTTTAACTTTGTATTAATATATCTCGAGACGGGGTGTTTGATCCACATGGTTTCAAGGCAAGTTTTATTGTATTTAAAAATACCTTTTTAACGATACCCCACACGATGGGGTAAGTCGATTTTTTTTTCGAATTTACTTTTCGCTGTATGGGAGGGGGGGTAAAAATAATTATTTTTCGATTATTTTAAAAACCAATTCTTGAATTATCACTATACATCTCTCCACCAATTTTCGTGGCAATCGGTTCAGAAACGGCGGAGAACGAGCCAGGACAGACAGACAGACAGACAGACAGACATGACGAAACTATAAGGGTTCCGTTTTTTGCCATTTGGCTACGGAACCCTAAAAAGAATAACGAAGATAAATGCCTTACCTATCGTAGCAATCACCGTAAGTTCCAATAGGCACGTCAAATTCTACCAGATTGTAAGCGTCGTATGGCTGTGTCTTCCTCAGATCCCATTTGACTCCTGAACCACGCAGCATTACTCCACTGTGGAAATAATGCATACCATAAAAAAAGGGCCAAGTGCGATTTGGACTCGCGCACTGAAGGTTCCGTACAAATGCTATATTAAATTCATGCCGTTTTAAAAAAACTATTTACAAGATAATGTAATATTTGTTAACGGGACTAAACGCGATTTTTTATATTACATACAGATTATATGTATATACATATACTACATACTTAATTAAAATCGCGTTTAGTCCCGTTAACAAATGTCATTATAGTAATGCAACGCGAAAGTCTAAAATCTCATATTTACGAGATTTCGTTCAAACCAATTTTCGTCGGTTGTTTAAATGGTGGTGGCGGTAAAACGGGGCTGGGGTCACACATTTTACCACTTTGGAAGGGTCTCTTACGCAAAGAATTCACTTTAGAAAAAAAAAGATTATGAACCTCAATATCATTTTCAAAGACCTATTCATAGATACCCCACACATATGTTCAATGAAAAAAAAAATTTAGATTTTCAGTTCCAACTATGGGCACCCCCAATTTTTTAAATTTTTATATTTTCCTGAGAAAACCTTATGTTCACAGACTACATCTACTCACCGGCTCAAAAAATCATGTAATTTAATTTATGTGACACAATGGACGAATAAAAAATCAAAAGACGCCATCTCCCCTACAAATCGCCATTATCTTCTTACCTGAATCCATAATTAAGAGCGTCTTCAGCAGAAACGATCCCGATGTCCTTAGTTCGCTGCACAAACAGCCTGTTGGTCGTGAACACATCTTCCACTTCATCCAGTCTCTCTCCCAGCTTCGATGCAAACTCGTAGATATCGTCCATCAAGCCCAATGGCAGGTCCTGGAAAAGTTTCAGGGTTTGGGGGGGTTTTTTTTCTATTATAGGGCAGCAAACGAGCAGACGTATTGCCTGATGGGAAGCAATCAACGCCGCCCATGGACACTCGCAACACCAGAGGAGTCACAAATGCGTTGCCGGCCTTTTAGAAGGGAGTACGCTCTTTTCTTGAAGGTGAGGAGGTCGTATCGGTCCGGAAATACCTCAGGCGACAGTTGATTCCACAGTTTGGTTGTGCCTTGATCCAGAATTTGGCGAGTCTGGTGATACAGTGAAGCGACTGCTCAGACCTCGCAGAGATTCATCTACGAATACATCTGCCAACGTCTGCAGACGAATCTGTCCACGTGTCTTCTCCTTCTTCCTAGCGTTTATCCCGTTTCTATGCGGGGTCCGCTTTGACCATGATCCAGGATTTGGCAAGTCTGGTTATTACAGTGAAGCGACTGCCCAGACCTTCGTAACAGTTAGAGGGGAACCAGAGAGATTGGATCCTGGTTACACATTCAGATCTATAATCTAACTGAACTAAAGCATAGATTTTCGATAAACCCAGTGGTGTGGGCCCGGATTCGAACCACGGACTTCATGTATGTGAGACGCGTCTCTTGTGACTAGGCTACTGAGCTGTTTTACTGCATTTTTCATAGTTTAAATACATAGTCAGATTTGCCCTCGGCATACTTCGAAATTAGCACTAAGTTAAGAGCGACAGTCCCTTCTTGGAGCGAGAGAGCACTTTTATTTTCGTACCAATTTCGAATCCGGTCAGACATGTGGATTATCATATCAGCAGTATGGTGAAGGAAAACATCATGAGGAAACCGGCACACTAAGTAGACGAGGGCAAATCTTACGATTTTGATCTATGGCATATTTACGCAGCCTCAAAACTCACCCGGTAGACCCCACCAGGTCTGATGTAAGCAGCGTGCATCCTCGCCCCGCTGGCTCTCTCGTAGAACTCCATCATCTTTTCCCTCTCCTCGAACAGCCAGAAGAGAGGAGTGATGGCGCCAAGGTCCACTCCAGAGGTTCCGATGGCCATCATGTGGTTTAGGATGCGGGTGATTTCGGCGAAAAGGGCTGCAAATTAACAGTTCTGTTAAGAACTAAAGTAACCTAAAGAATCATCAATGTCCCACTGCAAGGCAAATGTCTCCATAATTTAAAATCATGTTTTCGTAATAAAGATGGCTATAACTTTAAACGTTCGCGTTGCATTATAATTATTTAACATTAAAAGATTCAAGAAATATAAAAAATTCAATTGGAAGGATGGATTTAAATTGTCGTTATCATGGAATCCAGTGATTGAGAAATGCAAACTGCGATATTTGTCAAAACAACAAAATATAAACCCCGATACTGTTAGTATAGTGTGCCAGAGTGACTTTACTGACAATCGTTGCAGTACAAATATTAGTGCTAATTCGGGGGTAGTTTCCGATTCACCGCCTCAAGCCCGTTCAAGTAGACGACGCCGCGCACCGCCAGTCCGCTTTTGACCATGGCTGCATCGTCGCAGCCGAATCGTCAAGCAGAAAGTACTCATGTACTTTTATAAATAATATCGCGTTTAATCCTGTTGTAATGTTAAATAAAGATGGCTAAATCGCAAATGGGGCCAAGTGCGGGTTGGTGATTACAAAACTACGTTCGTAAAAACCGGCGAAAATTTTGATTCCAGGTTCAAGACCTAGGCCATCGAAGAGTATTGTTATTAAAACACCACTTTCTTCTTGGTGGTTGTCCACCTCACCAACCACTATAGATCTTCCACTTCCACCCTGCGAGCATTGTATTCAGCCCATGACTCTGGATGGCCAGTTAAGGCAAGCCGGAGACGGGGGCCTGACCGACACCTGTGGTCCATGGTGTCGCCACTCACCTGATATCCTTAGGAAGTTTTTGTTATTATACTCACTGCGTATATACTTAGCCCGGAGCGGCACGTCGATGTTGAGCAGCTTCTCGACGGCGAGGCTGTAGCACTGCTCGTTGCACATCATGGACACGTAGTCCAGCCGGTCGAAGTACGGCAGCGCCTGCGTGTACGTCTTGTACTCGATCAGCTTCTCCGTGCCGCGGTGCAGCAGCCCGATGTGCGGGTCGGCCGCGCGGACTGTCTGTGTACATAGTGCGAGTGTGTTATACGGTTGCCGCGCGGACTACTGACCTAAAGATATACCATAGGCCGGGCGGACCGTCTGTGTACATAGTGCGAGCGTGTTATACGGTTGCCGCGCGGACCAGGCGATCTGATGGTACACTACGCGACGGCGAGTTAACGTGATGGTTTACTATAGGCCGAGCGGACCGTCTGTGTACAGAGTGTGAGCGTGATATACGGTGACCGCGCGACCGTCTGTATACTCGTGTGAGCGTGTTATACGGTTACGGTACGAGTGGACCTGGGCCCGTAGCCAAGATGCCACTTTGACGAATTCGCCATACGCTTTCGTAGCGACTTATATTGCCATCCCGCACACGAACTATTTATGTGAGCGGGACGGAGATATAAGTCGCTACGAAAGCGTCTGGCGGATTCGTCAAAGTGGCATCTTGGCTAGCCTACCTGATTGTATACCAAAGGCCGCGCGGACCGACTGGTCTACTTAAAATTGCCTAAAAAATATCTCGCAATAGCATATGTGTATCTTTTATGGTTGAATCACAATAACACGTGTAACTCCTGATCCAGATTGGTTTGAACGCGCTTATCTCTGGATCTACTGGTCCGTACGTATTGACACAATCTTTTGTGTTGGATAATCCACTTACTAGTCAAGGTAGACTTTAAGCTATCTAAAGTAACACTTATGTGCGGAAACCGAAACCCACGCGGACGAAGTCGCGGGCGGCCGCTTGTAGATAAATAAGTACATGAATACTATCCAATAGTACCTCTCCATCCAGCTCTAAGACAAGACGAAGTACCCCATGAGCTGCAGGGTGCTGCGGCCCGAAGTTGATCACCATGTTCTTGACAGTCTTCTCTCCAGGTTTTATGATGCCTGTGGAAAAGATAGGTATTACGATTATTTCAGAGTCACTATTAAAAGTATTAAATATTTTACTTATTGTAATAATAATACCCCTCCGCCCGTATTCGGCCATGGCGGCCGACCTTCACAGGCAGAGAGATCAGGCAGGTACGCAGGATATATTATAGTGCACAAGTGAGTGCGCAAGCACAGGTGCACTCCCTATTCCCTCACTCTCATTATTCGGTGCGACAGCAATCTGACACGAAAGTAGAGAGGTCAGGCGCAGGACCAACGGCTTAACGTGCCTTCCGAAGCACGGAGGAGCTCGAGATGATTTTTTTCGGTCACCCATCCGATGACTGACATTTGCGGACGATGCTTGGGTTGGTTGCAAGTGCGCTAACCACTGCGCCATCAAGCTCCTTATTTTACTTCATAATCATTATCAGCCTATCGCAGCTGGACATATGCCTAGGGCTCTCCACTCGGCCAGATCCTCGGTGAACTCTGGATAATCAAAAATCCATGTGCGTAACTTCATACCAGCTATACGGTCAAGGAAAACATCGTGAGGAAACCTGCACACTGCGAGTGAGTGTGTGAAACGGAAAGAGCAATGGCAAACCAATCCATTTAAAATTGTCAAGAGATTTGTTTTGTGTTTCATTCCATACAACGATCACTACCCTCATTAATGAGGAATACGACTCAAGAGAAGGAGGAATGTGAAGTACCCATAATTAGTATTTAGAATAAGATGATCGATCGAACCAGCGACCTCTAGGCCTATTAACGATCTTTTAAATATTTTTTCCTCTCCGAAATCTCATCATTACACTGCATATTACAGGGTATGATAACGTATCTAAAAAAATACGTACAAGTGGGTCAGTTCAGTTATCTATCCTAATATAACGTCTATAGTAGGTAAATAATAAAGCTGAAGAGCTTGTTTGTTTGTTTGTTTGTTTGCACATGGCAATCTCATGAACTACATAGGTAGGTAATGGTTCGAATTGAAAAAATATTTTTGTTTTGAATAGTCCATTTGTCGAGGAAGGCTTTAAGCCTAATAGTATTAACTCGTGTGTGCGGAAACCGAAATCCACGCGAACGCAGTCGCGGGCGGCCGCTAGTTTAAATTTATCTATAAATAATATTTCAAAATGGTTTGCGTAGGATTTATTCAAACGATCACTTTTTTATATTGTTCTAGCGTTTCAAAATTATGCTTTTTTAGCACCCAAGCTTAACTTTTTGCCCCGATGACCTACCATTGTTTAACATCACCTATGTACATATGAACAAAAAAGTCCATTTGAATTTTAACTTCTAGGTAAAACCACAGTTAACTTAATCTTAAACATGAGTAGAGAGTCCTCTCTAGATCGAGAGCGAAATCCATGCGTCAACTTGCAGGGAAAGGGGCCGATAAATTTATCGTTTTTATCTATGAAATGACTTGCACTAGCTTTATTTTTCGTTCTGTAATGATGAGTAGTACAATTTTTTTTAACAATTTATGAAGTGCTGTTGCTTCACTGGGGGTCTTCTTAATGTGGAGTTTCGTAAGAAGTGACTAAGGTACATTCCGTGGGATGGGCAGCAGCGTTCCCCTGTGTTTTATCTTTCACCATACTGCGCTCACCAACCCGCCTGTTGTTTTTAAATATAGATTTTAATTATCTGAAATAAACTATTTTTTTCTTATTAGCACTGATTATTTTAGTATCTCAGATGACGGGCCTGTTGGTCTAGTGGTCCTCTGACCAGGGTTCGAATCCCGCTAAGGCAAATGTTTGTGTGATAAACATCGGCATTTGTACTCGAGTCCTGGATGTTTTAAAATGTATTTGAGTAGTTCCCTAGCATCCATAGTAAAAGCTTGTTTGGGGCTAGGCAATTGACGTGTTAGTCCAATGAATTTATTATTCACTTGCCAACATCTTCGTCCGCGTGGATTTCCGACCCCTTTTTTCGCAAGAGAAGGTAGCCTATGTTCTTTCTCATGGTCTTAAGATTGTGCCAAAAAAAAATCACCAAAATCGTTTGAGTGGTTTAAGCGGGAAAGCGTAACAGACAGACAGAGTTATCGAATTTATTTTATGACTAGGGATTGGAGGAGGCTTCCCATCTTTTGATGATGACAATGATGATGATTCTTACTGTTATATGGAAGATGTTTCATGTTGGCTGTAGTTTCATCAGGAAACATCACAGGGTTTTCAAACTGCTTCACGTAGTCTGCATCGGGATACCATCGGTGACCATGTCTCTGACTCCTGCAAGAAATAAATAAATAATGAATAAATAAAGAGAGCGCTGGCCCAGTAGATCGGACCGCACCTCCCATACGTGAGGTCTGTAGTTCGGATACGGGACCACACCTCTGGATTTTTAGAAATCTATGTGTGGATTTGTTTGTCCCATTAGCTCGGCGGTGGGGGAAAACACCGTGAGGAATCCTGCACATTCAGATAGTTTCTGACTTTAGTTCAGTTAGATCTGAATGTTTAACCATGATCTATTCTTTCTGGTTCCCCTGTAAGGGTTACAAAGGTCTGATGGCAGTCGCCAAATCCTGGATCAAGGTCAAAGCGGACTGCGCACAGAAACAGGATAAACGCTGAGGATAAACGTTAGGAAGAGGGAATAAATAAATTCATTGGACTGACACACCAATTGCCTAGCCCCAAACTAAGCTCGAAGCTTGTACTATGGATGCTAGGGAACGGATAGATGTACTTAAATACTTTTATAAACATCCATGACTCGAGTACAAATGCCGATGTTCATCGCGGGATTCGAACCTGCCTTTCTTGGTTTTGTAGCCAGGTTCTCTGAACCACGAGACCAAGGGGCCGTCAAATAAAATTATATAATGTAAAATAATGTTAAATGCTAAGATATTCATGTTTTTATGTCAGAGAGTGGCAAATGTATACAAGAGAATCGGTGGAATAGTCATAATTTTGTAAGTTTCTGACGATTAATGAGTGAGTCTATGAAGACTATTTTAATCAGAACGCGTTGCCAAGTACGCGTTGGTGACCACAAACCCGGGCTATTTTTGGAAAAACCGGCACAAATTTTCCCGACTCGGGAGTCGAACCCAGGACACGCACTTAAACCATCGTGCGTGACGTTCCAACCTTTAGAATTCAATTGTTTAATTTTGTAGACTCTCTATAATGCAGTGGGCCTTGCCACTTTAGTCCCAAACATGGAAAAATATAACAATAAAGGATAATAATTAATTATATACGTACACTATATTTGCCGACAAAAGTTTTTCGAAAAGACGTTTTTGTTTTAAACTCACACACTTTCGTAACATATTATTACTAAAAACACTCATTTTAGTAAACTCATCAGCTACACTTCTTTTCTACTACTGATACCAAACAAATATGTGCGTTATTACAAAATTAATATTTAAGATTAGATTAGATTGGATTAGATTAAACGCTCACACCCACTTAGATTAGAATATTTTCGTCGTGATTGCAGGTTTTAATAAATAAATAAGTTACTTTCGCGCGTACAGTACAAAATGACAAATATTTCATCTAAGCAACCGCAGTGTCTTATTTCAGGTTACTGTATAAGTTAAATGTTCTTTAACTTAAAAAAAAAACTACGAAAAAAAACTGCTTACAAAAATATTATGCGAAATTTTGTACGACTCTGAGCTCTAACGCAAGAGTTTAAGAGTTAATGAATAAACATTATAAGCAACCGCAGTGTCTTATTTCAGGTTACTGTATAAGTTAAATGTTCTTTAACTTAAAAAAAAAAACTACGAAAAAAAACTGCTTACAAAAATATTATGCGAAATTTTGTACGACTCTGAGCTCTAACGCAAGAGTTTAAGAGTTAATGAATAAACATTATATTGTATTCTTGTTTGAAACTTAAGACTCGTACGTAAGTACTTACTCATATTCGAACAGTCTGTCATAGGTCATAGCATAGTCATAGCTCATAGGTAGGGAAACGTGTAGCCATAAGTCATCCAAGATTGCTTTCATTAGGCCTGTGATGTGTTGAACCGACTAATATAGGTCTATTGGTACGTACTTCTGTACTAATATATAAAGCTGAAGAGTTTGTTTGTTTTGCTTGAACGTGCTAATCTCAGGAACTACTGGTCAGATTTGAAAAAATATTTTTGTGTTGGATAGTCCATTTGATTGACGATAAGCTATAGTACCTAACCTACAACACTGAGTGTGCGGAAACCGCTATCCCCGCAGACGGAGTCATTATCAACATTACAGGCTATCGCAGTCCACTGCTGGACATAGGCCTCTCCTAGGGATCTCCATTCAGCCCGATCCTCGGCGACGCAGACAGAGTCGCGGGCGGCGAATAAAATAAGTTCTGTAATTACATATTATTTTTTGATGAGCGCCTCACGCAATTGGACCATTCAGATTGTGTGATTTATTTCGTGAATAAGTAAAAAAAATTGAGACGATATCTTTGTGTAACTTTGTATCAGCAGGCAATCTAGGTCCTACAGCCATGGATCTCGGGACATCGTCTTACTACCCAGCAGACCCCTGACGGATTCTTTCAATGCCGCGTGGAGAGATGCATCATCTATCAGACCATTGCAGGCTTTTTGTATACAGCCTGAAACAATGGAAGAAATGTAAAGGTATGTTACTATTTTTATTAATATTGTTTTTTATTTTATAAATCGAAGAATAAAAAAACCGGCCAAGAGCGTGTCGGACACGCCCATGAAAGGGTTCCGTAGCTAAAAGATGGCCCGACCGCTTAAGATTATATTACACAATATTTTAATACATAAATTAGAAATGAACGGAATAAGAGGCCCTGCATTAAACTTAATAAGATCATATTTAGAAAATAGAACACAGTACACTGAATTAGAACAATTGCAAAAACATAAAAATACAGCCAGCATCCAAACCTACCGATCTGAACTAAAACAAAACAACTATGGAGTTCCGCAAGGAAGTATTTTAGGTCCACTATTATTCCTTTTGTATATAAATGATCTACCCGAAACCCTACAGAACAGATCAATACTTTTTGCTGATGATATCACAGTTATAGTAAGTACCAAAAAATCTTCAACCCTAGAACAACACAAAAAAGACATTCTCAATACTTTACATAGCGTCAAAACCTGGTTAGGAACAAATAATTTAAAACTTAATGTAGCTAAAACCAAACTAATTAATTTCAATAATTTCAAACACAGTTTAATTGATATAAACTTAGATGGGCACGTACTACAATCTACTAATAAAACAAAATTTTTAGGCATAGATATAAATTCTCAACTTAACTGGTTAGAACATATTGATAAAGTCCGTAGTAAAATTAACAGATTCGCTTTTGCTCTTTACAAACTCACCAAAATCGCCAACAGTGAAACAGCTCTTACAGCCTACTTCGGATATGTAGAGTCTGTAATGAGATACGGCCTACTAGTTTGGGGCAATGGCACCAACATAAAATCGGTTTTTATTGCACAGAAAAGATGCATTCGGGCGATTTGCAACATAGCATCCGATGTGTCTTGTAGACCATATTTTAAATTATTAAACGTGTTAACCTTGCCCTGCCTTTACATACTTGAAACCTCTCTATTCGTAGTTCATAACAAACATTTGTTTTTACAGGCAAAAAATCACACTACCAGAAACATTAGACATACTAACCACCTTACATTTAACGTCGCTCCTACCACCACTCGATATTTAAAAAATAGCTATATAATGTGCATAAAGATTTTTAATACCCTACCGGAACACATCAAAACATTACCTACACATAAATTTAAGAAAAGCCTACGAAATTGGCTACATAATCATATGTTTTATTCTTTAGAAGAGTTTCTGAATTTCAAAGAAAATAAATATTAAAATATATAAGGCCGATTCATTGTGTAAATAATTATAAATATTTTGTAGTATTCATAAGCGTCGATGGGTATTTTAAGTATACATAATTTTGTTAATATAGTTAAGTGTGCCTAGTTTATTAAGTTTAATTTTGTTTTAGTGAAACTTGTACTTATATACATATATTGTACAATTTCTATTTCTTTTTTGTAACATTCACATGCTTTAATTTTAAGGCTAAGTAGGTAAGAGAACTGACACAAAATTTGTACCATCCCTTGTAACCCTACTTATTGTGAATAAATGATTTATGATTATGATTATGATTATAAGACACCATTTAGTAAGGGCAACTGCACGTCATAAGTTGGTCGAGTTGTATAAAAATAACTATGTATGATACAGAGTTCGCTATAGTTTTCGTTGAAAGTACTTACTTGGAGGTATACAGGACATTTTTTTCAGAATTATTGTAATAGAATTTCAAAAGTTAAGGGGGGGGGGACGCTTTATTTTTAACTTTGTATTAATATATATCGAGACTGGGGTGTTTGATCCACATGGTTTCAAGGCAAGTTTTATTGTATTTAAAAATACCTTTTTAACGATGCCCCACACGATGGGGTAAGTTGAAATTTTTTTTTCGAATTTACTTTTCGCTGTATGGGAGGGGGGGTAAAAATAATTATTTTTCGATTATTTTAAAAACCAATTCTTGAATTATCACTTTACATCTCTCCACCAATTTTCGTGACAATCGGTTCAGAAACGGCGGAGAACGAGCCAGGACAGACAGACAGACAGACAGACAGACAGACATGACGAAACTATAAGGGTTCCGTTTTTTGCCATTTGGCTACGGAACCCTAAAAACATCTGCCTTCGTGGTGTAGTGGCTAGAGCGATGTGATCTGACCTGTGGTCGAGGATTCGAATCCCGAGGGGAACACTTTAACTTTGTGTTGGTTTTCCCAGTTAGGATATTGCAGGCTTGTATTAACTAATTGTAAACTAGTATTAACTTGAGGAGCTCGATGGCGCAGTGGTAAGCGCACTCGGCCTGCGGTTGCTAAAGTTAAGCAACGTTCGCAGATGCCAGTCATCGGATGGGTGACCGAAAAATTTCATCTCGAGCTCCTCCGTGCTTCGGAAGGCACGTTAAGCCGTTGGTCCTGCGCCTGATCTCTCTACGGTCGTGTCAGATTGCTGTCCCACCGAATTATGAGAGTGAAGGAATAGGGAGTGCACCTGTGCTTGCGCACTCACTTGTGCACTATAATATATCCTGCGTACCTGGCTGATCGTAAGATCGGCCGCCATGACCGAATACGGTCGGAGGGTATTATTATTATTATATAACTAATTGTCCGTTAAGAGTGATGATCCCGTGCTTCGGAAGGCATGTTAAGTCGTTGGTCCCGACTATGATCCAAAGGGTCTGGTTTCCCTTGTAAGGTTTACGGAGGTCAGATGACAGTCGCTCATTTGTAATAACCAGGAGGGTCAATTCAGCATACCGCTAGGATGATAATGACGATGTCGAAGAAAAGCAATGTACACATTTGTATAAAGCACGTGGCTCTTAGCTTGGCTATTCTATTCTAAACTTTATTACTTGAAGAAATTAACGGACAAAAATACTTAAAAAATATTTAAAATTTTGAATACTAATTTTGAAAAATAGAACCTACGAACGCAACCACACGATTGACGTTTTATTATACGTTTCGATTAAAGCAAGTTTCGTTAAAACCAAATAAAACATTTTGTTTGAATCATTTTATCTTTGCAACTAAAACAACAAAAATTCTTAAAATATTGTATGATGCTTAAATATTTCATACAATTTACAATTATGAAAACAATTTCAGCATAGTTAAATCTTCGGACAAAGTTATTGTTATTTCCTGTCAAAAGTGCGTGAAACATATCTCAGTCCTGTAAAAATGGCCTCTCTGCTAAATGTTTTGCTGCGAAAATCCGCAAATGTGGCCCAAACTAAGGCCCTATTGCAAAATTTGCCTGCGGTTTATAACGTAAAGTGAGTCCAGTTTACAAGCTATATCAAATTTGTGTTCCAAAACCGGTGTTTAAGTGTTTAAACAATTATGTAACAATTTGAGGTTACAAACAATTTGATTTTTACACAATATTGTACTATATCATCATAATATTTAGTGGTGAACTCTTAACACAGAACTCTTACATAGTAATTTATCCATTCCAATGTAAAAAGCACCAAGTTTTGATTTAAAACTCCTATACTTCACTGGTTCTTCTGAGCCTTGTATTCAATATTCCTGTTTGCCCAAGATTATTCTTATTTATAATGTAAAATGTTGTAGAAATTTTATCTGAGTGTCTGAATCATTATTACAACAGTTATTACTCTCTTACTTTAATCACAACAACTAACTTTATGAAACAAAGCCGCTTTCTTAGTCTGTCCCTATGTGTTAAATCTTAAAAAGTATGCTACCAATTTTTATTCGTTTTTTATCCGATTCAAAAGGAAGGTTTATATGCATACTAGAAGTAATACCTACAGTGCCGGTTTTAACACTACAAGCGCCCTTGGGCGAGATTTCTTCGGCGCCCCCTAACTACAATTCAATTACCTAGGTACATAGGTACGAAGAAAGGCAATAGGTACAATAAAATAACCATCATTTAAAAAAAACGTTCTATCTAATTTACAATAAATCTGTAGAGATGTCAATTCTGTACATTAAATCTATTTTCAAAATAACTATCAGGGGGTGATAAGTGATCGATACTGATGCCAAAAACGCAATCAGTAAAATTTTTGTCTGTCTGTATGTCTGTATGTTCCTTATACAAACAAAAACTACTGGACGGATTTTGACGAAACTTGGTACAATTATTCTTCATACTCCTGGGCATATTATAGGATACTTATCATCACGCTACGATTAATAGGAGCAGCGTAGTGAAGGGAAATGTTGGGAAAGCGGGAGAAATTACCCCATTTTTAGGGTTCCATAGCCAAATGGCAAAAAACGGAACCCTTATAGTTTCGTCATGTCTGTCTGTCTGTCTGTCCTGGCTCGTTCTCCGCCATTTCTGCACCGATTGCCACGAAAATTGGTGGAGAGATGCGTATTGATAATTAGAGAATTGGTTTTTAAAATCAGCGAAAAATAATTATTTTTTAACCCTCTCCCATACAACGAAAAGTAAATTCGAAAAAAAAACTTCGCCTTACCCCATCGTGTGGGGTATCGTTAAAAAGGTATTTCTAAATACAATAAAAATTGCCTTGAAACTATGTGGATCAAACACCCCAGTCTCGAGATATATTAATACAAAGTTAAAATTAGAGCGTCCCCCCCCCCCTTAACATTTGAAACACTATTTCAAAAATTCTGAAAAAAATGTTCTATAAACCTCCAAGTAAGTACTTTCAACGAAAACTATAGCGAACTCTGTATCATACATAGTTATTTTTATACAGCTCGACCAACTTATGAAGTGCAGTTGCCCTTACTAAATGGTGTGTCAAGCGGTTGGCCCATCTTATGTCTACGGAACCCTTTCACGGGCGTGTCCGACACGCTCTTGGCCGGTTTTTTTTTAAGCTTTCGTCGCGTGTGCAGCCTTAATGGTTAAAGACACATAGAAATCATGTATGAAGGAAATATTCTACATAAAATTTTCTAAAAAATATACCCTAACAGCATCTGTCTATCTTTTATGGCTGACCCACAATAACACGTGCAACACCTGATCCAGATTGGTTTGAACGCGCTGTTCTCAGGAACTACTGGTTCGAATTGACAAAATAATATTTTGTGTTGGATAGTCCACTTACCATTTGTCAAGGTAGGCTTTAAGCTATCTATAGTAACACTGTGTGCGGAAACCGAAACCTACGCGGACGGAGACGCTGGCGGCCGCTAGTCTTTAATAAAATTTAAAACATAAACAGGGGAAGCTACATTCTGATCAGGCAAAAAGGATTTCAGGCTTATGAGTTCATCACACAACATATAACCATCGATATATGATTTAGAATCCACAGTTAATTAAAATTGGAGATCACTACAGAGTTTGTCAAGGTCAGGTTTTCCAGGAATCTGTTTTATTATAAGTAGGTATACTAGCGGTCGCCCGCGACTCCGTCCGCGTGGATTTCGGTTTCCGCACACAGTGTTATACTAAAGCTTAAAGCCTTCCTTGACAAATGGTAAGTGGACTATCTCTCACAAAAGTCTCAAAAGTTTTGTCAATTAAACTAGTAGTTCCTGAGATTAGCGCGTTCAAACCAATTTGGATCAGGAGTTATTACATATACACGTGTTATTGTGAGTGGGAGAAACAATAGGCTCGTCGAGGGCAGTTTCATAAACTTGCTCAAGCAAAAATTTTCTTAAATAACCGAGCGGTAATGTCCGCGAATGTATGTTATGTACGTCATCTTACCTAATAAAATACATATCTTGATATTTCATAATTGGTATGTTGTTCTGTTTTACCATCATATTTTTTATGTTGAGTTCTCTTTCAATTCATGCTGCCAGTGAGGCAACTTGAAATCAAAAAAAAATATCATTCACGGTTCTTGTCTTTTTTCGCCCAGTAGGCCTTACTCAATGAGCGAGGGAACTATAAGGGGGCGCCTGTAGTAAATTATAGAAAATCAGAAAGAGGCGCCGGACGAAAAAGGGCGCCGCGGCCTGCGGCGCGGCGCCCCTTTTCCTCCCACGCCCCTGGGCGGTCGCCCGGCCTCGCCCTACCCTAACGCCGCCCCTGAATACCTACATGTAAATATAATATAGTAATGTAATACTGATATATTTTGTTGGTTGCTAGTAATGCAACAGTCGCTTCACTCAGTGTATTAACCTAGGTAACCAACAATCATCAGGTTGATGATAATCACAATTGGCAGGCCCGTTGGTGTAATGGTTAGAAACCCTCGCTAAAAAATGAGGGTCTTGGGTTCAAATCCCGCTAGGGGCAAATGTTTGTGTGATGAACTTCGGCATTTGTACTCAATTTATGGGTACTTATGTATGACTATCTGTTCCCTAGCATCCATAGTACAAGCTTTAAGCTTAGTTTGAGGCTAGGCAATAGTGATTATTTATTATAATAATGATCAAATATGAAAAACCCAACATTACAAAACTAAAACAAATTAAATCTTAAATTCTAAAAAAAACTTATAACTAAAATAACCCACTCCTTAACGCTTGCTGCGTTTCCACGCTGGCATTTGCCAACCTCTGCACAAGGAACGATCTGGAGCAGGAGTCACCGTTCCCCTCGTTCAGCCTTTGTCAAATAGTGAAATTAATGGCATTATTTCGGCGTCATTGCATATCTAACGATTTAAAACTACGTTTTAAACTTTGTAACATACTTATGTCCGGTGCTCGGTTTCAGCTCTCAACGCAATGGGCACCGATGGTTCCCTGACGTGGAATACGTCAAGCAGTTTGAGGGGCCCGTCATGTTCCCTGATGAGGTGACCGCTCTCATGAAACATCCTCCTTACAACAGTAAGTAACTACTTAACATTTATAATTTTTTTAATTGGCTGGCTCGGGTAGGACTCAAACCCAGCGCTTATTGCAATCTTAAAATCTTTGAAATTTAAAGTTAAAGGTATATTAATAGTAAGCATGTAAAAAATGCTTAAAATACTTGTTAATATACAAAAAGTCACTTGACATTTCTTACAACTATGCTATGAAGCGCAGGCTTGGAACTGCCCCACTTTGTTTTAGACTTTCGTGTTGCATTATAATCAGTGATCAGATTTCGGATGCATATTTACCTAAAGGAAATTTTTGGCTGAGATTGTATGGAATTTAATTTGAACCCAGCGTTAGCGTTAGCGCTACATGGTGACGCAAAAGCCGAATTAAGCATGTTATTGAAAAAAAACAATTCCGGGATTGCATATCTCTTTATTTGTTTTAACTTTATAGATGTGGCTGCCATCACCCCATTCAACCATTTTATAATCAAGAAAGGAAATTACCTACCACAGTTCTGATCCTCTCCACCAATAAAAGTTAAACCTTCTTTTCAGGTGTGATCAAGCCTGCAGAGAAGCATGTTCGCAACATGGTCCTGAACTTTGGACCCCAGCACCCGGCCGCTCACGGAGTGTTGCGTCTGGTCTTGGAATTGGACGGAGAGGTAATATATTTGTAGAAGACTCACTAGAGTTATGGTTGGGGAGGGTAGGGTGTTTAAAAAGCAAGCCATACTTCTTTGACCTTTGTGGAGTTGAAGTCCAAAGGCTGCAGTGAAAACATACCATCAGGGTTGTTTGCCTCCTTCTTACATGAAAAGAAAGATTCAAGATTAACTTGCAATAAAAGTCAACTTATAATTTCTTCAAGAATCTGGGGTTATAAAAATCAGCAAAAAGCTTGTCGCGGATTGAGTTTCAAACTAGTACTGGCAACTGTATAACACATGCACATTATGTAGTAGTAGACTATTAGCGTGCCCTATATACCATCAGGTCGACTCGTCCGCGCGGCAGCTGTATAACACGCTCGCACTATGAATACAGATAGTCCGCGCGGCAACCGTATAACTCGCTCGCACTCTGTACACAGACGGTCCGCCCGGCCTATGGTATATCTTTAGGTCAGTTAGACCGCGCGGCAGCTGTATAACACGCTCGCACTCTGCATACAGACAGTCCGCGCGGCCTATGGGATATCTTTAGGTCAGTAGTCCGCGCGGCAACTGTATAACACGCTCGCACTCTGTGTACAGACTGTCCGCGCGGCCTGTAGTGTACCATCAGAACGCGTCGTCCGCGCGGCAACTATATAATACGTTCACATCTCTGTACACAGACAGTCCGCCCGGCCTATGGTATACCGTCTGGGCATATCGTCTGCGCGGCAGCTGTATAACACGCTCGCACTCTGTACACAGACGGTCCGCGCGGCCTATGGTATATCTTTAGGTCAGTTAGTCCGCGCGGCAGCTGTATAACACGCTCGCTCTATGTATACAGACGGTCCGCGTGGCCTTTGGTATACCAACTCGCCCGCGCTGCCTTTGGTATACCAACTCGCCCGCGCGGCAACTGTATAATATGCTAACGCTATGTACACAGACAGTCCGCGCGGCCGACCCGCACATCGGGCTGCTGCACCGCGGCACGGAGAAGCTGATCGAGTACAAGACGTACACGCAGGCGCTGCCGTACTTCGACCGGCTGGACTACGTGTCCATGATGTGCAACGAGCAGTGCTACAGCCTCGCCGTCGAGAAGCTGCTCAACATCGACGTGCCGCTCCGGGCTAAGTATATACGCAGTGAGTATTTATTTCCTTCTGCATTATAATCACTCTCTGTTTGACCCTTAGTTTGACTGGTAGAGAATGCCATGAGGCATTAAGTCCGCCTTTTGTACAATTTTTTATATCGTGCAATAAAGTTTAAATAAATAAATAAATAATCATATTTCGCTTTTAGTTCTTTTTAATTTCTTTCTGTTTGTTACACAACCAGAATTTTGAAATATTGATAAATAGTAACATCACACATTGTCTCGATAGCTAGGTAAGACAATTCAATTATTTTGATAAAACAAATTAACTTAGCCAGAATTATTTTGCCAGAATTCTTTCTTGCTCGCTTGCATACACTTTTTGCAATATTAACATTAATTAATGTAATCCGTTTTCATCACAATCAGAAAATGTTTAAAAGAGGTTCTTACACGCAAAGTGGAGTGCTTCATCTAGATTCTTGAAAAGTTCAGTTTAACGCTAGCGTCGTTTATTCGAATTTATGATAAATAAGTACTTATTGGGCTAATTTTGGCTTTTTTATGAATTAAATGACATACAGTACTTTTTTTTATATATTTCTATTCTATTTTTACACGTTGAAAGTTACAGTCAACTTCCAATTATCTTGACTAAGTTTTTTTCAGCAAATCTGCTAAATACTTTATTTCTGTTATTATTCATTATCTATTGTAACCTCATTTACCCTTATTTGCACCATACTTATGTATTACAAATCCCACAGTTTTAAAGCTAATTTCATTATCATCAGTTCAACGATATTTTTTCCACAAATTCTAGCCCTCTTCGCCGAAATCACCCGCATCCTCAACCACATAATGGCTGTCGGGACCCACGCCCTCGACGTGGGGGCTCTCACCCCGTTCTTCTGGCTGTTCGAAGAGAGAGAGAAGATGATGGAGTTTTACGAGAGAGTCAGCGGGGCGAGGATGCACGCTGCTTACATTAGACCTGGGGGGGTTTCGTTGGTGAGTAGATGTAACTATAGTCCGTTTTTTAGGTTAGAAATTAAGTAAGCAAAGAAGCAGAGGCGATAAATCTCATTTATATTTATTTAATCTTTATTGTACTACACAAAATATTTTACGAAAGGCGGACTTAATGCCTCATGGCATCCTCTACCAGTCAACCTCATTGTTGCTTCTTATGTCACGCTCTGGGTGTCTCCACAAGGAGTGCGGTGTGAGACAGGGGGGCCTAAGCTCACCGTTATTGTTTAATTTTTATATAGACCAGCTGGTCGGGGAGCTGGGTAGCACGCATGTCGGTTGTCATATTGATGGGACTTGTTTTAACAACTTAAGCTATGCTGACGATATGGTGCTGCTCAGTCCTTCGATAGCGGGGCTTAACAAGCTGCTGTCTATCTGCGAGGCCTATGCGTGCGTACATGGCCTAAAATATAACACAGAAAAAAGTAAAATACTTGTTTTCAAAGCGCCTAAACAAAAACCACGTTTTGTACCGCCCATATGTCTCAACGGTATGGCATTGCAGATGGTAGATAAGTTTAAGTACTTAGGGCATATAATCACTTGTGATTTAAAAGACGACTGTGACATAGAAAGGGAGCGGAGGGCGTTGGCGGTAAGGTCAAATATGCTTGCCCGCAGATTCTCCCGTTGTACGGGTCCTGTAAAGGTGACATTATTTAAGTCATTTTGTCAGTCCTTCTACGCGGGTGGATTGTGGGTGGCATATACGCAGCGAACCTACAATGCCCTGCGCGTGCAATACAACAACGCTTTCAGGATGTTGTTGGGGCTTCCGCGGTTCTGCAGCGCTTCCAACATGTTTGCCATAAATAGAACAGATGGGTTCCACGCAATAATGCGCAAAAAGGCGGCATCGCTCCTACAGCGTCTGCGCAGCAGCAACAACATCATCCTGAAGGCGATTGCGGCCAGGCCAGACTGTCCCTTTCAGAGGCACTGGAGATTGTTTGCAGCGGGTTTAATGAAGTAGAGTTTAATGACTCTATTTCATTAAATGTCAGCTGAACCAATGTTTATTTAGTAGTTGTAATTCTTACTAATAATACTAATGTAGCCCATAAGTTCAATTGTTACTAATCCTCTTACTAACAAAATATGGATGTAATCTTTTGATTTTTTCTGAAATAAACATTATTATTATTATTATGTAGGTACTCTTTCGAGATCACGGGTCCATAGGGACCCGGTCCTTTGAAGCATGCGTGGGGCCAAAGCCAACAGCGCAGAGGCTTTTTTGTACCATTTGATCTAAATGAGATGAGTACATCTGCCAGGTTCTATCTCTGACTACATACAGATCTAGCCAAAGACAGCACCTGGCAAATGTAAGAACTATTGCAAAATTAAAAGGAAATCTAATCCGGGACTATTGAGTGTAGGTTGATGGATTGGTAAACTGGGTTATTGATTGAGACATCGGACGTCTGCCATGCAAATTGTCTCAAATACTTGTCTTCTAGCAGACGGTGACTTGCCTCCCACTGGATGGGCCCCCGAAAATAGCCACCGCTCTAAGCGGCCTTAGCGGTCGCGGGTGGCACGAGGGCAACATTGTCGTGGTCGGCTCAGGGTGTCGAGAGGTGTACACCGCTTTCTGCTCGGTGGTTGCCCACCTCACCAACTCGCGTCTTACGCATATTTCACTTCCACACTGCGAGCATGTAGCTCTTGCGCTCTACTCCGGACGGCCAATTAAGGCAAGCCAGAGGTGGGGGAGAAGATGGTAAAGATCCCCCGGGAGGTCTCGGGTCCGTGGTGTCGCCACACACCAACAGCTCGCCACAAGCTGCCCTGCGGAGACTGATTGCATTGATGGAAGTTGTAATTCCTCAGGGAGGAGCTCCAACTTCCATCAACGGGCGATGGGGTCGTCACATCCCTACGCTCTTATTATTATTATTATTATTATATTATTATAAAAGCGTCTAAATTTCACTTAACTTTTCACTTAAGTCTGTTCCTCTTTTAGTCTCTCTCAACAGAAGAAGAGGGCCACGCGATAATGGCGGCATCTCACTTGACATTTCTTAAATATCAATAGATGCAACGAATTATTTGACAGTTATGCTATCCTTTTTCCCCTTATAATGAATCAAGTGTGATAGAGCAGTATAGCAGACACACGTATTCCCGCCGCATAAACTGTCAAGTAGGATGACGTCATTATCGCATGGTCGTCGAGAGCCACCGCTTGGTGTAGTGGCCAAGTGGTTGATTATTAGACCAAGAGGTCGCGGGTTCGACCCCCGCACAGGACAAACATTGTACACGAATCTGTATGTTTGTCCAGGTGTTATATGTATCTATTTAAGTACGTTTGTATTATTAATAGCACTGTTCATTCTGATATCTGTAACTCAAATGCTTAAGCTACTTTACACGGAGGCAGATCAATGTATGTGATATTGTGTGTGAGTTACTATGATCATTATTATTTATTTTCTTGTTTCTTCCAGGACATGCCCCTAGGCCTAATGGACGATATATACGAGTTCTCAGCCAAGTTCGGCGAGCGCCTTGACGAAGTGGAGGATGTTCTCACCACCAACCGACTGTGGGTGCAGCGAACCAAGGATATCGGCATTGTGACCGCTCAGGATGCGCTTAACTATGGCTTCAGGTAGGCTTTCGATAAGTTAACTTTGTTTTATATGCTCTATCTATACTTTGGATGAATAATTGCACGAAATGTGGATTCGGGTAAGGCTTTTGACACTATAATATACTCTTCAGATACTTTGTCACAATTGTGTGTAAGTATCATCACAAACCGACTGTGGGTGCAGCAAACCAAGGACATCGGCACTGTGAGCGCTCAGGACGCGCTTAACTATGGCTTCAGGTAAGGCTTTCGACTAGGGTTCTAACAGAGGACTTTGTGACCTTCCAGAAGATTTCTGAGGGAATCATAAATTAAGCCAGCTGGACTAAATAATCGTTCACTAAGTACTGAACTCGGGGGCGCCGATAAAAATGTTCAAAAGATGGGAAAAAGAGCTTTATATTAAGTGTTATGACTTCACCACATTAAAGGGTCTTCATTATACATTTTGTGGTGTTCCACAAGGTACAATTTGGGTCCTATTTAAGTGTTTTATTCAAGAAATAGTGTGTCCATATAGTGTAAACCTAGGCCCTCTGTTATTGAAATGAAAGCGTTTTCGACAAGGTACTATTCTAGCTCCAATTTTATTAAATCTTTGGAGTTCCTCAAGAAGCAATACTTGACCCACTGTTATTAAAATGATAGGGGGTATCACAAAGTACTATTCTGAACCGATGGTATTAAAGTTACGGATTTCTACAAGGAGCACCATTAGGACAAATGATATTAAAATTATATGGTGCTCCATAACGTAGATTTCTAGATACAATATTATTTACTAAAGCAATCGTGTTAGCAAGGTACCATTCTAGGTCCATTATTATTAAACCTACATTATCCTACCTTGTTTCAGCGGTGTGATGCTTCGAGGCTCCGGTATCAAATGGGATCTGCGCAAATCTCAACCTTACGACGCGTACCATTTGGTCGAGTTTGACGTGCCCATCGGAACCAACGGTGATTGCTACGATAGGTATGTGGTGATATTTACACTGGCGCCCAAAGTGGTGTAATTTTAACAGTGTGTTTATTTTTTACGCCTGACATGGTGTGGTGGTTTAAATGTTGATTGAGTTCAAGAGATCGCAGTTTTGATTCTAGCGCAGTACCTACCAGTTATAAGCTTGAGTAAACATGCCTGTTTGTAGCGGTCTAGGTGTTTATTGTCTCTTTAAGTTAATTGGTAAAACCGCGATTAATTCTAGCCATTTTTTATTAGGCACAAGCGCCTAACCTACATACAACGAAGTCATTTTGATGTTGTCTAATATTGATTTATTTACATTTCTGTATTGGCGCCCAACGTGTAGCATGTATGGCAATATTATTGGCGCCCAACATGGGGGACCATATTAATTTATTTCACTATTCCTAGGTACTTATGCCGTGTTGAGGAGATGAGGGAGTCCCTGCGCATCATCGACCAGTGCCTGAACCAGATGCCGCCGGGTGAAGTTAAGACCGACGATGCTAAGCTCACTCCGCCATCCAGGGAAGAAATGAAGGTACCAATAGAATGTTGTCTTTTTTTATTAGTACGGACAAATAAACTATGGGCATTTAGGGGAGGCCTACGTCCAGCAGTGGAGTGCTACAGGCTTCTTTATATAGTGGCACAATACATTCACTCCACTCAGCCCGATGGTAAACATTTGAGGAGCAGTGGTTGCCATGACAACGGTTACTGTACTAAGGCATCCTATCCGTATTTCTTCACGTTTCTCTTGAAGGAGCCAAGGTTATTGGATTGTGATGATGATGACCCAGTGCTATTTTCCTATTATGTGACTTTTATAACCTGTTTTCTTGTCTTTTCCGCAGACGTCGATGGAGGCTCTGATCCACCACTTCAAGCTGTTCACGCAGGGCTACCAGGTGCCGCCAGGAGCCACCTACACGGCCGTGGAGGCGCCCAAGGGAGAGTTCGGCGTCTACCTCGTCTCCGACGGCAGCTCCAAGCCGTACAGGTGAGTCAGTCACTGGGTGACAGTGTCCCCTACAGGAGACGTACCTAGGTAGGTAGTGTGGAGGCGCCCAAGGGAGAGTTCGGCGTCTACCTCGTCTCCGACGGCAGCTCCAAGCCGTACAGGTGAGTCAGTCACTGGGTGACAGTGTCCCCTACAGGAGACGTACCTAGGTAGGTAGTGTGGAGGCGCCCAAGGGAGAGTTCGGCGTCTACCTCGTCTCCGACGGCAGCTCCAAGCCGTACAGGTGAGTCAGTCACTGGGTGACAGTGTCCCCTACAGGAGACGTACCTAGGTAGGTAGTGTGGAGGCGCCCAAGGGAGAGTTCGGCGTCTACCTCGTCTCCGACGGCAGCTCCAAGCCGTACAGGTGAGTCAGTCACTGGGTGACAGTGTCCCCTACAGGAGACGTACCTAGGTAGGTAGTGTGGAGGCGCCCAAGGGAGAGTTCGGCGTCTACCTCGTCTCCGACGGCAGCTCCAAGCCGTACAGGTGAGTCAGTCACTGGGTGACAGTGTCCCCTACAGGAGACGTACCTAGGTAGGTAGTGTGGAGGCGCCCAAGGGAGAGTTCGGCGTCTACCTCGTCTCCGACGGCAGCTCCAAGCCGTACAGGTGAGTCAGTCACTGGGTGACAGTGTCCCCTACAGGAGACGTACCTAGGTAGGTAGTGTGGAGGCGCCCAAGGGAGAGTTCGGCGTCTACCTCGTCTCCGACGGCAGCTCCAAGCCGTACAGGTGAGTCAGTCACTGGGTGACAGTGTCCCCTACAGGAGACGTACCTAGGTAGGTAGTGTGGAGGCGCCCAAGGGAGAGTTCGGCGTCTACCTCGTCTCCGACGGCAGCTCCAAGCCGTACAGGTGAGTCAGTCACTGGGTGACAGTGTCCCCTATAGGAGACGTACCTAGGTAGGTAGTGTGGAGGCGCCCAAGGGAGAGTTCGGCGTCTACCTCGTCTCCGACGGCAGCTCCAAGCCGTACAGGTGAGTCAGTCACTGGGTGACAGTGTCCCCTACAGGAGACGTATCAGATAATCCGCTAAATAGCGTAACATTAGAATAAGATGCAACTGTACTGTGATTCAAAGCATTATCAAATTGACGAAGGACAGCATATCTTGGACACAGTGTAACGTTACGCCATCTAGAGGAAAAAATAAAAATCACTCTCATTGTTGTATGATTATTTATTGTTAATTGAGTGTTTTCGCAAATGAGAAATCCGCTAGATGGCAGTAGGTAAGCGTGGGATCTAACTGGTATGAGATTGGTGAATTTGGATTTTGGGTTATGCATGCAGGGCTATACACCCCCCCCCCTTTCTGGGGGAAGCTTACGTCCAGCAGTGGGTTTCAACAGGCAAATAATGATTGAATCATTGTCCACAGATGCAAGATAAAGGCGCCCGGCTTCGCTCACCTCGCGGCTCTCGAGAAAATCGGTCGTAACTCCATGTTAGCTGATATCGTAGCGATCATTGGAACACTTGACGTCGTCTTCGGAGAAATTGACCGATGAGCGGTTTAGCGGCTATTTAGCTTAGTAGTCAACTTGTTATTTAAGGAAATAAATCAGTGAAATCAAATAAAAAGGTTTTTTTGATGACATTTTCTTTCGGTTGGCAACCCTGGTTTGGTTTTTAGAAAAGATGAGATGTAACTTTCGTCCTTATAAATTAATTTTTAACATTTAATAGTTATTAAAAAATGTTATACTTTAATTTAATTTTAAAAGTTTAAATATTACACTCTTATCATTTTATACAGACACTTTTGTAAAGAGCGCAGGAAAGCACGAACGATATTTATAAACTAGAGAGGGCATGGTGTAAAAAGCAGGCAACGCATCTGCGACCCTTTTGCGTTTGTTGATGTCCATGGGCAGCGGTGATCACTTACCATCAGGTGACCCTCTTGCTCATTTGCCTCCCTCTGACAATAAAATCATTTTGGTACCTAGAAATCAGGCTTACAAATTACAATCGTGGATACGACCCCATTTTAGAGCGGGAAACTAAAATCGTGAATCATAACAATTTATTTTAACAAGTTGACTACTAAGCTCTAATTGGTAGCTAAAAACCGATTTGGTAAATACCGGTTAGAGATTTCGGGCTACCGGTTTTAGTACGTAAGCAACACTCGATAGCAAATGGCTGTACATTATTGTAATATATTGCGTTTGATTAAATAAAATACATAGTCTTTAATAGAAAATTTTCTTTTATCAAGCGTTTTTTTTTTCTTTTCTTTCCCTAACGTAGTAATTTATGGATACAGTTATTTATATCAGTAATATTGAACATTGTGGTAGAAATTGTTTAAACAAATAAATGTTTTCTAAAATTCCATGTGTTATATTATTATGTGTTCCGTACATTGATGTACAAAAACCCAAGATACACAACGTCGCAAAAACGTCCCCAAAAAATAAGTGCTGAATGCACTTATTTCAAACAGTCTTGCGTCGCCCGCGTCATCGCAATATTGAACACTCCCTTGTGAAAACAATCTGAACTAATCTGCATAAGGTTTAATTTGCAAATAATAATGTTCACAGTTTGACTTTGAGTTTTTGGTGACAGTATTGACTGTTACTTTTGAGACTGTGCATCTATGGTTTTTGTATATCAATGGTTCCGTACGACACGTCCGAAGTCCATTATGAGAGAGTACGTCCGTTTTCTTCCGTGGATGTCGCTAGTGTCGCCACTTCCCGTACATAAAATGCTCTTGAGCGCCCCCTAGCGTGAACTTAAAACTCATTTTGACAAGTTAACTTGCCGCCATTTCTGGTTCATTGTTGCGTCGTTTTTCGAACCGTGCACACGTCGCTAGAAATAAATCCGAATTTATTTTCGTGATCTTTTTAAATTTTAGAGTTTAAAGTAGAAAATTTAGTCGCGAGTGAATACTTCGAGTATTATTTTCCGATATTTTTAAATTTCCCGTTACATTCAACGTTATCAGCGGGATGAGTAATCTACCCGCGTAAACCGCGTCATCGAGAATAGGGTACATGACTGACTTCAAAATAAATTATGAAACTCTTACACTAAAGAAGTAATTAATAAATAATCGCTTCTCATTATGCCACAGTAACTTTTGCGCTTTTAACAAATTATTACAGTTAATCGGAACTAAGAAAGTATTCATTTGACAATACTAAGTTGTGACGTCAAACCTTAGTAGGTATTTCATACAATTTTCCCTACAAGCTTACGTTTTTGACGTTTAATAAAAGTGAGTGATTTGACCTGTCAGTCGTGTACCCCATTTCCCGGGCCCCATCGCGATCGCAGTTGATTTCATCGGATAGTGGAGGCAGTGCTAGTGATCGTAATTCGTTCGCGGAATCGTCGCGCGCCGGGGCATCGCCGCGTCGGCATCGTGCTGCTCCTGCGTCGCCGCGCGAGTCTTCGCCTGCGGCAGCGGCGACGACGGCGGGGCTACGAGAGGCAGATTTGGATTGGAGGTTTGACTTATTGATCCGGCAACTGGTGAGTCAATTTTACAATACTATAGCAGTGATCGGGTGTGTAGCGTGGCTTGCAGAAAACGACTATACCTATCTCTGCTCCTAATCCTAATGTACATGCTGCCGTGGGAGAAAATAATCAGTTGTGATAATATCGTGAATCTTTACATATCGATGTTTAACACAGATATCCCGAGCGGGGTTGAAACAATTACAAGTACATATGCAAAGGTTTGATTCTCCCGAGTGGATGCGATCCGTGACGATGACATTCAAATAAATTACGTAGTTTTCCGGCTTTCGCCGTGCTGAAGGTTAACGACGAGCTGATACAACTCGAGGAACCCTACGCCCCCGTTCGTTGGTTCACATAGATTGTAGTTTTGCAGCGATTTCTAACGCAATGTTAACTCCAAATGAAACTGTTTCTACTACTTCTTCTTACCCGTTGGTCCGCTACCGCGTTGGTGCGTTTCGATCCGAATTTTCTTTATGTAAAATACCTGCGCGTGGAAAAACAGCCTATGTAAATAGAGTAGGAGGCAGGATAAGCTAACATAGCAAGTAAGCCTGCTCGTCCTACACGGCCCAGATCTCCTGCGCTGTTAACTTCTTTCCAAGAGAGGTCATTTCAAAGCGCACAACTTAAGAAAAGTAACAAAAATATCACGACTTTTCTAAAAGGAAATTAATAATTTAACAAAAGAAGGGGGCGGGTGTCGAAATACCAGTGATACCTGTTCCCACGAGAAACAAATGAGTCTAGTACATTTCGGTCGGCTGTTGTTAGCATTATCAGGAAGTCTGGGAGCTTCTCGATCTGCCCAAGGCTATCGCAGCCTTGGATGAACCAGAAATGGCGGCAAGTTAACTTGTCAAAATGAGTTTTAAGTTCACGCTAGGGGGCGCTCAAGAGCATTTTATGTACGGGAAGTGGCGACACTAGCGACATCCACGGAAGAAAACGGACGTACTCTCTCATAATGGACTTCGGACGTCTGAGGAAACATAATACAAATTTTATTGGAAAGTAAAATTTTTATAATTTTTGTTAAATTTGAAAATGCCAAAGTTACCCGGGTACCTCGTCACTCACATAAATAAAATTCAAGATGTCTGGTAGAAGTAATGGCCTGTAAAGTGTCTGGCAAAAATTGGTATTTTCTTCAAAGATATTGGAAGAAAACGACCGATGGCGCTAGTGTGCACTGTGTGTGTCTGCACGCCTGTAGTGTGACTGCACGCCTTTATGTTCGCTTTTGAAGATGAGTAAAAAGTCAACCTCAACCTTCACCTTTTTGGATGACCTCATCGGGTAGATCTAAAATATCTGGCGGGGTTACATAAAGGGGGATCAAAATTTTTTCAGATTTTACGTACGACGCACCGCTTTCGAGATATTCTCAATTTTATAAATTAAATTACAAAATATTATTTAGCATCGTCCCCATACAAAATCAGCATTAGATAGCATTCATTCATTTGACGGGCCTGTTGGTCGAGTGGCTAGAGACCCTGGCTACAAAACCAAAGGTCGCGGGTTCGAATCCCGCTAGGGGCAAATGTTTGTGTGATGAACATCGGCATTTGTACTCGAGTCATGGATGTTTATAAAATTATTTAAGTATGTCTATCCGTTTCCTAGCATCCATAGTACAAGCTTCGAGCTTAGTTTGGGGCTAGGCAATTGGTGTATTAGTCCAATGAATTTATTTATTTTTATTTATTTATTCTAAATATGTAGAAATAATCAAAGTGAGAATTAGCTGTGTTTCTTATTATGTATAATGCCATGATAGCGTTTTGTGGAATCATTTTATTAATAAAGCCCTAAAATAAACAAATGGCTAACAGCCTAACAATAAACTTTTGTTTTGTAATATTCCCGTTTAAATAATTACGATTAATTATTTCGCTATATTATTATTATGGTATAGATAGAGCGAAATAAAAAAGTAAAAAAAAGTATCAGCCTTATTAATGTCCCACCGCAGGGCAAAGGCCTCCATCATTTGAAATCATGTTTTCGTTACAAAGCGAAATAAAACAAGAAAATATAAAAATTATCACATATTATATTTCTTAATATAGCACTTCATTTTTACAAGCAATCTTGTTGCACATAATAAAATTCATTTCGTAGTCTGATTACTTAGTACAGTACGGCCAAAATAAATTGGCCAGATCGAAGTGAAGTTTCACATGTTACGAGTACATACAATAAATACCCCTATTTCCTATTATATGACGGGCCTGTTGGTAGAATGGCTAGAGAACCTGGCTACCAAACCAAAGGTCGCGGGGTGAATCCCGCTAGGGGCAAATGTTTGTGTGATGAACATCGGCATTTGTACTCGAGTCATGTATGTTTACAAAAGTATTTATGTATGTCTATCCGTTTCCTAGCATCCATAGTACAAGCTTCGAGCTTAGTTTGGGGCTAGGCAATTGGTGTGTTAGTCCAATCAATTTATTTATTATTTATTTATTTATTCCTTGGCCAACTGATTTCGAGCGCACTGTACTTATACCTAAAGGTAGTGGTATAAAAAACTGAATTGGCTCTCACAAAGCCTATATGCTTATACCATTGAAGTTTATTTCATTGAGCGACTTTGGGTGAAGTCTACTTTGAAACGACGTCACAGTAAAGTCGATACTATCCATTCACAATTATTTTACCTCTAACAGAACACTTCTTTCGGTTTGAATGAGGATTGAAAAATCCGTTATAAAGCGTGCGGTCTTACTGCTATGTCATTGGTGAATTTTGACATAACTGTTAATGTTATATCAGAATTCACCAATCACATACCAGACCCTAAGCCTACGTACACAGCCACCTAGAGAATTTTTCATTTGCGAATTATAATCAAACCGAAAGGAGTGGAGTCTGATTAATAAATGTAAAAAGAAACAAATTTTTTTTGTTACAATATTTTTATCAGTCATCATCATCAAGTTAAAAATGAGTCGAAAATCAGAGGTAAAAAAACTGTGAACGCATAATTAGTGTTTTCAAGTGTCCAATCTACTTGACTCTCTTCTGCTGCCTCTGTCGATAAATATCGTTGACGGGAGGAGCTACTCCAAGCTCGTCATCATCAGAATCCTCACCCGCCTTCCTTCGGCGACCCTGAATAAAAACACATTTAGATAAATAAACAGAGACGAACTTCTTAGCTATCCATGGATTCTCCGTGCAGGTGCCGGGTCCATCGCGTGGAACAGAGAGGAATGTCAGTCGGCGCCTGGGACAACAGACCCAGCGTGTAGGTTTAAGGGGCCCCTTTATAGTATACTAACGATCACCTCCACCGATGACATTCCCCCCCCCTTTCCCAACCATATTTGGTACGAGCCGAGTAAAGCGGCATTATTAAAATATTTTATTCTAAGTGAAGTGAGCACATGAGAGACGAACATGTTTGAAAACCTAAAATTTTACACTACCGAGTAAACTTTGAATGAGTTATTTACAGAGACCAAGAAAAAATAATATAAAAAGTAACGTTAAATCTTAGTTGATGACGAACACAGGTTGTGTTCGACAAAGCCTTGACCTCCCAGTATCATAAAAAAACAGATATTTGCTAAGTTTCAGGATCATCATCCATTTAGGAGGGTTGATGGTATTCGTTCGTTTGTTCATCACCATCAACCTAACTGCCCAAACTTACAATCACTTTAGACAATGTAAGAAAAAACTATTCCACAGACCTCAGATATCCACGGACCTTACATATTTTTGTACACCCCCTTCCCCGTCCTCGTCGCATTGGTAAAACTAAAACAGCAGACTGAAAACTGAAATTAGCTTTAACTTCATTTCAATGAAGTTTTTTCATGAAATCAACATTATATCCAATATTTACTTTATTAAACAATAAGAAACGCATTATACACCATGTCACACTTTGTCGAAAAAAAATATATTTTTAGACTGTCAGACCTACCACTACGGACCCCTTAGGGGACATTGGACCCCAGGTTAACCCTTAAACGGACATAACATTACCAATTTTTTCATTTGTTTTCAGTTAAGTCAAGGACATAAGGGAACATACCCAAACTACGTGACCCTTTTTTTCGTGTTTTTTGACCCCCTCCCCCCCCTCGGTGACCAAGCGTAGTATATGCCCAGACCCCCTCCCCCCCCCCTAGTTTTCACGTAGTATATTTTATCAATATTTTTTGCGTAAAGTTACAAAATAATGGCTTTTGTTTGTATTTTCTTATACGGCCCCTAAAAGTGCGTACTTTGAGAATGCGTACCTATAATTGCATACGGTTGTATTGTGTTTAGTAAAAAATATATCAAGAAATAGATCAGCATAGATCTCTTTTACAGCAAAAACACAGTTTTAACAGCTTGGTAGAGATCAAAAAGAGTAGTTCTATACTCCGAAGACTCACAAGGGAATTAAAAGACAAGTGGTGGCTGGAAAAGGCGGAACGAATCCAGTGGCTGGCTGATACGCACCAAATAGGTGCTTTTTATGAGGAGGTTAGAAAGCTGGTTAGCGTTTTTCAGAGCAGCAGCGTACCTTTGACATCGGCTGACGGCACGCAAAAGTTGACCACCAAGCAGGACATACTGGATCGCTGGGCGGAACACTTCAACAGTTTACTCAACGTTGATAGGCAAGCTGATATGGACTATTTCAGGTCCATGCGTTTCCTGCCAATGCATGATGTCCTTATTGAGCCCTTGACGCTTGAGGAAGTAGTTCTTGCTATCAAAGAACAAAAAAATAAAAAAGCAGTTGGTGTTGACAACATCGCTGGGGAACTGCTGAAGTATGGAGGGGAGCGGCTCCACACACTTATGTTCGAACTTTTTACACGCATTTGGAACGAAGAAGTAGTGCCACCTGAGTTCAAAATATCCCGTATACAAACATTGTATAAGAACAAAGGGGATCGTTCCGATTGCAATTCGTATAGGGGTGTTTCGCTTCTCTCTGTACCTGGAAAGATATTTGCCAGGGTTCTTTTGAACCGGCTTTTACCAATTTTGGAACGTATTTTACCAGAAACTCAATTTGGGTTCCGTCCAGATAGGGGCACCTGTGAAGCAATCTTTACCATCCGGCAGCTTCAAGAAAAGAGTAGAGAGCAAGACCAGTCACTGTATTTGTGCTTTGTGGATTTGGAAAAAGCATTTGACTGTGTTCCGCGGGAAGCCCTATGGGCCCTATTGGAAAGGTTAGGATGCCCTGAGAAGTTTGTCAGAATGATTCGTCTTCTACATGACGAGATGACCTGCTGCGTTACCTATAACGGTGAACAGTCAGATTTCTTCACCGTGAGTTGTGGCGTCAAGCAGGGTTGTGTGCTTGCACCGACATTGTTTGCGCTCTACTTTTCGGTCGCCGTAGGTGAAGTAATAGGGCAGACTTCTGCTGGCATTAAAATACGTTTCCGAACTGAGGGGGGGCTTTTCAACTTGGCCAGACTAAAAGCACACACTAAAGTGTCACATGCCCTTATAACGGAGGTAATGTACGCCGATGATCTGTGTTTTGTGGCGAACTCTCCAAGTGATCTTCAGTCTCTGGTCACAAAGCTGCATGAAGTCTGTTGTCGCTTCGGTCTAAAAATCAGTGTATCTAAGACCGAGGTTATGGCAATAGACTCTAAAGAAACTGCAGGATCTCTTAAGATTAGCGTAGGTGGTACAGAGCTGAAACAGGTGGAGAAGTTTAAGTACCTAGGTAGCACTATAACAGCTAAGTGCGACCTTGATGCCGAAATTAATCATCGCATTGGAGCTGCAGCGGCGGCTTTTGGTAAATTACGTGCCAAGGTACTGAAGTCGCATGATCTGAAGCTTGCCACAAAAATCTCCGTTTACAAAGCCATAGTCCTCCCAAATCTGCTTTACTCTTCCGAGACTTGGGTGCTTTATCGGAAGCATATAAGCACGCTAGACAGGTTTCACTTAAAGTGTTTGAGAGACATCCTCAATATCAAGTGGTCGGACCGGGTGAGAAATACCGATGTGCTTCGACGTGCTAATGTCTCCGGCATAGAGTCGTACCTAATGCGGCGGCAGCTCCGATGGTGTGGTCATGTCTCGCGGATGAAAGACGACAGGTTGGCTAAGCGCATCTTCTTTTCTGAACTCCATGACGGCAAACGGAAGCCGGGCGGACAGCTCTTACGCTATAAGGACGTTCAGAAAAGACACATGAAGCGTTGCGCTATTGACCCTTTTAAATGGCAAGACAGTGCCAGTCTCCGCCCGGAGTGGAGGCGCCTGGTACGTTCGAAAGTGGCTGCTTTTGAAGAGCAAAGGAAATCCGAGCTGGATACGAAGCGGGATGCTCTTAACAGTAGACCTCCAGCAGCTATTTCGTATTGTTATGTCGACGGTGTCCTCACGTGTCGTGATTGTTCCCGCACGTTTTCACATAAGATTGGCTACTGCAGTCATCTGAGGGCACATGAGAGGGCTAAGCAACACAATCCTCCAAATCAAAATTATTTGCAGTCACCATAGCCGAAGACGGCTGGGGAGTATATATATATCAAGAAAAAATAGTACATTGCACAATGTATATGTACGGGCCGTTAAAAAAGAATTACGATCGAGTACTTACAAATGTAATTTTGTTAAGTTCATTGGCTCGAGTCTGCCATCCCGTTTCTCTTCATAATGATTTTCATCACATTTGCGGGGAAAGAAATAAAATCAGAATACAGCAAAAACAAGAAACTATTTATTAAATCAAATATCTTCAATGAAGACGTTACCACTATCAATCCACTGGGAAACGTTATGGATAATGGGGGCGATGGTTAATACCGGGGTAATATCCATGTTGATATCAACTGCCTCATCATCGACGGACAAGTTTTATTGATGGGGTAATAAAAACGTGGCGTTCTTAAAAAAAAATTATTGACTACGTGACAAGAAACCAAACCCCCCCCCTCCCCCCGGTGACCATGAGTGGTACTTTGAAGACCCCCCTCCCCCCCCTAAATCGGTCACGTAGTTTGGGTATGTTCCCTAAGGTTCGATTTAAGGTGGGAACTATTTTCGCTATATCCGATTAAGGGTTAAGAAACCCGCTTAAAACACACAGAACAGACAGAAGATGAAATCCTGAAAATGGTGTTTCATTTACCTTGTTAGCGACCGTGGTGACTCCATCATCATCCACAATCCAGTGCACAGATCGGGCCAGGTCAAACAGCTTCGTGTCACAGCCGTTCTCTTGGAGAGGCTGGGGCGCTAGAAATAGAAAGAAAGATAATTATATTATTAAGTAGTGGGTGTGCTTCTGAAATCCCTAAAATTATTTATTTTTTTAAATTAAGCATCTATGGTTTTAATAACATCTAAAACATGTCTATAAGAAAGCACAGAAGATGGTCATATGAGATACTTGTAGTAGAACTAGCGGCCGCCCGCGACTCAGTCTGAGTCGATATCGACAAATAAATTACCCAAACAAACATTTTTTTCTATTCGAACCAATTGTTATTGAGATAGCTTGTTCAAACAAATTAACAAAGTCTTCTATGGATAAGTCATTATTCGTTGCGGAAAATTTAGTGTCATCAGAATGGAGTATCGGCATACGGTAATCGTAAGCAGCGGGTAATCGTATCCCACACTATTTAGCAATTTTGGTGGGCAATAGTTGGCATTGGGTGGGAATAGTTATTGGCAAGTGGCAAAAAGACCCCTAGTTGTGGGCAATCGTTTATACAAGTGGGCAAAAGCCTCTCACTAGTGGGCAATAGCCCTCCACTTGCGGGCAATAGCCTTCACTAGTGGGCAATAGCCCTCCACTAGTGGGCAATAACCCCTCTTTACTGGGCAATAGCCCCCCCACTCACGTTTATCCGGCAGCGAGATCCTGTTGAACAGATGTATGAGCTGGTCGACGGCGACGAACGGCCCGCGGAAGGAAGATGGCGGAGGCATCATCGTACACAGCTGAGCCGCTGCAGTCGGCATTGGGAACACGCCGCCTGAGGAAGAAAATGAGGGTATTATTATTTCTTCTGCTTACTGGTAAAAAATAATAAATGCACTTTTTTAAATAAAAAAATATTGACAATAGACTCATACTTATTTTATTCTGATAAAATAAGATAAGTTGGAAAGCAATTTAAGAGCAAAGTAGCCTCAGTCAATACAATCTGAATGTAGAACTTGAAGCAGACGATTTTTACTATGAATTTACATTATTTTAAAATAATAAACACATTAAAAAAATACCGGCTCAGTGCGAGTCGGACTCGCGCACCAAGGGTCCCGTACGAATTCTATTTATGATCGTAAAGGTTTTGTATATTTGTTTTGAAGCATTTTAACATGCTACCAGAATCCCCTATCTTGGTGGAGGAGCGTTCAAGTATTACGTAACGCAATTTTTGAACATTTTTGACCCCCCCCCCCTCCCTCCCTTGTAACGCACCGTAACGTTTTTCTGTACTCCCCCTCCCCCTCTATAAATGTTACACGTAACACTCAAGTGACCATTTATACCCTAAAGTGGCAAAGTAAAGTAAATGACGACCAGAATAAACAATCGAGGGATTCCCCGTAAAACGTAAATGGGTAGCCAACTTGAGGGCTTTAATTCCTTATTTTTTTGTTTAAGAAAAACAATGGTACGTACCGTGTTGTAAGAAAGACCCCGTCCCACCGTTGTAACGCGTCGTTACGTTTCACGAGCCCCCCCCCCTCCCCCCAAATTGCGTTACGTAATACTTGAACGCTCCCTGGGTCCCCTCCAGTGGTAGGTGAGGTTATGGACCAGTTAAAAACCATCTTACCTGGTATAGGGTGTTCTCCTGGCAACGGGTTAACTTTAGGCTTGTACGGGATCATCTGGTTCGTATCCGGCCGGGCTATGTCCTTGTTGGGGTCGTTGTCTCTGGAAGATATAAATAATAATAATAAATTAACAAGTATACAAGTAAATGAATAAAGTAAATAGGCAGTCTGATTTACTTAAGGCATATTTGTAACCAATGTGATGAACATTTTTCAATTTTTTTTTTTATTTTTTTAATTCTTTGGACTAACAAACGAATTGCCTAGCCCCAAACTAAGTTCGAAGCTTGTACTATAGAAGCTAGGGGAAGGATATACAGATGTCCTTAAATACTTATAACTAGGGATCATAGTTGAATCACCTGATTGTACGGTAAGGGTGTTACCACGCCAATCGATCGATCGACATCGGTCGATGTTGATCGACTGGTGTGGTAGCTTTAATTGATCGACGCCATCGACGGACACTATTCGACTAACTAATCGATCGATTGCTGATCGATGGCACCGGTCGACGTTGATCGATTGACGAAACAGCTCGATCAACGTCGACTATTCCATTCTACCATCGATCGATGGCGTCGATCGACGATCGATCGATTGGTGTGGTAACACCCTAAGAATAATGATGCCTTGCTTCAGATAGCACGTTAAGCCGTTGGTCCCGACTATGATCCAAATTGCCTGGTTTCCCTTGTGTAGGTTACGAAGGGCAGACGGCAGTCGCTAGCAAAATCAAAATCAAAATCAAAAATATCTTTATTCAAATAGGCATACAAACAAGCACTTTCGAATCGTCAAAACTATGAAAAAAAATATATTCAATACATTTGAATACATATATATGGTGATATATAAAATATACTAATATAAATAAACATACTTAATGCGATTCTACCACTGGTTCGGAATGCTGATTCTGCCGAGAAGACTCCAGCAAGAAACTCGGTCAGTTGCTCTTTTCAATCGCCAGCGTAGCGTACCCTGGGCTCCGAGGCAATGGCCAAGAATGCGATGGAGATGCTAGGATGATAATGAGTGTCTTACTTCTGTCCCAGTATGACGGCGGCGAGCTCTGGCGATATCCCCGCCAGCGGTCCACCCAGCGCCCACGATTTGTTTGACATCGATGCGACCTGGAAATAATATTGTAACATACATTAACTGGCTCCGCGGTGTAGTGATTAGAGTGCTTAAAAACCTCTGAGGTCGAGTAGGTTCGAATACCGCGGGAATTTTTGTTTATTTAATATATTTCATTCACTATCATCACAGCTCTAAGGCCTAATGCAATAGCGCAGTAAATTCTTAAACTTATAAAACAAACAAAAACTATCAGCAAATTATACGGCCTACTTTAATCCAGGACATCTATACTAATATAATAAAGCCGAAGAGTTTATTTGTTCGTTTGTTTGAACGCGCTTATCGCAGGAACTACTGGTTATTATTGAATAAATATTTTTGTGTTAGATAGTCCAGTAGAAAACACTATGTATGTATGCGGAAGCCGAAATCCACGCGGACAGAGTCGCGGGCTGCCACTAGGCTATTTGACTAGTAAAATTTAAACACATACGCATGAAACGATTCAGCTTTAGCTTTGTGTTTTTAGACTTATTACTGCAATTTAAAAGGCAAAGTACGGCATTTTCTATAAATACATACCTCGGTATATCCTATAGACTTGAGTTCAGCAATGGTACACGGGTATAGATCGAGAAACTTGTACCGGTCCACCAGTTGAGCTGTCTCCTTGCCTTCGAACTCTTTGATCTGAAACGAAAAATCATTTTAACATTACACTCACGCATTTTAAAATATCAAACCTACCTACGAAGAATCATTATATACTTACATATATTTTTTACTAGCGGCCGCCCGCGACTTCGTCCGCGTGGATATCGATTTTTTGGAATGAGTCAAAAAGTAGCCTATGTTACTCTCCATCCCTTCAAATATCTCCACATAAAAAATCACGGCAATTCATCGCTCCGTTTTGCCGTGAAAGAAAGACAAACATACAGACAGACACACTTTCCCATTTATAATATTAGTATTGCCGTGAAAGAAAGACAAACATACAGACAGACACACTTTCCCATTTATAATATTAGTATTGCCGTGAAAGAAAGACAAACATACAGACAGACACACTTTCCCATTTATAATATTAGTATGGATTACTTAACTAGCCTTCCGCCTGCGGTTTCACCTGTATATCCCCCCCTCTCCCCCCCCCCATTTCCGGAATCAAAAGTACGCTATGTTCACCGGGGATAAGGTAGCTAGCCAACAGTGAAAGAATTATTCAAATCGGTCCAGTAGTTTCGGAGTTTATTCGTTACATTCAAAAATACAAACCTTTACTCTTTATACAATACTTTAATTTTTTTTTTATGTTATCTGGCAGGGCTGTTTTTAGGGTTTTCCCGGCAATTATTCAATTTTTTCTCGCCGTAAGAAGAACCATACTTGGACATCAACGAACATTTAAAAAAGAATTGGCCAAATGGTCCAGGCGTTGTTGAGTTATGCGCTTACCAACCCTTTTTACGATTAATTTTTATATTATAGATTTTATATATCAACATATGTATGTATTCAGATGTATTGAATAACATTATTTCTATTTTCTTAGTTTTGACGGTTCGAAAGTGCTTAATTGTATGCCTATTTGAATAAAGATATTTTAAATTTTGAGATGAGTACAGATGGTCATACCTTCTCCAGCACAGCCTGCCGTCTCTTCTCCACCTTGACGATGGAGACCAGGTCGCCAATGTTGGACTCGAACTCCAGAAACCTGTTCCATATGTCCACTGAGCTCTCCGGCTTCAGACTGCCGGAGGAGAGGACTCGCTCGAATAAGACACGCGTGTTATTGTCCTCTGTGGGTGGAACAGTTGGTTGTTACATTGATTTTGGATATAAAAAAAAAGTAAAGTATCAGCCTATTAATGTCCCACTGCAGGGCAAAGGCCTCCATCATTTGAAATCATGTTTTCGTTACAAAGATGGGTTTTGGCTTAATCACCACGCTTGCCAAATGCGGGTTGGTGATCACAAACCCGGGCTGTGTTCAGAAAAATCAACACAAAGTTTGCCCGACCTGGGAATCGAACCCAGGACCTCAAGACCAAGGCCCGGTACTTAAACCACTGGACCATCGAGGCGTTTATTTTGGATATAATTAAAATTAAAATAAAAATTAAAATTTTGGATATAAGTGTAATTTAATTAAGTTTAAAATTGTTTACATTGATTTTGGATATTAGTGTAATTGAATAAAGTTTAAAATGAAGAAGTTAATCAACTAATATTATGAATTTGAAAAAAATTGTTTATTTGCGTATTTGTCCATCAATCACGCTGGAACTTATGAACTGATTTTGATGAAAGGGGATGGCTCAAAAAACCAGCATTGATAGAATCTTCTTATGTGCGTTTTGATAGGATTTTATACGGATTATATGGGACTAGCGGCCGCCCGAGACTTCGTCCGCGTGGATGTTGGTTTTCATTATACGAATGTTTTTTCCCGCTAACTCCCGTTCCCGTGGGAATTTTGCAATATCCTTTTGCAACTAAGCATCAAGTTTACTAAGGGACCTGCATGCCAAATTTCAAGCGTCTAACTCAAGTAGTTTAGATTTTCCATACCAACTTCCACCCCCTCATTTCGGGGAAGTGGGGGGTTGGAATGGGTCAAAAAGTAGCCTATGTTCTGTCTCAGGGTCTAAAGATTGTCTGTACCAAATTTCATCAAAATCGGTTGCGAGGTTTAAGCGGGAAAGCGTAACAGACAGACAGACAGACAGACAGACAGAGTTACTTTCGCATTTATAATATTAGTTGGGATAACACAGAATGTATGGGAAAAGTTTTTTGCGGTTTCTGACTGCGATGCTTGTGAGGTTGTTGATGTCCATGGGCAGGCGCAGGATATGCATAACGTGCCTTCCAAAGCACGGAGGAGCTCAAGACAAAAAAATCGGTCACCCATCCTATGACCACCTCTGCGAAAGTTGCTTAACTTTTACTCACCGTTCAAATGCGACAGATAGTCGATGTAGCACAGCACATACTCCGGTATGTGAGGGAACTTCTTTAAGCCAAGTTCGAATATCCTGAAGGCTATGTTCTTGTCTTTGGAACAGTAGTACTCCATCAGAGCCGCCGCTACGAAAACGTGGTAGCGAGATCTGTGGGAGATTAAAAGTTTATTTGTAGTTATTGTTCAGTCAGATAGATAGTAACACTCAGGGTAGCTAAATAAATAAATATAAGCAACCAAATAGTCAATAATATCGGTACAAACAAAGTATCTATATTTACTTTATATTAGTTCAAAAAGTCGAAACATAAAATGTGATATAGATTGGTCAAACCACCATAAATATGGTAACAGGCATATAGCCAATCACTTCTTTTTAAAGTTAGAATGCTTTGAGACTGTTTGCGCGATAACTGTTACCATATTTATGGCGGTTTGACAAGACATCAGGTTAATGTCTACCAAATATGTATAAATTAATGAATACTATGTTACGTCTGAGTGTCTCCACCAAAACACACATCTACTTTGCAACTAAGTCAATTTATCTGAACAGAAGACAGCCAGGATTACGTGTGTCTGCCATCTTGCTCTATCACACGTGATTCATAATAAGGAGAAACAGGATAGCATAACTGTCAAATTATTCGCTGCATCTTTTGATATTCATTAATCTGAGGACTGAACCGATCTTTATCACGTTTGAATCTGCCGTCTTTTTTAATGATTGGAAAATTGAGAAGTTACAAAAATATGGAAACCATAGCGGCCACGCGCGACTCCGTCCGCGTGGATTTCGATTTCCAATAGCCTAAAGCCTTCCTCGTCAAATGGACTATCCAACCCAAAAATATTTTTTCAAATCGGACTAGTAGTTCCTGAGATTAGCGCGTTCAAACAAACAAACTCTTCGGCTTTATATATTATTAAGTAATTAAGTAATTAAGTAATAAGTAATAAGTATAGATATAGATATAGATACATATAACACCCAAACCAGGACAAACAGACATATTCATCCACACCAATGTTTGTCCTGTGCGGGAATCGAACCCGCGTCATCTTTTATATTAGGCAACATCTTGACCATTACACCAAGCGGGTCGTCAAAAACCTTAAAGTGAGCATGACTACTGAGACCAGTACATGGCCAAGGAGTATAGTTCTCACCTGGGATCCTCCCTAGCGCGTTTAAACACAGTCCTCGCAGACTTGATCCCCTCCGCTCGTCGCGCGAACTTCATGTACTGCACGTAAGCTAGGGTTGGATCAATGTCTTCCATGTCCAAGTATCGGGTGTATACTTGATGCACCTGTGGGATAAAATATCTTGTCATACTTAATACTGCTAGTACATCCTTTCTAGGATGTACTACTATACTAGAAGAAAGACAGTAATCCTTACAAATTGTAGAAATCGGAAAGTGATATTGTGTTTTATTTTTTTGTTTGTTTGTTCCGCTTTCACGCCGTAACTACTGAACCGATTGCTTTGAAATTTTGCAGACGTAAAGTGAGTAGTCCGAATTAAAAAATAGGGTACTATTTATCCCGGAAATAAATTTGTGAGGAAGGAAAACAAAAATATTATTTGCAATATAACAAAATTTCACGCGGGACGGAAGCTAGTGATTTAATAATCGATCGAAAATTCGATTTCCAATATCCTATGTGTTATTCTGATGTATAAGCTATATTGTGGTAAAGTTTCATTCAAATCCATTCAGTAGTTTTTACGTGAAAGAGTAACAATCATCCAAACATCCATACTTACAAACTTTCGCCTTTATGATAGTAGTAGAATATATATATTAGTTTAGATATAGAAGTATAGATTCGTCGGGTCCAGTAACGGTCTTGGTAGCTTAATGGTCAGAACGCTTGCCCGGATTGCAAAAGACCTTGTATGTGTATGTACCTTGGCATAATGCAGTCTGCTCTCCTCATAGTCAGCATGTGCGAAGTGCAGTAACGTAGAGCGCTTGAGCGGGCCCGAGGTGGCTCTCTCGTACACGCCGCCAGCTTCTTCCGAAAACACGCGCGCCGCGTTCGAGTCCTGGTTGAGACAAAACATAAATTAATCCCTACTAATATTATAAATGCGAAAGTAACTCTGGTCTGTCTGTTCTCAACCTTTTGATGAAAACACAATGCCGATTTTTGTAGGTTGGCAGGTTTGGTTGATGAACGTGCGGAATAAGAAAACGACGCCAGTTACAGGCATTGTCTTTTGGTAACCAGGCAGGGTATGGGGCTGGCATAGGTGATACGATACTTTTTATCGCAATTAAATGCTCCCATGGGATAATACAGGATTCTTGATAACGCGAGCAAAACCGCAGGTAAAAACTAGTATACAATAGAATTACATTGATCTTTAGGCAGTTATTATTGGTAACCCATGTATAACCTTTGGCTCCTGAGGTGTCTCACCTGGCACTCTCTGATTCGGGTGTTCCATAATACACCGGCTTAACACTTATAAGTGTCCACATCTAGCGAATGCTTGCTATGGGTGGCTAATTGGGGAGCCCTAGGAGAGGCCTATGTCCAGCAGTGGACTGCGGTAGGCTGATGATGATGATGGGTGTCCTCTGCCCCCCCCACTCACCCCCTTCTCCTGCAGCAGCTTGGCGGAGTGGTCCAGGAACTGCGCGGCCTGGTGCCACACGTCGGGGTGGTGCGCGAGGCACAGCAGGCACTGCTCTATCGCGACCATGGGACCAGGGCAGTGTCCCCCCCCCACCCCCCACTCACCCCCTTCTCCTGCAGCAGCTTGGCGGAGTGGTCCAGGAACTGCGCGGCCTGGTGCCACACGTCGGGGTGGTGCGCGAGGCACAGCAGGCACTGCTCTATCGCGACCATGGGACCAGGGCAGTGTCCCCCCCCCACCCCCCACTCACCCCCTTCTCCTGCAGCAGCTTGGCGGAGTGGTCCAGGAACTGCGCGGCCTGGTGCCACACGTCGGGGTGGTGCGCGAGGCACAGCAGGCACTGCTCTATCGCGACCATGGGACCAGGGCAGTGTCCCCCCCCCACCCCCCACTCACCCCCTTCTCCTGCAGCAGCTTGGCGGAGTGGTCCAGGAACTGCGCGGCCTGGTGCCACACGTCGGGGTGGTGCGCGAGGCACAGCAGGCACTGCTCTATCGCGACCATGGGACCAGGGCAGTGTCCCCCCCCCACCCCCCCCCCCACCCCCCACTCACCCCCTTCTCCTGCAGCAGCTTGGCGGAGTGGTCCAGGAACTGCGCGGCCTGGTGCCACACGTCGGGGTGGTGCGCGAGGCACAGCAGGCACTGCTCTATCGCGACCATGGGACCAGGGCAGTGTCCCCCCCCCACCCCCCACTCACCCCCTTCTCCTGCAGCAGCTTGGCGGAGTGGTCCAGGAACTGCGCGGCCTGGTGCCACACGTCGGGGTGGTGCGCGAGGCACAGCAGGCACTGCTCTATCGCGACCATGGGACCAGGGCAGTGTCCCCCCCCCCCACCCCCCACTCACCCCCTTCTCCTGCAGCAGCTTGGCGGAGTGGTCCAGGAACTGCGCGGCCTGGTGCCACACGTCGGGGTGGTGCGCGAGGCACAGCAGGCACTGCTCGATCGCGAACATGGGACCAGGGCAGTGTCCCCCCCCCCACCCCCCACTCACCCCCTTCTCCTGCAGCAGCTTGGCGGAGTGGTCCAGGAACTGCGCGGCCTGGTGCCACACGTCGGGGTGGTGCGCGAGGCACAGCAGGCACTGCTCTATCGCGAACATGACCCGCCTGGCGACCAGGGCGGTGTCCTCCGAACGGAGAGGGTTCCCTCGCTCCCAGGATATGTACTTCTTCCATAGTTCCACCTGTAAGGATAAAATATATCATCAGCTTTTACATTGTCTATTTTATTAAGCGTATTATGAGGGGCCCGTTGGTCAAATGGTAGTTATTGGTTGGATGGCTGTTGATGTGAATCTGCATCCGTGAAAACTCCGCAAACATTGATGCGGATGTGAATGCGGGCGAATGTGAATGCGGGCGGATGTCTTGAATTGATGTGAATCTTCTTCCTAGCGTTTATTCCGTTTCTGTGCGGGGTCCACTTTGACCATGATCCAAGATTTGGCGAGTTTGGATATTACAGTGAAGTGAAGCGACTGCCATCAGACCTTTGTTATCCTTAGAGGGAAACCCAGACAGATTGGATTATGGTTACATTCAGGTCTAACACGGGCCCGTCGATCTAGTGGGCAGAGACCCCAGTTACAAAAGCAGGGTTCAAATCCCACTGGGGGCTAATGTTTGTGTGATAAACATCTGCTTTTGTACTCGAGTCATGGATGTTTATAAAAGTATTTAAGTTTGTTTATCCGTTGCCTAGCTTCCATAATACAAGCTTCGAGCTTAGTTTGGGGCAGTAGTATTGTGACAATAGTAATTTACTACTGTCACCAATAACACAGCCTTGAAATTATGACATTTGCGCTTAGTGAATCGCACCTCTGCTGCTTTTATTTCCATCCTACTACCTACGGAGCGCGGATAAAGCCACAAGATTCTCTTAAACCAGCGTACTCCATCGCAAACCTCTCCCCTTGTGTCTTCTTCAGGTGCTTATTTCATTACCAGTCTACACCTGGAACCTGTTGTCATGGCCTATCCCCTTACCTGCTTCATCTCCTCGCGGTCCACGGTGGGCGGAGTAGCAGGCATGTACCTTCACCTTACAGAAGACCGCAGTGAAGTAGCACTTCGTAACTGTTGTGCTATGTTTCTGCTGGTGAGTAAGGTTGCCAGAGCTCAGTTGGGGAGGGTATACCAGCCTATCCCCTCACCTGCTTCATCTCCTCGCGGTCCACGGTGGGCGGCGTGGCCGGCATGTTGCGGTTGAGGCCGCGCGTCACCGTCTCCAGCTCCTTGGCCACGCGACGAGCGTTCATGTATTCGCGTGATCTCTCCATCGCCATTCGTTCGGCTGTGGAGGAGGGTTGGTTATGGTATATCATAGTTTGTTCCATAGATAGACAACCAGACATACACACACATTACGGCTGCGGAGTGTTGGTTTAACCAACACTCCATATCATATATATCATAGTTTGTTCCATAGACGAACAGACATACATACACACATTACATGAAATATGAAATGAAATAATTTATTCAGTAATTAGCGGCTGCCCATTACTTCGTCCGCGTGGATTTCAGATCTCATCTTTTCGAAATAAAAGGTTGCCTATGTCTTTTCTCAGGGTCTAAAGATTGTCTGTGCCAAAAATCATCAAAATCGGTTGAGAAGTTTAAGCAGGAAAGTGTTACGGACAGATACTGTTTATTTCGCATTTATAACATTAGTAGGGATTTGATACACTTAGTAAACTATTTTACACGTCAAAACTTTTTTTGCCCTTCCAGCATCGTCTCGACGTGAATGGCCTTCAGAGATAATGGCATAGAGAAAGCCATGAGGCATTCAGTCCGCCTTTTGTACAATTATTTATTCGTGCAATAAAGTTTAAATTAATAAATAGCCTGCTGCTAAGAGACACCAGAAAAACTCAGCAGTTAAAACTTTTTTTTAAATAAATTTAGGGTAAGGAGGGTCGGAAAGATCAAACTTTTTCCTTCTATCTTTCTATTTTAACTCACCAATTATAGTGTTGATGCTTTGCTCAAACGCTATGTAGTCTTTCCATAGGGTCTCGATACCTATGATGGGAGTTATCACAGCTCTTTGGTACACCTGAAAAAAAAACAATCCGTTAACAATACATTTGTCTATAGGACCTCGAGTCCGTAACCTATCAATGAAGAATAAGAGAGGTAAAGCTCAATGGAACTTCCACTCGAATGAGCCGCTCGTCTGGGGAAGTACATCTGCCTTACAGAAGACCACAGTGAAGTAGAACTTCGTGACTGTTGTGCTATGTTTCTGATGGTGAGTTAGGCTAAGTGTAGAAGCTCACTTAGCGGAAAGAACGCGACCTCAGTTCATTTTCTATACAATACTACGCAACTTAGTTTTGGCGCAGTGTGTCATCCTGCATTTGAAATACATTGCAGGCGTTATCCCACCCAACTTTGGCCATATTCGATCGCGTTTTTTCGGCCTAGTGTGTTTCCATACTAATATTTCGGTGGGGCAGTAATCTGATACGACCATAGAGAGATCAGGTGCAGTACCAAAGGCTTAAAATGCCTGTCGAAGTACCAGAAGAAATTTTTTGGTCACCCATCCTGTGACCGGTCGTGCGAAACTCGCTTAACCTCACCTTCCTCACGGCGGATATCTTCTGGTTCTCGGCGTAGGAGCCGACCGCGTCCACGCTCTTCAGGAAGGTCACGTAGTCGTTCCAGATCGGGTACGCGTGGATGTCCAGACCGATCTTGTCGAGGGCGAAGTCGTACGCTTGGGCCATTTTCTCTCTGGAAAATTAGGATTAAATAATTCATACTTATCATACTTCATGATATCTATGATATATACATAAATGTGAAAGTTTGTTTGTTTAGATGTTTGTCCGTCAATCAAGTTGAAATTATGTGCAAAAATAATTTACTATGCAAATCAAATTTCTGAATAGACTATTTTTATTCATATCATGCAGCGGTCGCCTGCGATTCCATCCGCGTGTATTTCAGTTTCCGCACACATAGTGTTATACTAAAGCCTAAATAAAGCTTTACTAGACAAATAGATTATCCAACACTCCAAGCTTCTATAGAACAAGCTTCGAGCTTAATATCACTGGTCAACAAAATTTTGTAACAAGAAATTTGCTGGCTAATTTTAAATTACCTACCTACCCTCATTTTATAACCATATTTATTTTGATTCCATCGGATCTAGTTTTCGTGTTACAGCTACTAGCCACAAAATAAAAATTTAACCGCTTTTGTTTTAAGTTCGCATTTAGGGAATTTGTTTCTTTGGGGAGCGTAGTATATTGTTCTGTTTTTTGGGTTGAGTGATTCTTAAATAATGTCAATAAAGTGTTAAAATATGCCTGACAAGTTTTGTTACATTTGTAATGACATTACTTTCAAAACTCAGCGAAGGAATTTGGCACCATTAGTAACTAAGTTATATATTAAGAAAGACTGGCCCAAAAGGCAATCTCTTACTAAAGGACAAAACAATATTAAAAACCCTCCATTAGTAAAGCCTGAGAAAGTATTTCTACCACCTTTACACATAAAGCTTGGGCTTATGAAGAACTTCATAAAAGCTATGGATAAGAGTGGTGACGGCTTTTTATATTTAAAAGAAAAAAATCCTAAGCTGAGTGAAGCAAAAATTAAAGAAGGCATATTTATTAGCCCCCGAATTAGGCAATTGATGAAAGATAATATATTTTAAAAAAAGCTTAGTACAATATAAAAATCAGCTTGGGAAACTTTCATGAAAGTAACTTCCAATTTTCTAGGAAAATCCAATTAAGTGACTTTAAATGTAATATCGCGGAACATTTATATCTACGTATAAGGCTTTGGGCTGTAATATGTCATTGAAAATAAATTCTTTACATTCACATTTAGACTTCTTTCCTGAAAATTTAGGCACCGTCAGCGATGAACACGGTGAAAGATTCCATCAAGACATTTCTACCATAGAAAAACGATATCAGGGCAAGTGAAGCCCACGTATGTTAGCGAATTACTGTTGGACATTAATACGTGACCTTCCTGAAGCAAAATACATAAGAAAATCAAAAAGTAAATTCATGTTATAGTAGCAATAAATCAAAATAGCTTCTACATTTTGTTTATAAAATTCAAAATTCAAATTGGTATTACAAAAAAACTCTTCGTATTTGAAGCATTTTAATTTTATTTCGAGTATCTTTAGCATTCTCCTAAATAAAACTAGGCAAAAGTTCTCATGTTACACGCAAAAATTGATTTTTTGTTGACCAGTGTATTGGGCTAGGCAATTGGTGTGTTAGTCAAAAGAATTTATTTATTAAACGTGGCCGCCCGCGGCTTCGTCCGCGTGGATTTCAGATCCCTTTTATCGCAATAAAAGGAAGCCTTTGTCCTTTCTCGGGGTCTAATGGTTGTCTGTGCCAATTTTCATCAAAATCGGTTGAGAGGTTTACATACAGACATACGGGCAAGCGTTACATACAGACAGTCAGGGTAAATTTTAAGCATTTATAATATAAAGTAGAGATTTATTTATATTTATCTTACTTGTAAGTAGGCAGCATGCATTTCGTCTCCTTCACGTAGTTGAGATACAGCCGCCATAGCTCGATGTTGAGAATCTTCATCAGGCACCTTTGGAATAGCTGTCAAACACATTACACAAACAATTATTAGACAATACAGTAGAAAGCCGATTATATGTCCAATTTTCCGACAGTCCTATTGCGGATTGGTGATGGCAAAGACCGGCTGTGATCGGAATTACCGACAAAATTTTGGCTAAACCGGGAATCGAACCCAGGACCTTGTGACCACGGCCCGATATTTGAACATCCATCGAGGCGTTATGATACGTAGTAGCTAATGTAATAGAAATATGTATTTATGGTTATATATTTGACTGCCCCCGTTGATCAGTACGTTAGCTCGAGCCTATAAATCCGGAGAAATTAGGTTCGATTCTCGGACCTTAGAGTAATGAGTCCACCTATGGTCTATAGTATATTTATGGTAATATTTTCCGGAAAAAAATATACGAGTATATTGAATGCAGGATAACCAACTAACTAAGTCATCCCTGCATAAAATATTTTATTTTATTTTTATTCATTTATATCCTGTATTAGGTACTAGTTCCACTTCATGGGTTAACTTCTTTCAGATTAAATATTTGTCTAATCTGTTTTTGAATAAATACATATGTAAGCATGTAGGTACTTTATTTGTGTTGCCCACAGAAGAAACAATTAATCTATGAAATATTTCACTTACCTCATGGTCCTCGATTCTACAATAACGTTGAAATATGTTTCTGTTCCTTTGTAAATTTTATATTTTTTTATTACTTTCTGATTTACCTTCTAAAGAATTGTCTAGGTAATACTCTGATAAATTTCTTTACATAAATCTTATGTAGGGCAAAGACGTAAAATAGTGATTCTCTCAGGGATTTAAGGCAATATTTTAATATTATAGGGCAGGATTTAATGGGAAATGTATTGGGAAACTATATATAATGTAGTGCAAAGGTGGACTAAGGAAATCGAGAATTTGCAAGGTATGATTGTTGGTAACGTAACTGTCTACCTATGTCTACACTAATATTATAAAGAGGAAAGATTTGTATTTTTGTATTTAACTAATAAACTCAAAAGCTACTGGACCGTTTTAAAGATTTAATAATTCTTTCACTGTTGACTAGCTACACTATCCCCGGTGAACATAGGATAATATTGATCCCTGAAATGTGGGGGAAGGGGGGGAAATTTGAAAAAAGAAATTACGCGCGGGTGAAACTGCAGGCAGAAGGCTAGTATGTAATATAGTAGGTTGATAGTTTACTCAGTGCATCTACACTTGAATTGTCTGGGCAGATACCCAGCTCATCCACTGGATTCATACACTAGTGGGTGGGGTCTCTCCTGTCTTGAATCAGTGCCCGTATACCCACTATCTCAAGGTTGAAATTAAATTGATGTATTTGTAAATTTTTGTTTTTCAGTTTAACATTAAAGACAAAATACACTGATATTGATTGCAACCTATATGCGATGGGTAGACGGGTACCAATACAAAACAGAAGGTACCCCTCCGCACACTGATGGGTGAATTCAGTGGGTGAGTGGGGCAGGCAATGTTGTATGGAAGGCATTGGGGTTCTTAGAATTACTAAGGTTTTTTCTTTTATTAAAACATAAATATAATAATATCTACTCAACCTTTATATTTATTGGCTAAGGAGGTTTACTACTAAAGGATTACATGTCGAAAGTGACCTTATTCAACAATTTTCTTATAATAATTAGAATATTTGCTTGTAGAGTTTAGAACCTTGGTCCCAATTATGATCCAAATGGTCTGGTTTCCCTAGTAAGGTTACGGAGGTCAGAAGACTGTCGCTCCACTGTAATAACCAGCCTGGTCAATACAGGATTATAGTCACAGCGTACCCTGGGCTCCGAGGCACTGGCCGAGGATGCAACTGGGAGTGGTGCTGGGGTAATGTTGAATGAATAAGAATATTTGTAAAATAAAGTCACCTCCATCATGTCTGAACACACAGACCCTATCCGAAAAAAAAGATATAAATTCATATGTTCGTCCTCTTTATTTCAACTTATTTCTAAACTTACAACTATAAGTCTTTTTCCGTCGTGCCGACAATAATAATTTATTTTTGATAAAGCTTTAGCATTCTTAGTATTAAAATTTTTGAGGTCCTACTTATTTTAATATCACAGATGTATTTATTTTTAAAGACTTAGAATAAATCCATGGAAATACTAACCTTTTCAACTTTCTCAAAATTTCTCGCCTTCATCTGTAAAAGAGAACAGTAGATCGATAAAACAGCTACTTACTAACTGAAATCCAAAATAAAGCTCATTAATTATAAGATCATCTTTATTATGTGTTCATGTAAAAATTTAAAAATTCAACATCTCTCTGCATTTTACGTCAATTACAATTTTATTACCAGTCTTTCACTTTAAAACATATAAACTCCAGACAAATGATGATCTCAATAAATATTGAATCACACAAGTTAATTTATTTTATCTTTATCAGAGAGCTGGATGCAGATCATCTTTTAATGAAACAATGAAACAATGATTTATTTAGCAATTTGATTCACTTAGTAAATTCTTTTGCACGTCAAAACTTTTTTTACCCTACCAGCGCCTCGACGTGAATGGCCTGCTGAGAAGAGACGCCGCAAGAAACTCAGACAGTTTTGCCTTTTTTTAAAATAAATTTCAATTTTACAATTATGTCAAATATACCTTAAAAATAAATACAAAATAAGTGCGGCTGAGCAGATCAATATGTCCATGCATATTTGTCATTTAAATAATCATCTATTTTATAATAACCTTTCTTCATTAAGGTTGATTTAATGAACAACTTAAATTTTTGTTTAGGAAATTCAATTACACTTTCTGGTAGTTTATTAAATATTTTGACACTTAGTCCAATAAAAGACTTCCCAGTCTTATGAAGCCTGTGACTTGGAACGGCAAGCTTATGTTTATTTCGTGTATTAAAGCCATGAAAGTCATTTTTTTTAGAAAAATTGTGTAGGTTCTTGCGTATATAAATTATGCAGTCAAAGATGTATTGAGACGCTGTAGTTAATATGTTAATCTCCTTGAATATCTCACGGAGTGAATCACGCGGCTTAAGGTCGTATATTGCACGGATCGCCCTTTTCTGCAATACAAAAATTGTTTGTATATCAGCAGCCGACCCCCACAACAACAAACCGTAAGACATAACACTATGAAAATAGCTGAAATAAACCAATCTCGCCGTTTCAATATCAGTAAGGCGCCGTATTTTTCTTACAGCAAATGCTGCAGAACTTAGTCTCCCAGCCAAAGCAACAATATGGGGGCTCCATTGTAATTTTGAATCTATGGTTATTCCTAAAAAGACAGTTGATTTGACTACATCAATATGTTCATTATTCATTAAAACATTTGTAATAACTTGTGGCACATTTGGCATTGTGAATCTAATACATTTTGTTTTTTTAGGATTTAGTAGTAAGTTATTAGTTGTAAACCAATGATGGACTTGTGAGAGCGCGTTATTTACCTCGTCAAGTTGTATATTACGTCTATCTACCTTAAAAACTAAAGATGTATCATCAGCAAACAACACAGTCTCACATAGACCCTTAGCAATGGCAGGAAGATCATTAATATATATAAGAAAAAGGAGTGGTCCCAATATTGAGCCCTGGGGCACTCCCATTATCAATGGTGCGCCATCGGAGTTAGTTCCATTGATGTTCACCTTTTGAACTCTGCCAGTGAGGTATGATTTTACAAGGGTTAAAGCGAACTCTGAGAGGCCATAATGCCGCATCTTCATCAGCAAGGTTTCATGACTTACACAGTCAAAAGCTTTTGACAAATCACAAAAGATACCTATCGCATCCTGCTTAGCCTCCCATGCATCAAAAATATGTTTTACTAATGAAACTCCTGCATCAGTTGTGGATTTGTTTTTAGTAAATCCGTACTGATTTTCATTAAATAAAGAATTTGAATTAAAATGTGACAATAACTGATTGAAAATAATTTTTTCAAAAATTTTACTAAGCGATGGAAGTATGGATATGGGTCTGAAATTTGACGGATCAGTCTTTTCTCCTGATTTAAATAAAGGAGTTATTTTACTATGTTTCATAAGATTTGGGAACTGACCCATTTCAATGCTCTTATTAAATATTAATGCTAAATATGGTGCAATGGCAATAATAATAGTTTTTAAAATATCTATTGAAATACCCCATAGATCTTCCGTCTTTTTTAACTTAAGTTCTTTGAATGATTTAATTATAACTAGTGCATCAATATGCGTGAAATTAAAAACAATTTTGCACTCTTCTACTTTTGATTTAAGGAGGCATTCAGCATGATGCGGTGAGGAGTTTAATAAGCTAGTAGTCGTGACTGGAATTTCAGAAAAAAAGTGCTCAAAGGCTTTAGGATCGGGTTGAGTGAAGAGCCCTAGGAGAGGCCTATGTCCTGCAGTGGACTGTGATAGGCTGATGATGATGATCTGATCAAACGGAGATGACAAAATTCATGCAAGTATACAGAAATACAAATTCTTTGCTTCTAAAAACACAAGCACAGTAACGCAAGTTGTTTACACACCTCCTGCTCGATGTAAATCTTCCAATAACGGCCTGTGGTCGGAAAAGACGCGATGAGCTTCTCGTACATAACCCTGACATCATTTATAGGCCTGGTCTGAGCCTCTCGTATGAGCAGAGACCACGAATCAACGTCGTAGACGTTTGCTTCAACGGCACGCTGGGCTCGACTTAAACGCTCGTTTCCCCAGTCCTAGTTGGATAAATATAGAAGAAAATATATTAATAATATCAATATCAATTATTTTATATTAAACATGATAAATCGCTGAAGCTACATTTAAAGGTAGTATTTCACTTACAATCTCGGCAGTTTCTTCGGTAGGAGGAACCGTGGCCATTGCGTATGCGGTGAAAAGTAATTAGGTTATAATGTTATAGTCAACTTAATGTACACTAATTTATAAAAGAACAGTCACTTAAAAAAGATAGTTGCTTTATCAGTTTTTGTCACAGGATGATTAAACATTAAACGCTTTTAACTTGAATTCATGAAAAATAACACAAAACAACGTCTATTGCGTCGACGCCATTTTCTGTTTCTGTCACTCTGTCAGTTGCCTGGCCGGGCTGCCAACCAAACAAAAAAATTTGCGTTTTATTCTTTTATTTTAGTTTTCCACATAGACCAAACATTAATTTCAATGAACAAAAGGTGTCATACATTTAAAACCACTTTCATACAATTTTATATGCATTCAGCATTTGCGATACTCGAAAGATCAAAATCTTTTGCAATAAACTTCGCAAATTCTTTCGAAAATCTTGCACACTGGCTTTTTTTTTATCGTTACGTACTTGTTTCCGAACGAAAATTACTGTTTGACATTTGTTTGTTTGACAATCAAATCAAGAAAGCGGCATCACAATTCACATCGGTTTTCTACGCTGCACAAAAATATCTCCAATATCAAAGAAAGATGTTATTCTACTCATTTTTCAAATCTCTTGTGGGTAAAGACGTGGTGGTGGAACTGAAAAACGACCTCAGCATATGCGGAACATTGCATTCCGTTGACCAGTACTTGAATATTAAGTTGTCGGATATAAGCGTTATTGATCCTGATAAATATCCTCATATGTTGTCTGTGAAGAATTGTTTCATTCGTGGATCGGTGGTGCGATACGTGCAGCTTCCCGCCGATGAGGTGGACACTCAATTACTCCAAGATGCGGCGCGAAAGGAGGCAACAGTTTCAACAAGATAATCCTAACCTCAAAATTTTGTTCGTTTAAGATTTCTGTTGTTTCTGGGACTGTTTGTGCGTGTAAATAATAATTTAAGTGAAGGTTTCGCAATAAAACTTTATAATAACTTCCTTGTTTTTGTTACAATGTGCATATTTCATTCATAAAACGTTGTTGTTATACCTTCTCTACAAACTGCTTATAATTCAATATTATTAATGTGCGTTGACATATTAAGAATAAATTACCCACTTACACTTATATAATATTTATAACAATGATAAAATCTCAGAACTCTGACCAAGAAACACTTCAGGTTTCTGCGAGAAAGTAAGTAATCTGAGTATTAACACCTCAGATTCAAAGTCATCATTAAAGCATAATATTGAACCAAACAGAAACTTTTAAAAGGTTTTTTACTGAATAGTTTCACATTGGTGTCATATAAAACCTATATTTAACAATATTCATATTCAGTAAACAAGTGACTACTGAGATGATAATGATTTTCTATGAGTATGACTAAGTTATCACGACTATTCACGACCATAACATTTTATGGCATTGTTGTGTTGATCAATATCTAACACCTTGTAAAAAGGTAATATTTGTACATTCATAACAGTTATCGTTATCAATTTTATTTTAATATTTTTTTAGCTTCAATACCAATACTTTCAAGAATAATGTAAATAAACAAAAATCAATAAAAAAAATTGTAAAGAACAAACGTGGTGCCTTCGTGGAATGGAACGTATTTGTGTGCCATAAATATTTTCTTCTACTATTTTGGAAGCTTTTTAAAGGTGATTAATTCTCAATAAAATGAAAGAATACCTTTCATTTTATTATCAAACGTGTCAAACAAGTACCAAGAACTCAAGGTTGTCCTTGTTTTGCTTGTGAGTGGACAGTCATCGTTTAATAATTGATTTGAACGATTCAAAATTTAAAAAATGTTAAAATATGTATTGTACTTTAATTATAGTGAGTTAGTTTGTATTTTACACTTTTATAGAAATTGTTTTTTTTACATGGACGTAACTAACTTAAATAAAAACGTATCTGCGTTCTAGAAAAAAAAAATCTTTTCGAATATAAATTATCATCGGAGCTTTTGTTTAGTAGAATTTTCATATGTTATGGCAACACCACGATTGAAAAAAAAACTTCGCGAGATTGCGAGCGACGAGCGAAGCTTTTCCTTCGTTCGCTGTTGTTTGTTGTATACCTACTTACTTACATCTATTTCATCTCATCAACTCAATAGAATCGTCTCCGAAACTCGCCGCGGGTTATGTGGAGTGATGCTCGGTGCCTCCTTTATTTTATTTAGCATTCGCCATAGTTTCCTTTACAACTTAAGCTTAGAAGTACTTGTGTAGTGTTAACATGTGATTCGTATAAATATTTAATTGAAATAATCGCACAAAATGGACGTGAAAGGTTCTAATCGTGGGTGTAAAGTGTTGTGACTGCTTTATTTGGTGCTATTTAACCGGATTACTGGAGCATTGGGCTTTTTTTTATCGAGGCTTCATTGCACTTCGGTCCTGCAAGTAAGTTGCGATATTTTTTTTAAACACGGTATGTTTTAATTTGTGTCATAAGATTCTTTAGAGTAGATACGAGATGTTGTTTATCAATTATAACTCTCACATCTGCTATCAACATGTTCGGTCTCAGTGAGTCATCTTTTCATTTAGTGTAGTTGATTTTTTGTTTATGATACGATCATTTCGGCAGTCGTTATGAATTGCGTCAATTATTTCGATTAGCGGATGCATTTTGCGTTTATTTTCGTCTCTGGACATTATCCGACGATTTTATGAAAGGTTAATAAAAGAATCAAATGCCTGTAGTCTTAACTTTACTTACACTAGTCTATGTAAGTGATGTTACTTTAAAACAATGGAAGTTATTTATTTAAGAATCTTCTATAGCGTCGGATATGAATCTGAAGCTTTTATGGATCTTGTGTTAGAGAGGTGAAATCCCACCTTAGATCAATATCACAAAAAATATCTAAATTAAATATAATGTCCTATGTAAGGTACTTTTATCATGTTGAATGTAATAAACATCATTTACATAAATTAGTTAATGAAAGTATGTATTCTCAAATTAAGCAGCATTGGCTTACAAAATCTTTGTAGGTAAATCTAGCTTCAAACCTATTTCTAGAATTTTTCTACAAAACCATGTATCAAATGCATGGGGACACTATCCATTTTATTATTTAAATTAAAAAAAAAATACCTGTAATAAATTGGTGAACATTTATTTGGATAAAAAGCTATCTTCCATTGCTAAAATAAATGCTAAAACCAAAATCCACAGGGACAAAGTCGAGGGCGGCCGCTAGAATCGATCATTCTCTAATAACTATGTAATTGAATTAACCATTTATTAGGTCTTGCTCACAAAGGTTTATAAACAGCAAGTTAACCTAAAGCTTACAGAAAAAAATATTTGTGCTTATGCTATAAGAATTTTGCCCAAGATAGTGACATAAGTATCAGCCTATTAATGTGCTACTGCAGGGCAAAGGCCTCCATCATTTGAAATCATGTTTTCATTGCAAAGATGGGTTTTGGCTTAATCTCTTGGACATTTAAAACCCGGGCTGTGTTTGGAAAAAACCAACACAAATTTGCCCAACACGGAAATCAAACCCAGGACATGGAGACCACAGGCCAGCACTTAAACCACTAGACCATTGAGGCATGTGACATAAACTATTACTTAATTTAAACATACACAGCTTTCCCTGTATAGAAACTGAAAGTGTGGGATAGTTTGTTATACAATCTTTAATTACAATGCGTTATAATTGTTATTGTTACCTAATTAGCATTTTATCTGTTGGACGAACTTCTTTATTGTTTACGGTTGACATTAATCTATGTATGTTTTCTTCTCATGATTGTATTATAATAAGGAAATGTTCCATTTGTTATTAAATGTAATTGTTTCGTAATAATGTCAATAATTATTAATTATGGAGGCCATCCATGAAGTATGTCACATGAATTTCATGTTTTATTGACCCCCCCCCCCGTCACAGTTGGTCACGTAACATTTGTGTGTGATGTATGTCACCCCTTCCCTAGTATGACATCACATGTTTTGCAATTACATATTGAAAAATTATGTACTTAAAACAGCACCAAATAAAAGTTTAATTCATATTTCAAATTTCGCGATTAGTACCTCTAGATGTGCGTGTATTCGATTTTGAAGTGTGATGTCACAAAATTTACAAGACCCCTTCCACCCCTTGCCTCAATTCGTCGAACCCCCCCCCCCCTCTTTTCATGTGACGTACTTTATAGTTGCCCCTTAAACGCTAGGGGGATGATGGACAAAGAGGACAGGTTAGTTTATTGTTGTTCTCATAATAAATGAATGATAGTAACCCTTCCTTGTAAAGGCAGGGTCTCTTGATAGGTATTTCCAGTTTGTCGCGGGTTCGACTCCCGTAAGGCGCTGTGATGATCATAGACATTTGTACTCAAGTCATGGATGTTTACGAAAGTATTTAAGTAAGCCTATCGATGCCCTAGCATGACTAGTATCAATAGTACAAGTTTCGAGCTAAGTTTGGAGCTAGGCACTTGGCATGTTAGTCTGAGGAGTTTATTTATTTATATTGGTGGTTGACAAACACAGGGGTACGCTGCTGCCCATCTCCCTTCGCTTCTTACGACACCCACGGAAAGACATGGGATAGTACTATTCTATACCCTCATTAAATAAAATATATAAATATTTTTTTTTTTATTTCAGAACTTGAGATTTCCATATTTTGTTAGTACAGTATTACCTTAATAACTATTGTTAGTAATAATTAAAATATTACACGGCCATTTTCCTTATTTGGTGCAAGCATACCTTATCATTGTTATCAAACCGGCAAAAGAATGTAGGGCCGGTGGCAATGACCTCTTATCTTCCCTCTCCGTTTTGTACAAAGGAAGAGTTGAGACAGGACATGATTGATTGATGAGACCTCCTTGCGTTGTGGTGATTGTTTTTATGTTTAATGTTATTTATTATGAAAATTGTGACATATATGCTCTGAATTCGCGCGGAAATGATAAGTTTCCTCCTCTTTGAGTCTTTTTTTTTTATTTTGAACTAAGCTAGCACTTGACCACAAAGTTGCCTGATGTTAAACAACTATGCGGTCTATGATGGAGCGTGCTTGCTCAGGAAAAGCCCGTTTATTCTGGCCTTCAAGAGCCCGAAGTTTCTCAAGTCAAGTTCAAGTCGTATTTCTCATGCTGAGGGTCGTGCTACTCGTGCTCATGGTATGAAATGAAACATACAACAACTCTCATGGCAATTTCAATGAGTGGTTTGCCATGAAGTATTAGTCAATTAATGTCCCACTGCAGGGCAAAGGCCTCCATCATTTGATATATATCATGTTTTCATTACAAAGAGTGGTTTGACATTGCCTTCTCCGTTACACACACTTTCTCGTAGTGTGCAGGTTTCCTCACGATGCTTTCATTCACCATACAGCTAGTATGAAATCACGCGCATAGATATTTGTTTAAAAAAGGTTAAGTTTATAATCATAGAATTATCCATCCTTGCTGTTTTCGCCCACGGCGGCCGGATCTTACGACAAACGGACCGTAGTCTTCGAACGAGTGGACAGTTATTGGGTTGAACATATGTATATTTTTGACCATCAATCCATTGCTATCCCCGTCCCGACAGCTTCTCTTATAGCGTTTTACAAAGATCCACCACACAACATTAACACTTGTATTAAATAATTTCATACTTACATAATTTGTCCCTTATAATATCATCGGTGGAGGTGATCGTTAGTATACTACCTATGAAGGGGCCCCTTAAACCTACAGGCTGGGTCGCAAGTCCCGGGCGCCGACTGACATTCCTCTCTGATCCACGCGATGGACCCGGCACCCGTACGGAGAATCCATGGATAGCTAAGAAGTTCGTTTCACAACGCCTTACGGGTCGTATTTCACATAATCCCGTCATAGTGTACACCTACGGTCTAAAAAGAACCTTCATGCAAAATCTGAAACTACTAGCACCCATAGTTTCTTAGATTTCGTGATCCTAATAAGTGACCTTTCGCGTTTATAAATAAACCTAGATAAGCAAGGGTCAATGTTTCTACGTGCCCAAATAATGTTAAGTCAACGTTGATAACCTACGTCATAAATTAAATTGGTACCTAAATGCTTTTAATAGATTGGACAATCACTGTTTGGACGATTGATCGATATCAATTGAAATTGGTTGTGCCAAGCCCATCTCTGGTGGATAAAGGATTTTGACGATTACAGTTGATTGATGAAAGTGATTTGTAATTCTTTAATTAGTTTCGCTTCAATATTTAGATAATTTATAGGTACTTAGGTACTATAATAAAATAAAGCAGAAGAGTTTGTTTCCTTGTTTGCTTGAACGCGTTAATCTATGGAACTACTGGTTCGAATTGAAAAAATACTACTACCACGGTTATAATAAGGTTGCACCGAGGGTACGCTTCGATTATGATCCTCTATTGACAAGCCTGGTAATTACATTGGAGCGACTGTCTGACCTCCGCAACCCACACAAGGGAAACCAGACAATTTAAAACATAGTTGAGACCAACGGCTTAACGAGCCTTCCGAAGCACGGAATCATCATTCTTATCGGACAATCAGGTGATTCAAGCATGCAATATCCAAACCAAGCTGAGAAAACCTTAAGTGGTGGTGTTCCCCGCGGAATTTAAACTCACGATCTTGGCGAGTTTGATTTTTACAGTGAAGCGACTGCCATCAGAACACATTCAGATCTTACTGAACTAAAGTCAGAGACTATCTGAATGTGCAGGTATCCTCTCGGTGTTTTCCCTCACCGCCGAGCTAATGGCATAAATCCACACATAGATTTCGAAAGATCCAGAGGAATGGTCCCGGATTCGAACCACGGACCTCACGCATGTGAGGCGCGGTCCGTACCACTGAGCCACCATCGGTCTAGACAACCATATTCGTATGTTATTCAGACGTTGGTAATCTAATAACAGTAGGTAGGTACCAAGTATTATCAGGTTATCACATCAGTAACTGATTTAAAAGTAAATGTTTGTATTGCTCGTGATAAAACAATGATGTCACCCGGAAAATACTTAAGATTGTATTGTTTTAATGCATTTCTTTGTATTCGTCATTGTTATAAATTGATAAGATATCTTCACTATAAGACGACGCATCTGATAGGGCAAATTGGATGAGGGAAATTAAGAAGGCAGACCCCACTATCGGATGGGACTCATAATTCTCAGGAGAGGGAGAGACAGAATGAGAGGGAGAGAGAGATCTTCACTAGGTTCATAGTATAAAACAAACTTGCCTTCTTCTGTCCTGTACCTGTGTATGTATGCTTAATCTTTAAAACAACGCAACTTTACGCAACTTAGGTATTTTATGCTTTTTCTAGGAGTATTAGATAGAGTGATTCAAGAGGGAGGTCTATGTGTTTTATACATATAATATAGCAGAGAAAACGTGCGAAGCCAGGTCGGCTTGCTAGTAAATGCGAAATAGTCCGAATAATTTCTGATTTCTTTCCGTGGTTGTCGTAAGAAGCGACTCAGTGTTTTATCGTTCACCATAATGCGGTTACCAACCCGCCTGCCCAGTGTGGTGACTATATAACTAACAGTAGACTGTAACAGGCTAATTATGATTAATAATATAATCATCATCATTTAAGTAATTTATACCTAGCGCCTCTCCCGTTTGCATTCACGACTATAATCCTGAACTGACCAGCCTGGTTATTACAATGGAGCGACGGTCGTCTGACCTCCGTGACTCCTACAAGGGAAACCAGACTATTATTTGGATCATAGTGGGGACCAACGGCTTAACGTGCCTTCCGAAACACGGAATCATCATTCTTACCAGACAATCAGGCGATTCAAGCCTGCAATGCCCTAACCAAATTGGGAAAACCAACATAAAACGTTCCCCGTGAGATGTGAATGCACGACCTTAGATATTTTGATGACATCTCTCTAACCACTATGCCACGGGGCAATTATGGTGAATGAAATAATAATAAACCTATTCTTACAGACAAATCCTTTTAGCCCCACTGAATTATATTCACAACTGTTACCAGACTAATGTAACATAATATAAACAGTCATTACTTATTCTCATTTACTATGCGTCTTTGTTTTTGTAAATAATTGAATACATTATACTTGGAAAGTACTTACACATACCTATTTCAATAAGTAGTCATGTTTATTTACGGGTGTAGGTGAATTGTTAACGCGCGGGGATCGAATCCGCCACTTTTCTTGTGGGTACTTAATGGCTGTTTTGTCAATAAAATTGTTATGTTCAGAAACACACAAGGCGGAAAATACGCGACCGACATTCGGTGTGACTACGCTTGCAATGCAATGTATTTTAAATGGAAATGACACACTATGCCGAAATTGTGTCGCGTAGTTTCGTGTAGGAATTGCATTGCTGCCGAACTTCGGTTGCGTATTTTCAGCCTTGTGTGTTTCTATACTAACGTTCATAAAATACCTAGACCTACCTACCGCATTATCTTTAAATTACTATTCTCTGATTTTTAGAAAAATACTTTAGCAATTGGTCAAATTATGGCTTAGAAACTTTATTGTTCGTACAATTTTTATGCAAAAGACAGTCCCCACTTTGTAACTGATGAAAAAAAAGTGTAAAAAGAAATCTGACAGCGGTGGGATTCGAACCCACGCCCTTTCGGACTGGTGCCTAAAACCAGCGCCTTAGACCGCTCGGCCACGCTGCCTCTGTCGAGGAAGCTGAAATTACCATCCCGTATAGGTCTTACTTTAGTGTTGTGACGTCATCGGGAACTAATGAGTGATACGTATTATCGTCTAACGGAAGAGTACGTCAGTAATTGGCACGGAGATTTGATAAGGAATTTCATTGTAGTTTACAGTGCGTAAGATTTTTGTTGGTCGGCATGAAGATGGTTTAAAACGAATTCAATATTTGAGCTATCCTAACCTTATTTGATTAAAGTCTCAATTGTAAATTGAAATACCTACCTAGGTAATTATGGAACATGAATTCTTTCAATATGCTTTAACATTAGCTATTTTTACCATTTTTTAAACTTTTTCTGTACATACAGATAGTCAATAGAATCAAGACACGTTCGTTGTGATTGTGAACGGATTTAAGAAAACACACCTTCAACATTTTACGAAAAACAAAGTTTTGTTTGTCTATTATTTAAACGAAGTACCTACATATGACAATCTTTGGCACGCGCCAAATAAATTGGTCAGCGTAATTCAACACATACTCGTAGGTATGTATCTGTGTTTTATACATTTGTGATTATAATTTGTTAACAAAATGAAAATATAGGTACATTGGGATGGTCTTTTAGCGGCCCCATTCATCTAACTTCTATTTTCATTTACCTATCAAAATGTGGTAGTCACACTTCTTCTATACTAATATAATAAAGCTGAAGAGTTTGTTTGTTTGAATTCGCTAATCTCCGGAACTAATACATAGTTTGATTTGATTTTTATTTTGTATTGGTTAGTCCATTTGACGGGGAAGGCTTTGGGCTATTTGGAAACCACGCGGAGACGCGTGCGGCCGCTAGGCCATAAATAAAATTCGTCATTTTACACTTAATAAATCTTCACTTTTAACTTAATTTATAAAGTCACTTTCATGAAAAAACATCTCTCCATCTCCATCTCAACCATGAACTATAATTTAATACCTTATTATGTTAATTGTACTAAAGTCTTTCAGACTTTCGTCCGCCAGTCACCTCTGACCTAGGCAATGTCGAGTACCTAGGACCTAATGCTTAGTGCTTACGCACTATTGATCGAGCCGCCCTCTTGTGAGGTAGGCCTTAGTTAGACTGTAAGGTCGTTTGTACATTGTACATGGCGAGCTGTGCCTTAGTAAGACTCTTAGGTCGTTTGTACATTGTACATTACTAGGGCTAGGAGAGGTTTGAAAGATCCTATCCTAATTGAATAAATGTCTTCATAGGTACATGTTAATTGATCTGACTGCATAGGAAGGTCGCCCCAGTGTCAAATGAAATAGGTACCATTTTACTAGGTGGGTCTATTTTAATAAGTAAAAAAATACAATATTAACTCCTCTATGGTCAACTTGGTCAATCCACACAGCCAGGGTTTGTGATACACCAATCTGCATTCGGCAAGAGTGGTCATTAAGCCAAACCCCATCTTTATTATGTAACGAAAACCATTTCAAATGATGGAGGCCTTTGCACCTGCAGTGGGACATTTGAAGGCTGATACTTTACTTTTTTTATTTATGTTTTAGTTAAGTTCTCTATTAAGTGGCTGTATTTATGTCATTATGTGCGACCTTCGTGTGAACTATGCCTAAGGCTAAGAGTAATGACCCCATCTGTGTGTACATGGGTTTAGGCCAGACGATATTGGAGTGATAACATTTATGACTCAATTTCGGCGACGGGAATATATTGAAAGAGTTTTTGGCTCAAGGTTGCTATTATGGTAATTGTTACTGAATTGAATCCAAAATGTGGTTCGTTCGGAAACATAGATCTAGGATTCTCATGTAGGTACTCGTATTATAAATAGGTAAATAAAGAAATAAATGTCTGGGACTTACAAAAAATTGCCTAGCCTCAAACTAAGCTTGAAGCTTGTACTATGGATGCTAGAGAACGGATAGATATCTACTTAAATATTTAACAAACATCCATGACTTAAGAACAAATGCCGATCTTCATCACACAAACATTTGCCCTTGGATTCGAACCCACGACCCTTGGTTTTGTAGCCAAGTTAAGCCAGACGATATTGGAGTGATAACATTTATGGCTCAATTTCGGCGGGCTGGAATATATTGAAAGAGTTTTTGGCTCAAGGTTACCATTATGGTAATTGTAACTGAATTGAATCCAAAATGTGGTTGGTTTGTTTCGCTAGATAACATAGAGCTAGATTTCTCATCTACTAATAAATAAATAAATCAATGTTCATGTACACAAATGGTTGTCCAGTGCGAGTATCGAACCTGGGACCTCTTGATCTAATAGTCAACTTCTTGACCGCTACACCAAGCGGGTCAATTTATGCTACCAATTTTATGGTCCTTCGAGCCGTATACTTTTCGATCGTAGTCATCATCACGATTAACAAATTAGGAATCACATACCATATTGAATGCAAGCAATATATAAATTGCACATATAAAAACATCGCTTCCCAACTGTATTGTTTTGTATGATAATTGAATTAAAAATATGGCAGCTTACCAAGTTTGCGGGAACAAAGGCATTCATAAATAAATAGATGTAATTACTCGACGGGAAGTTTATTCGGACCCGGAAGGGTCTGGCGTGGTCTAGAATCACTAATGAGACCTAGAGCTGTCTGGGGGGTTTTGGAGTTAAATATAACGTGATTTTGCTTGCGAGTTTTTAGCTATTGTATAGCCGAAAAAAATGTGTAATGAAATTTTTGTGCGTGTTTCTAGAATCATAGGGTCAATAGAAACATAATTAAGCTTTCTAAAAAAATTAAATAGTTTTTACTGTGAGCTCCTTTTTTACCTATGTACAGTCACGAGCAATAACATGTATACACCTCGACTCTTTGTCAAAGCGGTAAAGTTACTATTTCAATGTGTTAGTATACATGTTAGTGCTCATGACTGTACGTATAGCAAGCATAATTATGATTCACCAAAACACAGGTATCTATAGAAACATGAGAGTTAAAAATCACCGAAACACAAGCGTCTTGATCGTGTCGTGATCGGCGTTCGATTTTACTATTTGCGGTTACCGTCACTATAACCCAGTCGAAATCTTAAACTAGAACTAAAACAAAGGCATTCATAAATAAATAGATGTAATTACTTGACGGGAAGTTTATTCGGACCCGGAAGGATTCCGCGTGGTCTAGAATCACTAATGAGACCTAGAGCTGTCTGGGGGGTTTCGAGTTAACTATTAGATACGTGATTCTGCTTGCGAGGTCATAATTTTTGTTTGGTCGAAAATAATGGCGGAGTTCTTTACTGCTTCGTGATAAGAGAATGCAAATCTCGCGAGATTGGGGCTCAAGCGAGATTTCGCAAACTTTATACTGCGAGATCTCGCGAGAGTAGCAGTTTGGTGTGGTTTTTTTTTATTATGTTGAATCACACATACCCGAAACGTACAGATTGCGACTCCGTCCGTGTCAGTCCGTGCTTCGTATGATGTTTTTATGCTCGAGTGCGATTTAATTATCCTCCTAGCGTTTATTCCGTTTCTGTGCGGGGTCCGCTTTGACCATGATCCAGGATTTGGAGAGTCTGGTTATTACAGTGAAGCGACTGCCATCAGACATTCGTAACCCTTAGAGAAGAACCGGACAGATTGGATCATGGTAGTTACATTCGCGAGATCTCGCAGACATATCGTCCAAGATCAATCTCGCTAAGAATGGCCGAGATTTCGCGAGATCGAGATTGCATGAGTGATGTTATCTTTTTAAATTAACTTTTGTGTGTTTCCCTTTTGGCATTCATAAATAAGTATGTGTAATTACTTGACGGGAAGTTTATTCGGACCCGGAAGGATTCGGCGTGGTCTAGAATCACTAATGAGACCTAGAGCTGTCTGTGGGGTTTCGAGTTAAATATTACGTGATTTCAACTTGTGTGAGATTTGATTTTGTAGGGCCGAAAATATTGTCATTTCTATTTACTGCGTTGTTTTTGGAGTATCACATTCATGCAGTAGTTTAAGCGTGATTGACGGATAAACATCCAAACAAACAAACGATCACATTGATAACATTACTGTATATGTACTTCTACAATGTGTACGGGATGTTTTATTTGTATTTAGTTTGTGTCAATGTAACTTCAGATTGTCGAAGTAACAAGTGGTCATCTGGTTAAAAAAGCGAAGATTTAAGAAACTTGAAGTATGTAAGTATATATGCATACATTTTGGTTTTATTTCTTTGTAATATTAAATTTGATTATGTTTCTCATTTAATTTTTTTGTTGATAGCTATAGCAAGACATTTAAAAATAACAATGTAATTAAAAATGTCTTTGAATACTACAGTAGAAGACTTCATTAATAACGGTATTAGAAGCTACAAGCCAGTCAAACCCAGAAAAGTCACAACAATAACCAGACCTATAAAGCTATTTCCGATGCGTCAATCGAATCTTTCATCCTATTATGTTATCAATTTGTCACCACCGTCTATAGATTTTATTGACTCTAATCAGAAGTATTGATGGCACAATAGCGTCAATAGCTGTGGCCCAATTTCATTAATTTGGGAACTCTCAAAGAATACTTTATTCAATAACTTGATTAGGCACAGAATTTATACTAGACTAGCTGCCCGCCCCGGCTTCGCCCGTGGTACTTACTTACATGTATTATACATACAAACCTTTCTTAAGAATCACTCTATCTATTAAAAAAAACCGCGTCAAAATCCGTTGCGTAGTTTTAAAGATCCAAGCATACATACGGACATACAGCGAAAGCGACTTTGTTTTACACTATGTATTGATTGATGGGCCAAAATCGGTGACTTGCCGCTTCTTTTTCTCAGTAGATTACTGCTTCCCTAATTCTGTGTTCGGCAGAATAAATAAATAAATTCTTCAGACTAACACACCAATTGTCTAGCCCCAAATTAAGCTCAGGGCTTGTTCTACGGAAGCTAGAGAACAAATAGACATACTTATGTTTGTACTAAAATATTTTTATAAATATCCATGACTCGGGTACAAATGCCGATGTTAATCACACAAACATTTGCCACTAGCGGGATTCAAACCTGCGACCCTTGGTTTTGTAGCCTGACCACTAGTCCAAAGGGCCTGTCAATCAAGATTCAATCAGTATTTCGACAATTATTATTGACGTAATGACGTTTAATAAGTGCATCTTAGATGATTTTCTTTTTTTCAATGGGGCGAGAATGTTCGTTTAAGATTTACTACGAGAACGCGTAAGTCGCTTTGATCTCGCTCGATCGATGGTAGGTTATTTATATACCTAACGTGAAAGTAAGGTCTTTGAAGTCTCTTTGGAAGACCTCCATTCTTTGCAAACTATTTTTAGTTTTCTTGTCCGTGTAACATGGTCAATTAAACACAATATTATGTATGTACATGTTAGTTTCAAATGAGTAACTACCTAATAAAGAGGAATGATTCCCTTATTCTATCTCTGCATTCTCTTAAACAATAATTTAGGATGTTCATGTTCATAAAGTTTGTTTGTTTTTTATTTTTATTGTAATATAACAAACTTCATCAAAATCGTAGTTTGGCGTCACATAAATTACGTATGCGTCTAAAAATGAAGGTAATGTTGCATTTTTAGATATTAGGAAAGTTCTAGATTTTAAACAAGATATATCTTATCCTTAGTCGGTCCGAAGTCGGTGGTAGAATCCTTATGTAATGTAATTTTGGACGATTGTTAAGAGCACCTTTAAAACCTACGTAAATAAATAACTTTTCGATTTTTACGCTACCATAATAAATCGAAAGTCCCTAGGGTACCCATTGCTTTTTATAGGCACACGAATCGACTAGTAAACTTTATTTGACAGAAAGCCGAAGTAGTGAGAGAGATTTATTCTCGTGGGACTGACAGATATGTATCAGAATGTATCTTTGAGAAAGCCTACACTTAGAGGTTTCAATCCCGGTCGATTTTTCCGATCCCGGGATTTCGGGATTTTCAGAAGTCAGTCCCGGGATCCCGGGATAATCCCGGGATTGTGTTTGAGATATAAAGGTCTTACAAAATCAAGTTTAGATGTGAGTTATTCACAATATTTTTTTTTTCAAAATTATATTTCTTTCTGATAAAATAGACAAACTAGGCACTTCTGAAAATAAATCATGAAACTTTTGCATAAAACAGTAATCCCAGGCAGGTTTTTGCGGATACCTGCTTGAGACAAAGGATTTTTTTCAGTTTATTTAAGTAAAGATAACAATACTAAGCGGGTAACTGCTTAAAAATAATAAGGAAAATTATTCAACTATTTATAGTGCTGCCTAATTTATTATTTTATTTTTACACCTTAAAAATTAAGTTGTTAAGACGTGCTTAGGTAAGAATATTTAAAAAAAATGACATTTATGCTAATAACTAATAAAGGGACATATCTTTATAAGTGCAGATCTTATCCTTACTTCCTTACTAATATTATAAATCGGAAAGTGATTTTGTTTGTTCGTTTGTTCCGCTTTCACGCCCTAACTGCTGAACCGATTGCTTTGTGATTTTGTAGACGTAAAGTTAGAAGTCCAGAGTAAATAACAGATTGATATTCCCGAGGGAAAACAAAAGTATCGTTTTCAATATAACCGAATTCCACGCAGGCGAAGCCGCGGTCGGAATGCTAGTTTTAAACAAAATCTACCAGGCTCTTTATAAAATACTTATTTTAGCCACGAAAATCTAAGAATGGAAAGAATAACAAAAATCTAATGTCTCATCTGAAATCATACTTCTCAATTTGATGTACAAATAGTAAGAACTATTTTAACGGACTGTCCACTGTGTCCGCTTGCGACTATGGTTGTTTAAAAACAGCGCCAAAACGTCAAGCAGAAAGAAGTATACATATTTTACATAATTAATATCGCGTTTAGTCCGTTTAATATTACAAGTGTTATATTGCAACGCAAAGGTCTCAAATCTTAAACTCTTTGAAAATATGTAACGTTACGTTAGTCAATTTCACCTAGTGAATTGAGGGATAAGTTAATTTGACCTTCTTCTCAAACTGACGGCAGTTCCTTTTGTGTATTGGCTTGACTAAGCTTGAATAATAGTGTAAGAGTACTTACTCCGTCCAAATTACCAGAATGAAGAGGATGGAAAAAGAGAGTTAATTGGAATTGTATCAATCCCGAAAATCCCGGGATTCATTAATTTGAATACCCATAATTTCGGGATCAAAATATGGCCGGGATCCCGGGATCCCGAATTTCGGGATCCCGGGATTGAAACCTCTACCTACACTATTCCCAATGGATGTCATTTAGTATTGAGTAGCGTTTACAATCGATAGGATGAAACTCGAAGCTAAACATTTAATAAAAGGGCGAAAAAAGTGTTTGACGTGCAAAAGAGTTTACTAAGTGAATCAATTTGCTGAATTAATAATTGCATTTTAATGCAAATCCTGAAGCATGTCATTGAGTAGTTTTCAATCAATAAGATACAATTGAAAGGTAACAAACTGAGTAATAATTTAGCATACCATAGAATTATTATGCCATTGTAAATTTTGGCGCCCAAACGTGGTAGAGCGTGTTCGTGTGGCCAACTCGTTGGGCGACAATTCATTCTCACGAAACTTGATTCTAAAATAATACTTATCCAAGAATAAAGAGTATCAATATTTTGATATTAATTGACGCTTGATTCCTCTGTAACGCCAAGTTGTTTCTTGTTTATTTCTTGTTAATCCTTTTGTTTATTATATTATAGAGTGTCGAGTTTGCGCTTAAATTGTATTTAAACAATTTTCTCCGTTGTCTGTCATTAAGAACAATCTAAAATTAATTAATAAAACATAGTGCTAGAGATTCTCCTCATAAAACAATCCGTCCATGATTTCATCCGTTTAAAGTTTTAACATATTGTAAAATTTTTACTCGAGGAGTTCTGTATTACCCTTTTTAGAAGAAGCACTAATAGTATTTTTAGATTTACGGAGGCCATAAATCCTCCCACAAATCATTGTGTCCGTCACGTCGTCGTATATTGCAATATATCGTGATGTCTGTGAAAACGAATCGTAGTTACACGCGTAGGTTGAATTCTTGTCACGTACAGTCGCCTACGGTTACATCAGCAAGAACTATATGGACTTTATTTTGGCGCCCTAACGTGGTGGATCGTATAACCTCCTCGTTGGGCGCCAATAAATTCTCTCGCAAATTTATTCGTAAATTATAATCATCAAAGAATACAATCTTAGGTGTAGAGTACCGCACATTTGTTAGGAATAGACGATCGATTTAAATTAATAGACAGGACAACAAAGACTACACAATCTTGTATTTTTCCTTCGGGATTCTCATGTTACAGTAGTCTTTCGTGTTGGCTGAATTCTTGTCACGTACGGTCGCTTTGAGTTACATCAGCAGGAATGGTTTATGGCTTTATTTTGGCGGCTAACGTGGTAGAGCGTGTGGTCAACTCGTTGGGCGCCAATCAATTTTATTGTAATTTGATTCTAAAATAATACTTATCAAAGAATACAACTTGGGGTGGTAAAGTACCACACATTTGCTAGAAATTGACGATGTGATTTATAGGCAGGTTGATCTTGTGTAATTCCTTCGGGATGCTCATGTTATAGTAAAGAAACGAATCGTAGTTACAGATATAGGCTGAATTCTTGTCACGTACGGTCGCCTAGAGCTACATCAGCAAGAATGGTATTGGCTTTGGGTAGTTTAAGAAATACTAGGAAAACTGCTAGAATTTCGTTGATTGGGAAACGTAATAATGAAGTATGTGGTAATCAGGATCTTGGCTCTAAGCTTCCACATATTGTGCTGAGTTGTGACCGTTTTGGAATCTCTACCAACGGCGCACGTGCCGTCCGAAGCACGGAGGAGCTTGAGATGAATTTTTTCGGTCACCCATCCGATGACTGGCTTCTGCGAAAGTTGCTTAACTTTGCAATCGCAATCCTTGCACTATCGAGCTCGTCAATATACCTTACGGGCCTTTGTAGCCGCTTACCATCTGGTGGGCCGTGTGTGGCTGTCAACTAAATCGATTAAAAACCGCAGTTTGTTTTTCAAACAACCCCGCGTAGGGTGGACTGCCCTCGCACATTGAGTCTAGACAGCCTATTCAATTACAATAGATACCCTTTCACTTGAAAACGAAATCCGTCTGCGACCTCGGGTATTGAAAAGTCTTTTTAATTCTGTCAAAAAGAGTTTCAAAGTTATTTGCTTTTAATAAATCGAGGGCTCATGAGATTTTCACTTTTGATTATTAAAAGTATCGTACATTTTATAAATAGGTATTAAAAAATGGAATTTGCCCTGTACTATAACTTCGTAGGCAGTAATACGAAATAAGCGTCAAGGATCACGACGAAGCACGTAGGAGCACGAGATGAACATTTTCGGTCACCCATCGAATGACTGGCTTTCGTGAAAGTGGCTTGAACTTAGAAATTGCAGAACGAGCTCGTTAACCACTGCGCCATCGATCTAAAACATAGCTGCCCTTGTCAGGCTGATGTTGATTGGCAGACATTAATATTTTACGAGTGCTTTTAGAAATCTTGAAAGTTATTTTTGTTTGAAATACGAGATGATTTTTGAGTAGAAAAGTAATCAATCAACCCGTTTTGACAAAATCCTTTCTACTAAAACTAATCTAGTTTTAAAATTATTTAACGGGACTAAACGCGATATTTATTTTGTAGTATATGTATACTACTTACTTGCAAACATCTGGATGGAACATTTTGAGAACATTGCGTTGACTACTGGTCCAAGAAGTGTACGGTTATGGAAGAGGTACGTCGATGATGTGTTTTGCATTATCCGCGGCGGTCAGCAGGAAGTCGAGCAATACGTTGAACACCTGAACTCCATACACACAAAAGTAAAGTTTACCTACGAGATGGAACAGAATAGATCCATTGCTTTCCTAGACATGAAGATAGAAGTGAGAAGTGATGGCACACTGGCACACTCTGTGTACCGGAAACCCACGCATACTGACAGGTATCTACATGCGACTTCTCATCATCATCCGCGGCACCTTCAGTCCGTTATTGCGTCACTGACAAACAGAGCCCATATGCTCTGTGACCCTGAACACCTTCATGCGGAATTAGCGCATGTTCAGGAGGTACTACAACGTAACGGATATGGGGTGTCAAGAACAATGAGGAGGTGCAAAGAGAAGGCAAGATGTCCGGAGGTGAGACGGCAGGCTATGTTTTTACCATATTTAAAAGGTGTAACGGATAAGATTGGAACAGTACTTAAGAGATTCTCCATCAAGACTGTATATACTCCGTTATGCAAGATGTCAAAACTATTGCGATCACCTAAGGATAAGATACCATATCAGACATCAGGTGTTTATAAAATCGATTGTAGCTGTGGTAGTGCTTACATAGGCCAGACTAAGCGGGCAATAGCTGATCGAGTCAAGGAACACATTGCCGCAGTGAAAAATCGACAAACGAGTAAATCTGCGGTTGCTGAACATCTACTTGACATGGGACCAAATCACTGGATGGAGTTACATGAGCCGAAAATCCTCTCCACTGAACGCCATTACCATTCTAGGATGGTACGAGAGGCAATAGAAATTAAGAAATACAATAATTTCAACAGGGATGACGGGTTTAAATTAGCATCAGCGTGGAATCCAGTGATTAGCAGGTGTCAACCGAGATTTTCTTCGTCAAGACCAAAACCTGATACTGTTAGTGTTGTGTGCCGTGAAAATGTGGGTGACAATTTAATAAGTGAGGAGTTGGGGGTATCAGAAGAAAATTCACAACGGCGCCCGAGCAGACGACGCCCCGCTTCATCAGTCCGCTTGCGACCACGGCTGTTGTAACGCAGCCGAAACGTCAAGCAGTAAGTAGTATACATATACTACAAAATAAATATCGCGTTTAGTCCCGTTAAATAATTTTAATGTTATAATGCAACGCGAAAGTCTAAAATCTTATAATCTAGTTTTCTTTAAAATTATCAGTGTTTTCGATTTTATTATGAATCACTACATAGTATAAAACAAAGTCGCTTTTTCTGTCATGTTGTCCCTATGAACGCTTAAATCTTTAAAACTACGCAACGGATTTTGATGCGGTTTTTTTTAATAGATAGAGTAACTCATGAGGAAGGTTTTTATGTATAAATAGTGGACAAGTACCACGGGCGAAGCCGGGGCGGGCCGCTAGTACTACATATAATACCCCCGTATTTGGCCATGGCGGCCGATCTTACGATCAGCCAGGTACGCAGGATATATTATAGTGCACAAGTGAATGCGCAAGCACAGGTGCACTCCTTATTCCCTCACTCTCATAATTCGGTGGGACAGCAATCTGACACGACCGTAGAGAGATCAGGAGCATGACCAACGGCTTAATGTGCCTTCCGAAGCACGTAATAAATACTATACTAGGTACTTGAATCACTATCACTATCTGATTAAAATAACCGCCTGAAAATACGTTGCGTAGTTTTAAAGATTTAAGCATACATACGGACAGACAGAAGAAAGCTTTTATGTAGTACTGTAGCGTAATAGAATAAAAATACAGAACTAAAAGTTTCCAAGCTACCTCTGATAACTCGTGTGTATGCTTCCCTCCATTTTGAAAACTCGTGTTTTAATAAAACACGTGGCGAGCCTGCAACAACTCGTAACTAGGACTCCGTTGCATCCTTGATATCCTGCGCGGGAATAAAGTTAGGTAACAATGTTCTGATATCGATCGTTTCAGTTCTAACTATGGGGACCACCAATTTTTTTTCTTTTCGTGTGAAAACCTTTTGCGGTTCACAGAATACATCTAGGTACTCACCAAGTTTCAACATTATAGTATTTAAAGTTTCGGAAAAAAGTGGCTGTGACAGACTGGCGGACAGACAGACAGACATGAAAAACAGCTTTTTAAAGAATGGTTCCCAATTGCCTATGGCTGGTTGTAATCACTTACCATCAGACTAGCATCTTTCTACAATAAAGTACTGATTAGAAAGCATTATGCAGACTGTTTGTAGCGATACCTTCGCCAGAAGCAAATCATGAAAAAACAGAACGAAATGGATAGTTTCCTCGTTAATATACCTTCATCATCATCATCATCATCATCAACAGCCTATCGCAGTCCACTGCTGGACATAGGCCTCTCCTAGGGCTCTCCACTCAGCCCGATCCTCGGCGACTCGCATCCAGCTCCTGCCAGCCATAATATACCTTGTTCAATGTTTTTATGAAACGCGTGTAGAGTCTGCAACAACTCGTAACTCGGACTCTGATGCATGCTTCATATCCTGCGCTCGATGCACGGGAATAAAGTTAGTTAAGCAATGTTCTGATATTTGCATCCTAGATTGTTCTATGTATTGAGCATAGTGGAATTCCTGCTCAAATTGGCCGGTGTTTCATTCAAATATCCCGTTCAATAGGTACTTTTACACCTTTAAAACAACAAGTTTAAGAAGGATCTCCTGACTGACGTGTGGTGTGATGTTTCTGAACGTATGTATGTCATTATTGAGCTCATGATACGTTTCTGCAAAACTCAATTTTGATGTCCATGGGCAGCGGTGATTACTTATTATTAGGAGACTTTTGCTCGTTTACCTCCTATTCCTCCAAATAATAATTAGCTTGCTAACTGACGATGAAGTATTTCATTAAAAAAGGTAACTTAATAGTTTTCAAGTTAATAAAAAGAAAATTGTGTTGTTTATAACTCGTCCAGTGTTTTAATGAATACGCTTTAATGAAAAACACGCGCCGAGCTCTCAGGCACAACTCGTAACTAGGACTCTGATGCATGCTTCATATCCTGCGCCCGATGCATGGGAAAAAACTTTGTTTTAAACAATGTTCTGATATCAGTGTACTAGAAAACTATCCATGAAAGTATACACTATGAATTCAATATGAGCATAGTGGAATTCTTGCTCAAATTGGTCATTGTTTCATTCGGATGCCCCGTTCAATGGTAGAATCGCGACATATACTGCTGAAAGTCTCGTTGTAAATAAATAAATATAAATATTTCACAACATCACATACATTGATATGACCCCGTGTTAAGTAGCTTAAGCACTTGTGTTACAGACATCAGAATCAACAGTGGTATTACAAATATACTTAAATAGATACATATAACACCCAGACCAGGACAAACAGACATGGTCATGCACACAAATGTTTGTCCTGTGCGGGGATCGAACCCGCGACCTCTTGCGTAATAGACAACATCTTGACCATTACACCAAGCGGGTCGTCAAGTCGTTGTAACGATTAGTTAAAACGCATATAGTTATTGGAGATTCAGTGTCTTTTTATTGGACATTAGGTGTTTTTTTTATGTGATAAGGAGGCAAACGAACTAGATTAGTTAGGGGTACGCGCTGTTACCTGGAAATTTAAACAGGGGTTCCTGTTACTGTATGTTTGAGAAACCCTGTCCCTAGAACACAGAAGCAAGCAATACATTAAAAGGCCGGTCGATACCTACCCGATACGGCAGAGCATGCGTCTTCAAAACCGGCATAGTGCGACGATGGCCTACTATCGGCTGATGGAAGAGCTATCCCGATTATTCCCGATTCTGGAACAATGAAACAAGGACATATTGGAGACAATATGTTGCTTTATGTAGGATAGTTCTCCTAGCCGAGTTTTGGCTACGGTGCCAATCTTTATTCATCCTTGAGTCGTATTCCGTGAGACAGTTGTATGAAACAAAAAATAATAAATGAATTCAAAATTCATTTGACTAACACTCCAATGGCCTAGCCCCAAACTAAGCACGAAACTTGTTCTATGGAAGCTAGGGAACGGATAGACATACTAAAATACTTTTATAAACATCCATGACTCGAGTACAAATGCCGATGTTTATCACACAAACATTTGCTCCTAGCGGGATACGAACCCGCGACCCTTGTTTTTGTAGCCAGGGTCTCTAGCCACTCGAGGACATATCGGAGACAATGTTGCTGTATGTAGGATAGTTGTCCTAGACGAGTTTTGGCTACGGTGCCAATATTTATTCTTCCTTGAGTCGTATTCCTCATTACTGGTGAGCGTTGTATGAAACAAGATACCTTGAGTCTCTTTGCAATTTTTGCTCGTGATGTAAAAATTCATATTTTCTACTAGCTGCCCGCCCCGGCTTCGCCCGTGGTACTTACTTACATGTATTATACATACAAACCTTCCTTAAGAATCACTCTATCTATTAAAAAAAAACCGCGTCAAAATCCGTTGCGTAGTTTTAAAGATCTAAGCATACATACGGACATACAGCGAAAGCGACTTTGTTTTATTTTTATACTATGTATTGATACTTACTCTTATAATAAAGGCTGAAGAGCTTGTTTGTTTGTTTGAACGCGCTTATATCAGGAACTATAAATTGAAATTAATTTTTTTTTGCACTGGATAGTCCATTTGTGGAGGAAGGCTTAAAGCTATGATTAACACTATGTGTGCGGAAACCGAAATCTACGCGGACGGAGTTCCGGGCGGCTACTAGTCTGTACTTCCTATCCTAATATAATAAAACTGAAGAGTTTGTTTGTTTGTATGCCTGTTTGAACGCACTATCTCAGGAACTACTGGTTTGAATTGAAAAAATATTTTTGAGTTGGTTAGTATATTAGTCGAGGAAGGCTTTAAGATATGGAATAACACTATGTGACACGCTGGCGGCTAGTAAATAAATAAATATTTTAACTTACCATAACATTAAGCACTTTGCAGTGCATTATATTGCGGCTTGCTTACCGCCATTTTCTTACCAATATCTAAACTGAAGCTTGTATATCCAGACGTACTATTCTTAGAGCGTATCGCTTGATAAGTAGTAAAACTATCCAGGAAGACATTGTTATGATTTCCTACCCGGTTCATACACTGTTCATATTCATACTTATTATAAACATGGTGTTTTTTTTAGACGATAATCAATCTTATGTATCTGTGATAAGGTTTAAATCTGAGCGTATGGAGTGAATAGTATGTGTTGGATTGCGTAAACATTGTCATAGTACAGTGATGGGGAGTAAGTCATGTCTGTTTTGTAGTTGGATGGCATCTCTGCGGTTAAGTTTTATGATAGTTTTATCTGATAGATGCCACAAAAGAACGTTCAAGATTACATTTATTAAAAAATATATATGTTTTTGGTGTGTTTTTCGGTTACAATAAGCAAGGAGATATCTTTGAATCCAATCAATTTATGTAACATAGACATCCTCAATCGATGCCACCAATCCAATGGTTGAAAATTGCTAAGTCTTCTTAGCCATTTTCAACCATTGGATAGATCACAGAACCACTGACTTCTTCTTAGAAGACATCGTCAGTGGTTCTTAACTTTTTAGGCATAAGAAACCATTTTATTTCTGGCTTGCCAGGGACCACCTAGAGTATTATTGGTAATATAATGGTTCTTTTAGGTAATAAAGGTTATAAGACGTCTCTTATTTATGTCGCTTCGCGGACCCCTTGGAATACCTCCAGGGATCACAGTGGTTCATGGCCCTAATAAACTTTGTGTTATTTGGAAATTGGTTCTGTATTTTTAAGATCATCAATAAATAAGTAAAATTCTTTAAACTCATCAAGCGCAATAAGTTACCTAGCATTATAATAATATTCCATTAATCAATTAGTTTTTGTTACGAGATAACCGCATAATCATGTCTCCTGCAAGACGACTATAACTTCACTGTAATTCACTACACTGTGTTAGGTCTATGTCGTAACCTTTAACTGTCGCTGTGCTGACCCGTACTTGAGTGTTTACTTACACATGTATTTGTGATATATATATACTCGTTTATGTGAACAAAATGTGTATTGACTTTTATATCAAGTGTTTGATGTGATTTTGCTGTCTGTTTCGTACATCATGGTGTGTGGGAATGTTCTCAAAGTTGTCGCCATCTTAGAAAAAAAATGGCGTTAGGTAATCTCAACAGCATTTTATTTATTTTTGAAAATATCATTCCGCATCACAATCTGTATTTGGTAAGCGTGGTGATAAAGCCACAACCAATCTATGTGACGATCATACGAATCCACATGATGGAGTGGCCTTTGCCCCGCTTTTTTTAGGGTTCCCTAGTCTACTAGGAACCCTTATAGTTTCGTCATGTCTGTCTGTCCAGGCTCGTTCTTCGCCGTTTCTGCACCGATTGCCACGAAAATTGGTGGAGAGATTTATACTGATAATGCAAGATTTTTTTTTAAATAATCGAAAAATAATTATTTTTTACTCCCCCCTCCCATACAGCGAAAAGTAAATTCGAAAAAAAAAAATCGACTTACCCCATCGTGTGGGATGTCGTTAAAAAGATATCCCAACTAATATTATAAATGCGAAAGTAACTCTGTCTGTCTGTCTGTCTGTCTGTCTGTCTGTTACGCTTTCCCGCTTAAACCTCGCAACCGATTTGGATGAAATTTGGTACAGACAATCTTTAGACCCTGAGACAGAACATAGGCTACTTTTTGACCCATTCCAAACCCCCACTTCCCCGAAATGAGGGGGTGGAAGTTTGTATGGAAAATCTAAACTACTTGAGTTAGACGCTTGAAATTTGGCATGCAGGTCCCTTAGTAAACTTGATGCTTAGTTGCAAAGGGATATTGCAAAATTCCCACGGGAACGGGAGTTAGCGGGAAAAAACATTCGTATAATGAAAACCGACATCCACGCGGACGAAGTCGCGGGCGGCCGCTAGTATTTATATACAACAAAAGTTCCCTTAAAACCATGTGGATCAAACCCCCTAGTCTCGAGATATATTAATACAAAGTTAAAATTTGAGCGTCCCCCCCCCCCCTTAACTTTTGAAATACTATAACAATAATTCTGAAAAAAATGTGCTGTATAGCTCCAAGTAAGTACTTTCAACGAAAACTATAGCGAACTCTGTATCATACTGTTGGCAATCACAAAAATAATCTCGATATCCGGCGGTAGTGACATCAAAACAAGAGGAAGTCACGTGGTGCGGGTCGACGATGGCGCCATATTGCTTTATGGCGAGTTGATAAAACTCGCTGTCAGGCGGTCATCGGGGTCAGTTCTCATCGTGCTGTCGGACACTAAAGTGCTTTACGGAGTGTTGTGTGTGTAGTGATTACTGTTGTTAATTAATTATATTTTGATTGTTGAACTTTTGAATACAGTATTGATTATCAGAATAACTAGTCGTTGCGTTTAATTTAATATCAGAAGTGGGATACACGCGTTATGGGAAACCGAAATAAGAAAAAACGGTGTTCGAGGAAAAGGACACGCTCAAGTTCAACAAGCTCTAGTACGAGTAGTGCCAGCCGCGCCAGGACACCGTCACCGCCACCAAAACGAAGGAAAGGGGTATCACGTAAAGCTGATACCCCTACTGTAAGCTCAAATATCAGTTTCATTTTGAACAGTATTATCCCAGAATTCGATCCTATCAAAAATGATATTAATGCATGGCTTGGTATTATACAATCCTACTCTGAAACGTTCTCATGGTCGGATGAAATGGTTCGTTTTCAGGCTTTAAATAAACTTAAGGGCTCCTCTAAAGTCTGGTACGATTCACTTTTGCGTACAGAAAATCAATGGCCTTCATAGAAGTGGAGTGATTGGAAAATAAAGTTAGCTTCAAGTTTTCAAATTCGCCGGAATATGTTTGATTTACTAAAAGATATTATAGACAAAAAACCAACTGAAAATCAATCACTTTATGAATTTTATTTTAACCAAAAGTGCAAAATTGATCGTCTCTCGTTGGGCTTTTCCGAACTAGACATAATTCCTATAATAATTGGAAACATCAGTGACAGTAACATAGGCGCCTCAATTGAAGGAAGTAATTTTGTTACTTGCGATAGCTTAGCTAGTTTTTTACAATACAATAGTTATTTTTATACAACTCGACCAACTTATGACGTGCAGTTGCCCTTACTAAATGGTGTGTCAAGCGGTCGGCCTATCTTATGGCTACGGAACCCTTTCATGGGCGCACACATAGTGCTATACCTACTATAGCTTTAAGCCTTCCGGGACTAATGGACTATCAAACGCTTTTTCAACTCAAACCAGTTGCTCCTTGAAAAAAACAAACTCGTCAGCTTTATTATATTAAGTCGACTGGGACTCAATCCTGACACGTATTTGTAATTATCAAAGATGATATTAATGCATGGCTTGGTATTATACAATCCTACTCTGAAACGTTCTCATGGTCGGATGAAATGGTTCGTTTTCAGGCTTTAAATAAACTTAAGGGCTCCTCTAAAGTCTGGTTCGATTCACCTTTGCGTACAGAAAATCAATGGCCTTCATAGAAGTGGAGTGATTGGAAAATAAAGTTAGCTTCAAGTTTTCAAATTCGCCGGAATATGTTTGATTTACTTAAAGATATTATAGACAAAAAACCAACTGAAAATCAATCACTTTATGAATTTTATTTTAACCAAAAGTGCAAAATTGATCGTCTCTCGTTGGGCTTTTCCGAACTAGACATAATTTCTATAATAATTGGAAACATCAGTGACAGTAACATAGGCGCCTCAATTGAAGCAAGTAATTTTGTTACTTGCGATAGCTTAGCTAGTTTTTTACAATACAATAGTTATTTTTATACAACTCGACCAACTTATGACGTGCAGTTGCCCTTACTAAATGGTGTGTCAAGCGGTCGGCCTATCTTATGGCTACGGAACCCTTTCATGGGCGGGTCCGACACGCTCTTGGCCGGTTTTTTATTAATGTAAGAGTAACACATGTTTTACTTTTTTTCGAATGTGTATGTTTGTGTCATTTTGTGAGTTGTGACCAATCATTGATGTTTATTCATAATTTACTTCGTCGGAATGCTCCAAAGGCATATATGTATCTATATTTTTACGGCAATAGTTTCGACCTATTACAAGTCCAAACAAAGTTATAACTGGACTTGCCTATTTAAAACACACAGTCTAAGCCCACCATTATTCGGGATAAAACATTCAGCTGTGTTAGCCAAAGCCATTTGCTATTTTAACCCAAATCTCTCATTAGTCAGATAAGTCTTTTCCACGGAACGTGGCGCCGAAAAACAAGAACGGACATTTTAAAAGACCCAATAAAAATGAAACGAAAGTCAACAATAGGGCGGACTATAAAAAGAATCCAATGGACGCGTTCGAAATTTGAATGAAAGTCTAGCGGGCAAAGTGGAGTTAGACGTACAGTAAGTTAAGTATTCAAGTTTGATTAAAACAATTGAAAATTGAAAATAGTAGATGATTGAAGGTTTGTACTTACTACAGAAAAAGATTAGGAGGCTATAGGAGTATACTAGTAATACAGGACCGACTTTTTAAATGAAATGGATTCTATTTAATACTTTTTTTGGACAATGGGGACTGATCACACCTTATCTTCATCTTACGACATACACTGACTTGAAGAAATGGAGAGTTAGGTACTATTTTAAGACGGCACTGCTACGGCACATCAGTTAGGAAAAAAAATCGTAATTTTTTCAGATGAAAACTCCGATGGTCTAGTGGTTAGATACCCTGACCAATCCGTTCCCCAGCATCCATAGTACAAGCTTCGAGTTTTGGGCTAGCTAGGCAAGGAGGGTGTTTGTGATTGAAAAATCCGCTAGATGCCAATACGTAGTCGTGAGGTCTATTTGCTATGTCATTGGTGGTGAATTTTGACATTCTGTCAATGTCATGTCAAAATTCACCAATCACATGCCAGTGACCCCTATGCCTACCTAGGTAGTGCCATCTAGCGGATTTTTCATTTGCTTTCGCAATTCCTTCATTAGTGCGTTATTCCAAGGAATTTGTTAGTTTATTAATTTCTTCTACACTGTGGCGTAGGCGAACACGAGCCCTCATTTCCCGCGTTTTTCTTTTTGTCTTCATGCAGCTGTCGAAGCGACGAGGACTTCGCACAGCACAGATTATAAAGGACAATGGCGGACTAGTTAATGAAATTACTAATAGTGGGATTATTTAGTTTCAACTAATAACTTTGTTATAGGTACTGTTCGTATGGGCTAAGACCTCGAGGTTAACTAATTGATCGTGGTACGATTCTAACTTTGTGAATGAGTTTTCATGTTCTGATAACTTGGACCGCTGCCCATGGACATAAACAACCGCACAAGGGTCGCAGATGCGTTGCCTGCCTTAAAGACCCTATACCCTCCCCAACTAAGCTCTGGCGACCTTACTCACCATCAGAAACATAGCACAACAATTCCAGTAACAGAATCTACCACAGTCTTTAAATGCAGTCATCTACCGAGAAGAAGCTGAAAGAAACTCGAAGCTCTTTCCAACGCTAAGTTTATAAACATTATTTGCCCAATAAGTTTACATACTTGTACTAGGTCATACATTAAATATATGAATGTAACTAATTAAACAAACCACCATTCTATTAGGTACTTACTACGAGTATTTCATATTTTCTACTCCCATATAAGGTTGTCTAAACCACATCTGTCCACAAGTGGGCGTCAGTATGTGGTCTGTGTTGACATTATGCACGGTGCCGACCTTGCACTTTCTACCGTGGGAGGACGTAGGTTGCGTTCCCCGGTTGGTTTATAAATATCGCGTACGATTTTTTACGTCTTGTTTTTTAGTTTGTGTGTAAAATATGTATGTCGTAAAATGGTCTATAAATAAATAAATCAATTGGACTACACACTCATTGCCTAGTCCAAAACTAAGCTCGAAGCTTGTATACTTAAACACTTTAATGAACACATGACTCAAGCACAAATGCTTCTGTTCACCACACAAACATTTGCCCCTATCGGGATTCGAACCCTCGGTTTTGCAGCCAGGTTCTCTTACCACTAGTCTATCGGGACCGTCAAATATTTTTTATGCTATGACTAGCGGCCGCAAGCGACTTCGTTCCCGTGGATTTTGGTTTCCGCACACATATTTTTAGAACCAGTAGCTCCTAAGATTAGCACGTTCGAACAAACAAACTCTTTGGCTTTATTATATTTGAACTTGGCCATCCTTGCCAAATTCCACCAAAAAAACATGGAAATATTCCCTTATTTCTACAGTCCCGTTTTTATAGTAGGTATGCATTTAGGTATTGTTAAGTGCGCCTGTCAGGTTGTGAATATTTGATAACCAGCAGATGGTTTGCGTGTTTTCCAAAGGGGTGCGGTCTTGCTTTAAAAGTTTAAACCCACCCCAGTGGATGAAAGTGGATTTGTTTATTTGTTTGTTTGTGTGTTTGTTCCGCTTCACGCTGTAACTACTAAACCGATTACATTGAAATTTTGCAGACGTATAGTTAGAAGTCCGGATTAAATGAAAGGGTACTTTTTATCCCGGAAAAATGGACGTTTCCTTGGGAAAATAAAATATTGTTTGCAATGTAACCGAATTCCACACGGGTGAAGCCGCGGGCGGGAAGCTAGTTAAGTATATTTCTTACAAAGTAAAGCATAGTCAGATATTATAATTATCGTATTACGAATCCAATGAATATAATTGACCGTAACCATTGTATTATACTCGCAAACGACTTACACTTGAACAATGAAATTGACATTACGAAGGGCTTCCAATACAACTTTAAACTTGCATTCACAGATGCACGATTATTCTTTATTCCTCTAAGAATAAGGTTGCGATTCGTTTGAACGAATTTGCGAAGTCAGTCTCAAGTGCATGAGTACTTTATTGTATTGAGAATAAAGTTGAAATTCCTTAAAACAATGCGGGCAGCGAATTTCCTCGTTAAATACTTAAAGACAGGAAGCCTGGGTTTGTATCAATGTTATAAAACGGTTGTGGGTGAAATTCAACCTTATTTTGTATACAGCAGGGTGTATTTTAAGATGGGGTAAGCATGGGGTTGTATCAATGTTATAAAACGGTTGTGGGTGAAATTCAACCTTATCGTTTTATCAAAAGGGTGGGTTGTGGTGTGGCAGTAATGGATATGGGGTTGGGGCGATGTTTCAGGTGTATTTGAGGGTTTCGTTGGTTTCGTGCAATTTACTTAGGTGTAGTATAATTAGTACCAGTAAGTTGATTTTGTGTTGACTCGTCTGAAATGGTATGTAGTGTTAAAGTTACGAGCCTATTATGTATTAACAATCACCTTTTTGGTCTAATGGTGAAATCTGTTTGTGGAGGTCTTGGGTTGGATTTCCGCATCGGGCAATTAGATTGATTCAGTGCGAAAGCTGAAAATTGAATTCTATTAAATATGTTAAGACTATTCATTATTGTTTTAATGCTGTCAAGAAGAAGTTATTTTCAAAACCAATTTAACGATATATAACACAGGTGAACGCTGCTGCCCATCCCCTGGAATGTCCCTTAGTCTATTCTTACGTCTAAGAATAAATGGGGAAGAACTATTCTACAAGTTCCCTATCACAAACTTTTCTGAGATAAGAGAAACGGCACGATTCTGTTCAAACAGGCCGACGGGATGTTTCGGCTAGTTGTGTCGATGCGGCTTCTAGGGTTCATTGTATTTCTCTTCAAACCTATTGAAAAGCTACTCAGCTCTGGCAACTTTACTTACCAGCAGAAACAGCACAACAGTTACGAAGTGCTACTTCACTGTGGTCTTCTATAAGGTGTTACTTCCCTAGACGAGCGGCTCATTCGAGTGGAAGTTCCACTAAGCTCTACCTCTCTTGCGTCGGCTAGTTGTGTCTTCGCTTCTAGGGTTCATTGTATTTCTTCTTCAAACCTACTGAACGATGATATTGCACTGTGGCATATCACATTGAAGGTCGGTCGGCTCGTAATGCGCCCTTTGGGCCTGATAAAGCAATAAGGATTAAACGGAATGAATGGCGCCGTGTATTTAGTATTTTCGAATATATCACCATATCGTTATTGGATTTTGACACGGTTTTAGTATTAATAAGTTTGTCCTTACTTTGTCAATGATTGTTTAAAAGCGGGTCGCCGCTCTATGTCCGCTAGTTAAGTCGGCGGGTAAGTTGACGGCTTCTGTCATAGCAAGTTGAAAAATTCTTCCGCCGCCGAGTAACGGGTCGCTAATGCGTTGCCTGCCTTTAAAACCCCATACCCTCCCTAACTGAGCTCTGGCAACCCTACTAACCAGCAGAAACATAGCGCAACAGTTACGAAGTGCTACTTTACTGTGGTCTTCTGTAAGGTGGAGGTAAGTACTTCCCCAAACGAGCGGCTCATTCCAGTGGAAGTTCCACTAAGCTCTACCTCTCTTGCGTCAGCTCGGCTAGTTGAGTCCTTCGCTTCTAGAGTTCATTGTATTTCTTTTCAAACCTACTGAACATTGATATTGTACTGTGCCATATCACATTGAAGGTCGGCCGGCTCGTAATGTGCCTTTTGGGCCTGATAAAGCAATAAGGATTAAATGGAATGAATGGCGCCGTGTATTTAGTATTTACGAATATATCACCATATTGTTATTGGATTAGAACACGGTTTTTGTATTAGGTAATTAAAAATGAAATATTTATTAATGTCCCACTGCGGAGCAAAGGCCTATATAATTTGATGAATCAGATTATCGTTTTAATCACCACACAAGAAAGATCAGACTGAACTTTTAACCGACTCTGGAATCGAACCCACGACCTCGAAATCTTCGAGATCCTCGAGTTCAGCTCGGTAATTATCCATCGAAACTTAGGAAATCATATTATACACAGGTCTTTAATAGTCCAAAAGTGCGTGCTTCCCTGACGATTGTAGAGCCGCTTGGTGCAATGGTCAAGAAGTTGCCTATTAGACCAAGAGGTCGCGGGTTCGATCACCGCACAGGACAAACATTTGTGTGCATGAACATGTCTGTTTGTCCTGGTCCGTTGATTCTGATGACTGTAAAACAAGTGCTTAAGGTACTTTACACGGATCAATGTATGTGATGTTGTAAAATATTTATTTACAATTTATTTTATTTATTTGTTCCTAGAGTTAAAACCAACCCTTACTCCTGTAAATCGGGCTATCGAGCTTTTATAAATACGATCGACATGTTTACGAGGAGAAACTGCCCAACGCACACTTCAATAGCATATTCAGCATTCACGTCATATCACATAGTATTATGTAGTACTAGCGGCCGCCCGCGACTCCGCCCGCGTGGATTTCGATTTCCGTAATAATTTTTTTACGACCTCACATTCGAAACATCATAAATTGTAGCCTATGTGTTATTCTGATGTATCCTACTACTATTATAAAGGCGAAAGTTTGTAAGTATGGATGTATGGATGTTTGTTACTCTTTCACGTTAAAACTACTGAATGGATTTGAATGAAACTTTACCACAATATAGCTTATACATCAGAATAGCACATAGGCTACAATTTTTGAGGTTTACCCGAATCCACGCGGACGGAGTCGCGGGCGGCCGCTAGTAAGCTACATATATTGTGGTAAAGTTTCATTCAAATCCATTCAGTAGTTTTTACGTGAAAGAGTAACAAACATCCATACATCCATACATACAAACTTTCGCCTTTATAATAGTAGTAGGATATTCAGAGTAGTTGCAAAGTACCGTACTAGGCTAAGCTTTGATAGCCCTAGTGGTCTGAAAAGGCCCATTCACCTCTTTGTAGATAGCACGGAGAGTAACAAGTTGCCCACTTGTAATCTTTTCAACTGGATACTTTTTATTACTAGTTTTTTTGATAAATAGATATATGTTTATGGGCGGGTTTGAAACTTTCAGATAGGTTTTCAATTGGCTTAGCTACAATAATCGTTACTAAATCGGCAGGTACTTGTGTATACTCTTTTTTATAAAAAAAAATGTAAAAAAAATTAGTCCCTGGAGAACATTATCACTTTGTGTTGGTTTTCTCAGTTTGGTTAGGACATTACTGGCTTAAATTATCTTGGATAGTCCATTTGTCTAGACACAATAACACTATGGGTGTAAAAAACGAAATACCCCGGACGAAGTTGCGGGCGGCCGCTAGTTAAATATATAGGTATATAAATAAATAAATAAATAAATAAATAAATGTCTTGGACTAACACACCAATTGCCTAGCCCTAAACTAAGCTCGAAGCTTGTACTATGGAAGCTAGGGAACGGATAGACATACTTAAATACTTTTATAAACATCCATGACTCGAGTACAAATGCCGATGTTCATCACACAAACATTTGCCCTAGCGGGATTCGAACCCGCGACCCTTGGTTTTGTAGCCAGGGTCTCTAGCCACTCGACCAACGGGCCTGTCAATGATATTATTAATTAACTGCTTTTTCTTTTGTTACAGATAATCCCAAAATGGCGACTACCACCATCGTCGACAGCTACTGACCCTTTAAAGCCCAAGGTCCATCATGACCTGAATCTCACCAGAACCTCACACTTGTGATAACATCGCTAAATCTATTTTAATAAGTAATCTAAAATTTAACCTAAAAAAAGTATATTTAAACGTTCCTCTAGTGTTAAAGAGTCAATTTAGCCAAAGTGTCGATATTTTTTCATTAAAACCAAAGGTTAGTTTGTAGTTATGTCGAATCAGATGCCAATATATAGTCAGGTGGTACCGAAGTCTCAGTACAGAGCTAAGGCGGCTAAGACTGTCAGTAAAGATCAGATCAGGAGGCCGGATTTTGATCCCCTCAACTTCAATAATGGTGGGAATTTCGTGAACTCGCCCCCGGAAAAATTGGAGAAGGTATGTTGTTGTTTTTATTTTTTATTATTAATTTTAAACGTTCTTGTAGGCACGCGGTCCATATTAGAATTTTTCGTTAATGTTCAAAGATGGCTCGGATCGGATAAAGGACAAAGAGATGTTGTAATCGTAAACTGGATTGTACATAATTGGACATTCCTGGCAGAACGCGTGGCATATGCACAAGATGCAAACCCGATCAATTGGATATTTATTTGGAGCGAATCTAGACACCGCCAACGAACTGACTAACGTCAATCTAGCTGTCACTGTCACCCAAACATTCCTGCCAACCAGCCAGTGAGATTAGCTTCACTTAAAAGAGTTTGTATTCACAAGTTCTTACCAACAAGTTTGGTATCGATTTTTATTAATGTTTACATTTACAACTGCGCCGGCATACTTATTTATGTAATCTTTATTACATACCATTGTAACTGCGTCCGTTCGCAGTGGTTAGAAGGCCGCGCTTTAAAGTGCGAGGTGTTGTGTTAAAATCACAAGTCAGACTGAGATTTTCTATTGGGTAACATTCTGGACTTTCGAAGCTGTTAACAATCACTAATTCCATCTCCTTCTGCAAACATCTTCAGGACAAAAAAGATGGCCGTCGCGAACGCTCCCGCGACGAGACCGGCCGCTCTCGTCGCGCGCAGCCCAAGATCGACCCGACAGAGGGCAAGGTGGAGGCTTACCTCCGCCAGAACCAGGTCAGCATGCGCCAGCAGCAGCGGCACTCGGCGCGCCAGCCCGACCACCGCGTCAACCTGAGGTGAGCAACAAGACGGGCTTCTATTGCTTTAGAAGTTAGTTTAACCACGATAGATGGCGATGGGCGATAGATGGCGCTAGCAGTCAGTGCCGAGTTAGTTTAACCACTGGGCGATAGATGGCGCTAGTAGACAGTGTCGCTATGTGGCGAGCGAGACATTACCGAGGGCAAGGTCGAGGCCTACCTCCGCGAGAACCAGGTCAGCATGCGCCAGTAGCAGCGGCACTTAGCGCGCCAGCCCGACCATCGCGTCAACCTGAGGTGAGCGAGAAAGCGTGCTTCTTTTGCTTTAGAAGTTTTTTTAACCACTGGGCGATAGATGGCGCTAGTTGCCTCTGTGTATGAGCTAAGCTACTCGCAGGCGACGCTAGTTTATTCCTTGTTTTTCTAGGTGTAAGCCGTGGTTGTTGCCCGATCTCTTTAAAAGATTTGTAGTTTGAATGTATTGTATTACGCCATAAATGTTCTTTAATAAAAAAGTTAAGTTTATGTTTTCCATTTGAAAAGACTCCGAGCGCACTTTCGGGTTTGAAACAATAAATGAAACAAACAAATCAGGTGGACCAAGCATGTATATTGGTAACTCCAAAGGACCTATATACATTGAGAGAAAAATCTCGTCATCGCGGATTAGGCGATCTGACGCTCCGCGATATGTCACTGCCATCTGTTACTCACAATATAAACCAAACCTACATTGACGTAAACATATCGCCCACCAAGGACAAAGTGCCGTTTGTACTTCACAAATACACAATGTCTAATAAAGTTTTCTACCACAAAAATATTAACATTAGAAACAGATCGCCCACCATGACATAACATAAACATAACAAATATAAAACCAAACATGACATCTTTTAACACAAATCCATAAAAATAAACAATACAATTAAAACTACAAATCAACTAAAATTACCTAACGACTTTCATTTTCACCATAGCCTTGGTTGTATGTCCATGACCACCAATACCCAAAATCGTTCTCCGATTAGGAATCCTTTCCAACCCTAACCTATTTACTACCGCCTCAGCCCCAAAAGATGACTGGGATCCTTGAACCAATAATTCACGACTCTTATGTAATTTACCAGTTTTAGAATTTACAAGTGTTGTCGGTAGTAATACTTTGTTGCACCTGCTTTCCCTTTTTGTTGACGCACAGGAGACAACTCGATCCTCCCCAGATTGGGGTTCCTGAGCGTCAGGATGCAACAAAACGTGATGCCTTTTCCTACATACTCGACACAAATATTTAGATCGACACTGCTTTGCAGTGTGATTGCTGCCTAAGCAAACAAAACACACGTTGCTCCTACTTACAAATCGTCGACGGGCGTAAACCGTCTCCTTTTTAAAATTATTACAAAATGATAATGAGTCTGCTCCTAAACAAAATAAACATTTATGATTGGATGGATGAAGTGAACTATTATAATACATTTTAGGTGAGTTGGATCCGGATTCCAATAATTCCAGAGCGCGATATCTTTGTGTCAAGAATTGTTTAAACTCGGCATATGTTGGGAATTTATCTGCAGAGCTTTCACTAGCTCTGAACTCCCACTGGCGCCTGGTTTCCGGGTCCAACTTAAGACTTAAGATGTGTATCACCATCACATCCCAGCTATTTACATTTACCCCAATATTTCCTAACACTGACAGGCAATCGTTTGTGGTGTCAATTAGAGCCTTCAAAGCAATAGCCGACTCATGCAACATATTACTTTGACTTAACAATCTGTTTAAAGTTAAATTACAAATATATTTTTTATTATCATACCTGTCTTCCAGTAATTGCCAAGCCCTCTCATAATTTTCATTGGCAACAGGTATGTGCCTCAAATATTGTGCAGCCTCGCCTTCCAAATAACTTTTTAAATAGTACATCTTTTGCACCTTGGACAAAACCTGGTTTAAATGTATCAAATCTATATACAAATCTCTAAATGTGGACCATTCAGAGTATTTCCCGGAAAAGATTGGTATAACAATCTTAGGCAATTTAAATTGAGATGATGATTTTTCAACGTTAGCTCCGGACTGTACTAAATTAAATTGTTCTAAATATGTTTTCAATTTTGCTTTGTATTCTAAAAAACATTCTTCCGTTTGATCATAGATTTCCCTGTTTACATAGTCTGTACTGGACAATACTTTTTTGTCCACAGTACGCTTTAATTCTTTATGTCCCGATGAGAACTCTAGCCACATCTGATCCACCAATTCCAACCGTCCCTCTATGTAGTATTTAGTGATCCGATCTTTAGGGTACTTCTCAAAGTTGGATTTGGCTTTACATATGCGCTCAAACAATTCCATCTGAGAATCTACTAAATTTTCCATTTCAACCAAATTTACAAAATATATTACAACAAAATTATTCTAAGTGTTTGGACTTAAAACCTCGCTCCAAAATCGGGCATAGGTTCTCCGTACGAACCGTTTTCTTAAAACTATTCTAAGTCCCTAAAATATTAACTAAATTATTCTAAGTCCAAATATTTACAAACACTATTCTAAAGATAAATTTCCCATACAAATAAAGTTCAATTTTGCTCCAACACGATTTCCACAATAAACAAATAAAGTACTCACAGTTTTCTTCCGTCTCACTCACACTGTACACTTTGTTCCTTGGGTTGCCACCACCAGACAGCTCCTCTGCTCCCGGCTCCTCAACCGATGCTCGGCCTGACAGCTGCTCCCGTCCGCTCCGCTGTCCAACTGGTCTCCCGGGACCAGCTGCTCCTACGTCCTGGTTGCGACAGCGAACCACTGTCCAGGACGTCACCTCCTCCAAAAAGTGCACTCAGCCTGCACTATGACTAGTGCCCAAAGTGGAACTGATATCACCAGATCCGGCTCGAAGGACCATGAAAAGACTCCGAGCGCACTTTCGGGTTTGAAACAATAAATGAAACAAACAAATCAGGTGGACCAAGCATGTATATTGGTAACTCCAAAGGACCTATATACATTGAGAGAAAAATCTCGTCATCGCGGATTAGGCGATCTGACGCTCCGCGATATGTCACTGCCATCTGTTACTCACAATATAAACCAAACCTACATTGACGTAAACACCATTACTCACTGAAATATTAACCTATACTTCCTCTCCTTCCAGATCACTCCCGCTGACCGACGTGGTCGCTCCTCGCGGGCACGACCGCACCCCGACCGACCGGCACCGCGGCTTCCCCGGCGAAAAGGAAGGGAGGGAGCACCGCCGAGAGAGGGACAGAGATAGAGATAGAGATCGAGATAGGGACCGGGAGAGGGAGAACTTTGAGTTTGATGGTGAGTGATTGTTGAGTTTTGACGTCATACAATGTGGTGTGAATGTTTTGTGCGTCCTTTTACGACGGTTAATCACTGATTACATAAATCAGTACAAAAAGGAAAGAAAAAATAGTATCAGGCTATTCACCTTAATAATCACGCTTAACGATTGCCGATTGGTCCAATCACAAAATAATCTTGATTAAAATTAGAGATGGGCCGAATATTCGGTTTGTATTCGGTATTCGGCATATTCGGCACTTTTTTCACTATTCGTTTTCGGCCGAATTATTCGGTTGAAGTGCCGAATTATTCGGTTTGAGTAAGTACTTCTATTTTCATAGGTACATGGCATGGAATAGACAGGAATTACATAGAACTGACAGACTTCTTGTGTTATATTTATGTTTTTTTTATCAGATAAATAAAACTTGCGAAGAGCATGTTAGTAACATAATAAAATATCTCTGGACAATAAATATCTCTGGACATTATTCACACAGCGCCAACTAGCCCCAAACTAAGCATTAGCTTGTGCTATGGGTGCCAGATAACGGATAAACATTACTTATATACTTTTTTTTTGTAAATACATACATATTATACATAGAAACACCCAGACCGATACAAACAGACATGTTCATGCACACAAATGTTTCTACCGTGCGGGAATCGAACCCGCGATCTTTGGTGTAATACCCGACTTCTCGACCATTACACCAAACGGCTCGTCAAAATACAGCAATTCAACTTGAAATCAACATTTATTTTAACATCATAAGTCCACATATTTATTTATGGAACTTTAGACAGAATTAAACATTTATTTTTGAACTCAATGTTAATTTGACTGTAGCTATAATATATATAATAAAATCAACATGATGATCATGATGTTTAATGAACATTAATAACAACTTTTATTTTTCAAACTAAGATCAACATTGTTGATCTTAGTTTGAAAAATTTAGTTCATTCATAATTAGCGATGTGCCGAGTACGGTTTGACTCGAGTCAGACTCGATTCCTGCTTTGGACTCGCTTACTCGAATACCAATTTATTTTGATTCGAGTACACCGGACTCGATTCCGGAACTCGAGTCAGGAAGAATCGATTCGTACTTGCTAACTCGATTCTATTTATGCGAGTCCTACGCTCTTTGTTTTTATTTAATGTTTTTAATTATCTCTCATTAAAAAGTAATTAAAACAAAATTTAACGAACTTCAAAACACGAACAAAATAACTGAAAAGGGATAAATAATAACTTAGATACATAAATATTTAAAATCATAAAGCGTGGGTTTCTTCGTAATCGGATATGAGCAATGTTTCTTTTGAGGTCGATGCCAACCGCAACATTAGGAAGAAAGGACTCGGTAATGAGGGTTGATTCGAGTCCAGCCGGAATTGAAATACTGACTCGAGTCCAGCCGGACTCGAATCAGTATTCGAATACCAAACGTAGAATTCGAGTCGAGGGAATCGAGTCATGATTCGAATACCGTATAAACTGACTCGAGTCAACTCGATCCACCAAAATGACGACTCGGCACATCACTATTCATAATGTTGATTCAACATCGCTCGCAACTAGCCGGTGGCGACTCGCGGCGTGCATGTTTGAACCTGTTAACGCGGGAAAGTAGTGAAATGGTGAACCGAATAATTCGGCCGAATATTCGGTTCGGTAAAGATTGAACCGAATAGTATTCGGTATTCGGTTATTCGGTAAAACCACTATTCGGCGCATCTCTAATTAAAATAAAGCTTCATAGAATCACATGAAAACGTCAGAAAATAACTAAAGGTTACTGGCGAAAAGATAATATCTAAGATAAGATCTACAAAAATAGAAACCCAGGGTATGTTTGGAAAAACGCACAAATTTTTCTCGACCACTCAAAACTACCATTCTAAGCGTGAGACTCCACCAAAGCTAAGATGTGTGCTGTGGAGCGGTGATGTGTCGTAAGCAGCCAATAGGATTTTGGCCTTAACACGTCGATGAATCACAGCTTGAAATTCTATTGGCTATTTACGATACAGAACACAGCGCACAGCACTCATTTTAGCTTTGGTGGAGTCTAACCCTAAGTCTTTCTTACAGCTTTAATCAGAAAATTCAAATGTGTCCTATCTTAATGAAAATTCAAATCGCCCCATTTTCCTTTCAGGCACTCCCCTAAGCCCGCTAGCGCCACGCCACGAGAGCTCCCGCCCGGTCCGCAAGTCGTCGTCAGCGCACCGTGTGACGGAGAGCTCCATATCCCTGGACAAGAGGCGGTTCTTCTGCCGCGAGTGGGCGTTTCAGAAGATCGCTCACTGCCTCGAGCAGCGGACCGCGGGCAAGACCAGCGGGGCGCTCGTACTGGGTGAGTGGCGTCATCATCATCATCACCAGCTCACAGGGTGACGGAGAATTCGATATCCCTGGACAAGAGGCGTTTTTTCTTCCAGAAGATCGCGCACTGCCTTGAGCGCAGGCAAGACCCCATCATCATCATCAGTTTTCTGTGTATTGGTGTGGACGTTTCATTAATATTACCGCGCTGGTGGAACTCCATCATCATCCTAGCGTATGTCCCCGTCGCATCCTCGGCCGTTGACTCGGAGTCCAGTGTCCGCTTTCTTACTCTGCCTCGCACGATCTTCGGCAACCAACGGAGTAAGACCGCATGTCATCCGTCACGATGTCAAGCCAACAGTTCTTGGGTCTTCCCCGTCTTCCGGGACCCGGCGTAGCATGGCTAGACATTTGTTTCCCACGTAGTTTGCTGGTTTCCATAAGACATGGCCATACCAACGTTGACGACACTCTTGAAGTTTATCTACAATATTATGGACAGGAAGGCTACCCCGAATGCGTGACTTCCTAACGCGGTACTTTCGCGTCACTCCACACATTGCTCTGGTGAAACTGATATTATGAAATAGCACTTTAGCTTCCTAAGGGGAGACGCATAAATGTGTTATGTTGTCAAAAGTGTACTTATTTAACTTGGATTTTTTGGATGGCTATAAAACCAAGGTTCGCGGGTTCGAATCCCGCTAAGGGAAAATGTTTGCGTGATGAACATCGGCATTTGTACCCGAGTCATGGATGTTAATAAAAGTATTTTAGTATGTCTTTCCATTCACAAGCTTCGAGCTTAGTTTGGGGCTAGGCAATTGGTGTGTTAGTCCAAGGTTTTTTTTATTTTATTTGAATGTAATATTTATTTAGCGGTTTATATTTTGTATGCCGATAGGCAAAGTGTTGGCCTTGCTATATCCTAAATTGAACATTATATAGTACGCACATTTACAAAAAATAAATGAATTAGTATTTAAATGCCTGACGTGTACTTATCTCACATTGATTGTCCCCAGGCGACGCCGGCAGCGGCAAGACGGCGCTTTGCCAGGAACTGAGTGAGCCGAGCCAGGGGCCTCAGGCGAGGCAGCAGCGCGCGCTCAACCGACGCCTGCTCGCGCGATATTTGGTGCAGGTGCGCGGAATTATATTAATTAACTAAGTTTTTAATAAAATTTATAAACTCGATGGCGCTGTGGTAAGCGCGCTCGGCCTACGATTGCAAAGTTTAGCAACTTTCGCAGAAGTCATCGATAGATGGGCGACTGAAAAATTTCATCTCAAGCTCCTCTGTGCTTCGGAAGGGACGTTAAGCCGTTTGTCCTGCGTCTGATCTGGCTGCCTTGGACTACTTGTAAGTGAGTTCTGGGTCTTTTTGAGACGTCAAAGGATCCGTCAACTGAATCTTTGGCTCTGCCGCTTCGGGCTTCGCCCTCTGCTTAAATCATCCTTCGACGACGCATAATTTTTTCTTTTCGATAGTTCGTTGGTACATAAAACGATCCCCGTCCGCCCTACGCGTCTCACCGTTTATAAGCATGCACTAAACGCTCGTAACACTTCGGGATTCGTTCTACGCCAAACTCTTATTGGCCTCGCATTAAAAATATGTGTTATATTTTTAATTAATAATACATATGTAATTTACTGTTCAGGGGCACAACGAAACCAGCCTGCGCCCGGGCGAGTTCGTCCGCTCGCTGGCGATGCAGATACTGAGCCACTCGTCGCGCCGAGTGCGGCCGGACCGGAGCCCGAGGGACGGGGACGACGACAACAGTCAGGAGAGGTGGGTTACTCCAAGAAACTAGGATACTTACCTTAGTTTCTACACATATAAATAATCCTATACGACGACACATTTGCAGATTCAAATTTTGTTTGCACACATTCTGATTCCTTTATAATCTCATAATACACACACCTCACCCATGTTTATATCTATTTTACCTCTTCTCTTATTATATAATATTCATTATAATTGCACATTATATTACTCCTTTGTATACTAGTATCATACTGTCCGTATAATACACATTTTATCTACTATTTATCTTAAATATATTTACTATTACAAATCCTATATAAGTACATATGACCCACTAAAGTTTAACCTTTCGTATGCGGGAAGGGTGCGTAAATCTGTACCCGTCGTCTGCGGCAACAAAGCGCGAGTTTAAGACCGTATTTCAAGTGTATATGTTTCAAAATAGAGTTGAAAGTGTCACAGGTCATCTGAACACTGATCAGTGTTACCGCAGTTTCATACTAGAACACTGATCAGTGCTAAAGCAACTGAAGGGTTAAGCCTAGTTTTAATATTTTTATGGTTCCTGTTTTTTGTTTCTTGTTAAATAGTTTAGTTATTGTTAAAAAGTATCTACGGGAATGCATAGTTTTTTTCCACATCACTTTTTACCAAATATGTAATGTATAGTCCAGTCTTGTTCCGTGGTGGTGGGGGCCTGATGACCTGTACAACAGGTATGTAAATACCTATCACAGGCATCAGTCTCACACAAACTACATATCAGTTGGTCTTACCTCGTTACTGTTAACTATATTTTTTGTTTGTGATGAGAAAAATAAACTATTTTATTATTTTTATTATTTATAGTATGTGCCTGCCGTGCGCAGAAGCACGGCCAGTAAGAACTTAGTATAAATACTCGTCGGAAGATGGCGCTAGTTGTAGCTGTGCAGTAGTTCGGTGACGTGCCGATAGACGGCGCTAGTTGTAGCTGTGAAGCAGTTCGGTGACGTGCCGATAGATGGCGCTAGTTGTAGCTTTGAAGTAGTTCGGTGACGTGCCGATAGATGGCACTAGTTGTAGCCGTGAAGCAGTTCGGTGACGTGCCGATAGACAGCGCTAGTTGTAGCTGTGAAGCAGTTCGGTGACGTGCCGATAGATGGCGCTAGATGTCATAGTAGATTTATTCCGCGAGTTCGTCCGCTCGTTAGAGATGCAGACTCGCTCGTTACCTGAGCCACTCGTCGCGCCGGGTGCGGCCGGACCGGAGCCCGAGGGACAGGGACGATGACAACAGTCAGGAGAGGTGGGTTACTAAATAAAACTGTTGTAATTAAAAATAATGTAAAAATAATTCAGCAGAGATCGGCGATAGCAGAAGGGACAGAAAAAATACACGGAAAAAAACAAAAGACGCCCGAATTTTGAATTTCGAATGTGCGCGCCTCGCTTCATCTTTCTATTTTTTTTACCGGAATGTATGCGTATGTGCTTAAGAGCGATGCACCATGTTTAGTGGTGCGATTCCCCAAGCGAGGAAGCACGGTCACTGAGAAAGAACTCAGTACAGTCTCTTGTCGGAAGATGGCGCTAGTTGTAACTTTGAAGTAGTTCGGTTACGTGCCGATGGGTGGCGCTATTTGTCAATGCAGATTTATTTTCGAGTTTGTCCTGTGTTGTATGTGTGAGGTTGTGTCTTGTCCTAGCTTATAAAAAAAATGTGTTCTTTCCAGGAGAAACTCCGAAGAGGAAAACCTAATCCACCGTTTCCGAGGCCTCGCCGACGACGGCGAAGACTGTTCCAAGCCACTCCTGGACAGCGAGGACCAGCGCACGGACGAGGAGGAGTCGGGCAGCGGGCGACGCCGGCGCACCATAGACAGGATACACGAGCGCGACGCGTACCGGGACTCCATGCGCGACGCGGCGCTCAGCGGCGTCGGGGAGGTGAGTGGACTGTTCTAGATGCTTCCAGAAGCTTGTAGAACACAGCGAGGACCAGCGCACGGACGAGGAGGAGTCGGGCAGCGGGCGACGCCGGCGCACCATAGACAGGATACACGAGCGCGACGCGTACCGGGACTCCATGCGCGACGCGGCGCTCAGCGGCGTCGGGGAGGTGAGTGGACTGTTCTAGATGCTTCCAGAAGCTTGTAGAACACAGCGAGGACCAGCGCACGGACGAGGAGGAGTCGGGCAGCGGGCGACGCCGGTGCACCATAGAGGCGATTGTTCTAGAAGATTCTAAAACGTTCTAGAATCTTCCAGAAAACCCCAAGTTAAGAAGGCTCGACTTTTGGGGCGGTCGGGGAGGTCACTGGAACTTTCTATTACTTAAATAGACAGGTAAAATTATGTGTCCCACATTAGTCATCTGAATGAGGTTTTCGTCAAAAATTCGCTAGATGGCAGTAGGTAGACGTAGTGTCTAAGTGACAGTCATGTCAAAATTCACTAATGACATATCATTTAGACCTCACGCCTACGTATTGCCATCTAGCGGATTTTTAAATCGCAAACACCTTCATTATTTTGTAACATTATAATTTTGGTAATGAAATGTTGGTACAAACATTGACTGTGGCATTAGATTTAAGACTTTCGCGTTGCATTACTATAATGATATTTGCACGCAGCCGAAACATCAAGCAGTAAGTAGTATGTATGTAAAATCGCGTTTAGTCCCGTTAACAAATATCATTATTGATGGCGTCACAAAAGTTTGATATTAAACTCGAAATAAACTTAAAATTCATTCACAGCTCCCCGAAATCCTGCCCCGCTCTTCAATCAAACCGACGAACCCCTTCGCTGCCGACGACAAGGAATCCGAGTTCCGTCTCTACGAGAACCACGAGAACGTGTTCCTCAGGAACAACGCTCAGCGGAACAGCCGGGAGCTGCGGGAACAACGGGAGATGAAGGAACAGAAGGAGAAGGAACAGAAAGAGAAGGGGGAGAAGGAACGCCGGCCGCTGCCGAGGCAGGCTTCGGAGCCGTTGCCTCCGCCGCCTACGGCTATAGAACATAGGCGTGATAGGTAAGTCGGAACAATACGGTATTTGACTTACAAGTCAAATCACCTACTTTTTGAAATGTCAAAAACGTAACCTTGTAGGAAAAAATGTATGAAGTATTGAATCGTGACGTCACGATACAATAGTGTCAAATCAATACTCTTTTATTTTCAATTAGCTGTAATAATTTGTTAAAAGCTCAATAGTAACTGTGAGATAAAAAATTGTGCCTAATATTTGATTTCGTCTTTAATCTTAGAATGTGAGTGCCTGATGCAGTTCACTGCTGCATATTATTTTGCTTTTTGTCTTGCAATTGGGTGTTTGACTGCATTCTATATGAATTATGAAACTCTTACACTCTAATATTAAGACTCCGGAAACCTTCTTCACTGAGAGACAAAGAGCACTACCGAAATGTAGAAGTGCTACTTCACTGTGGTCTACCGTAAAGTTAAATTAAATTAAAAAAAAATACTTCATTCATAGTCAATCTGCATGGTGAAATTCATAATATCTACATAATTATCTTGGTTACTAAATAAAAATAATGTGCCCGAACTAGGATTCCCTGTATTTCAAGTGGTAAGTGAAATTACTCCCCCAAACGTGAAGAATTTACACAAAGATCTACTTTTCTTAAAACCTTTACATTCTCTCTTACACTCTATCCTTCTCTTACAGTGACACGGATAAGCCTAAAGTGGAGAATAGTCCGCCAAAATCGAGAATTCCAGTTGCCAACTTCAGGTACCCTAATAAGAGTGAACTGCGGTCATTGGAGAACTCTCCGCAGAAGAAGATTGAGAAGGAACTGGAGAAGGAAGAAAATAAAGGTATTTAAATTATTCACATTAAATGAAAAATGATTTTTAAAAATAGTTGCTTTTTTTTTACCTGAGACGCGTACTTTCTCGTTAGTTGTCAAGTTCGCCGTTATTTTCATAATTAAAAAAACTTGACATACTGATATGTATTTTGCTAATTTTTGGCTTATAAATGTTATTCTGTACAATACGTTAAAAAGCCAAACATCTGATTCACGAATTCCATACAAAGGCTGCCTTTTAAGTTCTGTCGTTTAAATATTTCCCACCAATTTTGAATTTCGAATTGTTGAATATTCAAAATTGCTTTATTTAAGAACGTGAAAACAATTAAAAGTGTAAGGATTAATGCTTTACTTTAGTCGCAACATCGTTCTAAACCTGGCAGGTCGCGTACAAGAATGCTTCTTACTAAGGAAAATACCTGTGCAATAATTTTCTACAACTTTCGAAGTGACCTGACACGACTTTAGTGTTTCGAAGTATTATGATCTGTATACCACAAGGAAGCTCCATGTCTGCAGACTATCAAAAACTGGTATTCAGAATTCCAGCGTGGAAACTCTAGTCTCAGTGACTAATCTCGTGAAGAACGTCCAAAATTTGACTTCACTGAAGTTAACATCGTTGCCGTGAGACAACTAATTCTCAAAGATCGTCATGTAATATATCGAGAGAAAGAGGCTTTATTAGGCATCTCAGGGAAAACCATTCAAAAGATTTTTCATTAAGAGTTTGGTGTGAGAATGCTAATTTCCCGTTTGATCTCCCATTTGCTTTCCCACGTTCAAAAGGTGGGTCGCGGCAAATGGTGTAAGAAAATTCTTCCAAGGTTAGATTGGGGAGAGTCAAATCTCATCTACGATATCATCAGTGATGTAGAATCATGGGTCTATGCTTACAATCCTGATTCCAAACAACATTCAAGAATATGTATCTTTCAAAACAAGGCGAAGCTGACCGAAGTTATTCGCTCTCGAAGCATTTCAAAGGAGACGGTGGCCGCGATCGGCGCAAAAAACCCACCATGTTGCGACGATTGCACTTAGTGTTCGTGGAACGGTTAATAAAGAATAGTATACAACAGTTTGTTCACCAGAAGTCATCTCCGAACTTAGGAAATCTCACCCTGAGCGACGCGTCAGCTAACACTATGACAATGCGAGCTCGCACAGCGTTAGACATACGATTCAGCAATTGAAGCATAAAAACATAAAATAAATTGACGTAACCTGGTACAGACCTGACCTTAACCCTAAAAAATCCTTTACAATACCTAAGTTTTAAAAAAAACTTTGTGTTCAAAGAATCTAGTCCGGTGAAGAAGCAGTTGATGCTTCAAGTAAGCCTAACTAAACACCCTCACTTTGGAGTGAAATTCATACTTAAAAAACTAATTCGAGCAAATGGAAAACTACATTAATCTACGTAATAAATACTCTTCAAAATAATAACAACGACAAAAATGTTGTAGTTTTGTTTTTTTCTTCAAACGACAAAACTTAAAAGGCAGCCCTCGTATTATCAACGTATTACTCTTTTACCGATAGTCCACTAAAATTATGCGAAGCCGACTTTCAGTATGTCTGTTTTTTTTTTGCGCTAGATGACTTAAAGTAAACTTATGCTCAGACTGTACTGTGATAAGTCTATTTTGCATAAAAAATTAAAGACTTCATGACTTGGAGTCTATTTTTTAGGGTTCCGTAGCCAAATGGCAAAAAACGGAACCCTTATAGTTTCGTCATGTCTGTCTGTCTGTCTGTCCTGGTTCGTTCTCCGCCGTTTCTGAACCGATTGCCACGAAAATTGGTGGAGAGATGTATAGTGATAATTCAAGAATTGGTTTTTAAAATTATCGAAAAATAATAATTTTTTACCCCCCTCCCATACAGCGAAAAGATAAATCTAAAAAAAAAATTCGACTTAACCCATCGTGTAGGGTATCGTTAAACAGGTATTTTTAAATACAATAAAACTTGCCTTGAAAGCATGTGGATCAAACACCCCAGTCTCGAGATATATTAATACAAAGTTAAAATTAGAGCGTCCCCCCCCTTAACTTTTGAAATACTATTACAATAATTCTGAAAAAAATGTCCTGTATACCTCCAAGTAAGTACTTTCAACGAAAATAGCGAACTCTGTATCATACATAGTTATTTTTATACAACTCGACCAACTTATGACGTGCAGTTGCCCTTACTAAATGTTGTCTTAATCGGTTGGGCCATCTTTTAGCTACGGAACCCTTTCATGGGCGTGTCCGACACGCTCTTGGCCGGTTTTTTATCGTAGGAGAATGCTTTTACGCGCCGTAGCGGATGACTAGGATTTACAGAGTAAATAGTTTTAGTAGCCATTCAGTTTGACGAGCCGTTTGGTGTAATGGTCGAGAAGTCTGCTATTACACCAAAGGTCGCGGGTTCGATCTCCGCACGGTACAAACATTTGTGTGCATGAACATGTCTGTTTGTATCGGACTGGGTGTTTCTATGTATAATATGTAAACAATATAAGTAATTTTTATCCGTTGTCTGGCACCCATAGCACAAGCTAATGCTTACTTAGTTTGGGGCTAGGTGGCGCTGTGTGAATAAGGTCCAGAGATATTTATTTATTTATAATTCAACTTATTCCTTCCAGAAGACAAAGCCGAAGCCGAAGCCGAAGAGCTCCCAGAGTACCAGAACATCCTCAAGCCGGGCCAGGTGGTGGAGACGCCCGAGCTGGAGGTGCTCCTGGAGAGGAAGAGGGCGCAGCGCGAGGACGCGCCGCCGCCCATACCCAGCCTGCCCGTCAGCCCGAGGTGAGTGGACTGTTCTAGATGATTCTAGAACTTTCTGGAAGGATCTAGAAGCTTCCAGAAGTCTCCAGGTAAAGGCTTGATGGAGTCAAACGCGTGGGGCACCAAGCTAACTCGGGCGCGAATGAATAGGTGGGTGGACTGTTCTAGATGATTCTCGAATGTTCTAGAAGCATCTAGAAGCTTCCAGAAGTCTTCAGGATGAGGCTCGACTCCGTGCGCGCGTAGCACACAGCGATCTTGAGGAGGATATTGACCTGTTGTAGGTATTTCTAAAAGCTTCCAGGTGGCTTCAGGTGGTTCTAGATGCTTCCTGAAGTTTCTAGAAGGCTAGTAAGAGACGCAAAAGACAGCGCTCAACGCCATCGGTCGAGTGAGGATTGTTGAAGCTTTAGAAGCTCAGAGAATGGGATAGAGTGTGATAGGCTGAGATAGAGAAAGAAGGTAGAGAGTTACTAAATGGAACCAAATTAACTTAACGTTTTCATTCTTCCAGGACGCAAATCGCCAACGCGTACTACGACCTGCTCCTGTCCGACCCCGAGATCCAGCAGGCTCTCCTGCCCCACAACCTGGAGCGGAACCCTGACGAGTGCCTGGAGCGGGCGCTGCTGCTGCCGCTGCTGAAGCTGCGCCCGCCCGACCAGCGCCTGCTGCTGCTGGTGGACGCGCCCGACGACCACGCCGCGGGTAGGTGGACGCGGTCACCCATCATGTGTAGAGGAGCAGGAGCAGGAGCAGGAGCAGGAGCCTGGTGCAGCCCGGACGAGTGCCTGGAGCGGGCGCTGCTGCTGCCGCTGCTGAAGCTGCGCCCGCCCGACCAGCGCCTGCTGCTGCTGGTGGACGCGCCCGACGACCACGCCGCGGGTAGGTGGACGCGGTCACCCATCATGTGTAGAGGAGCAGGAGCAGGAGCAGGAGCAGGAGCCTGGTGCAGCCCGGACGAGTGCCTGGAGCGGGCGCTGCTGCTGCCGCTGCTGAAGCTGCGCCCGCCCGACCAGCGCCTGCTGCTGCTGGTGGACGCGCCCGACGACCACGCCGCGGGTAGGTGGACGCGGTCACCCATCATGTGTAGAGGAGCAGGAGCAGGAGCAGGAGCAGGAGCCTGGTGCAGCCCGGACGAGTGCCTGGAGCGGGCGCTGCTGCTGCCGCTGCTGAAGCTGCGCCCGCCCGACCAGCGCCTGCTGCTGCTGGTGGACGCGCCCGACGACCACGCCGCGGGTAGGTGGACGCGGTCACCCATCATGTGTAGAGGAGCAGGAGCAGGAGCAGGAGCAGGAGCAGGAGCCTGGTGCAGCCCGGACGAGTGCCTGGAGCGGGCGCTGCTGCTGCCGCTGCTGAAGCTGCGCCCGCCCGACCAGCGCCTGCTGCTGCTGGTGGACGCGCCCGACGACCACGCCGCGGGTAGGTGGACGCGGTCACCCATCATGTGTAGAGGAGCAGGAGCAGGAGCAGGAGCAGGAGCCTGGTGCAGCCCGGACGAGTGCCTGGAGCGGGCGCTGCTGCTGCCGCTGCTGAAGCTGCGCCCGCCCGACCAGCGCCTGCTGCTGCTGGTGGACGCGCCCGACGACCACGCCGCGGGTAGGTGGACGCGGTCACCCATCATGTGTAGAGGAGCAGGAGCAGGAGCAGGAGCAGGAGCCTGGTGCAGCCCGGACGAGTGCCTGGAGCGGGCGCTGCTGCTGCCGCTGCTGAAGCTGCGCCCGCCCGACCAGCGCCTGCTGCTGCTGGTGGACGCGCCCGACGACCACGCCGCGGGTAGGTGGACGCGGTCACCCATCATGTGTAGAGGAGCAGGAGCAGGAGCAGGAGCAGGAGCCTGGTGCAGCCCGGACGAGTGCCTGGAGCGGGCGCTGCTGCTGCCGCTGCTGAAGCTGCGCCCGCCCGACCAGCGCCTGCTGCTGCTGGTGGACGCGCCCGACGACCACGCCGCGGGTAGGTGGACGCGGTCACCCATCATGTGTAGAGGAGCAGGAGCAGGAGCAGGAGCAGGAGCCTGGTGCAGCCCGGACGAGTGCCTGGAGCGGGCGCTGCTGCTGCCGCTGCTGAAGCTGCGCCCGCCCGACCAGCGCCTGCTGCTGCTGGTGGACGCGCCCGACGACCACGCCGCGGGTAGGTGGACGCGGTCACCCATCATGTGTAGAGGAGCAGGAGCAGGAGCAGGAGCAGGAGCCTGGTGCAGCCCGGACGAGTGCCTGGAGCGGGCGCTGCTGCTGCCGCTGCTGAAGCTGCGCCCGCCCGACCAGCGCCTGCTGCTGCTGGTGGACGCGCCCGACGACCACGCCGCGGGTAGGTGGACGCGGTCACCCATCATGTGTAGAGGAGCAGGAGCAGGAGCAGGAGCAGGAGCCTGGTGCAGCCCGGACGAGTGCCTGGAGCGGGCGCTGCTGCTGCCGCTGCTGAAGCTGCGCCCGCCCGACCAGCGCCTGCTGCTGCTGGTGGACGCGCCCGACGACCACGCCGCGGGTAGGTGGACGCGGTCACCCATCATGTGTAGAGGAGCAGGAGCAGGAGCAGGAGCAGGAGCCTGGTGCAGCCCGGACGAGTGCCTGGAGCGGGCGCTGCTGCTGCCGCTGCTGAAGCTGCGCCCGCCCGACCAGCGCCTGCTGCTGCTGGTGGACGCGCCCGACGACCACGCCGCGGGTAGGTGGACGCGGTCACCCATCATGTGTAGAGGAGCAGGAGCAGGAGCAGGAGCAGGAGCAGGAGCCTGGTGCAGCCCGGACGAGTGCCTGGAGCGGGCGCTGCTGCTGCCGCTGCTGAAGCTGCGCCCGCCCGACCAGCGCCTGCTGCTGCTGGTGGACGCGCCCGACGACCACGCCGCGGGTAGGTGGACGCGGTCACCCATCATGTGTAGAGGAGCAGGAGCAGGAGCAGGAGCAGGAGCCTGGTGCAGCCCGGACGAGTGCCTGGAGCGGGCGCTGCTGCTGCCGCTGCTGAAGCTGCGCCCGCCCGACCAGCGCCTGCTGCTGCTGGTGGACGCGCCCGACGACCACGCCGCGGGTAGGTGGACGCGGTCACCCATCATGTTGTGTTGTAGGGAGGCTAACGAACAAGACTGGTAAACTGATGGTTAGTGATCACCGCTGCTCATGGACATCAACATCCGCACAAGGGTCGCTGATGCGTTGCCTGCTTTAAGACTCCATACCCCAACTGAGCTCTGGCGACCTTACTCACCAGCAGAAACATAGCATAACAGTAACGAAGTGCTTTTTCACTGTATAGTCATGCAACTGGTCTACTCAAGCTAATGTCTCTGGTGCTACGACGATGCACTTGATATTGTTACAGTCATTTTGCGTCCCTGGTTGTTCATATTAGGAAAAAACCACCATCTAGTGGAGGCCTACTTGCTGCAGTGAAGGCCAAAATACTGCTGATGATGATGATGATGATGATGTTCTTTCTGTCTCCAGGTCAAACAGAAGACCGCGACGGCACCGAGGTCTCCAGCAGTATCTACACGCTGCTGTCTCGGCACCAGCATCTGCTGCCACAGTGGCTGCTGCTCGTCTGCACGGCGCGGAGGCATACGGGCCTGTTCACTGGTCAGTGGGACGGTCTACTGAGTAGACTGAGTAGACTATGAGATATTTGATGAGGATTTGACTGATGATGCCATATGAAGGCATTCATGGCTGTTTAAGGGTGAATAGGGTGACTGTCTACTGAGTAGACCAGGTAGACTATAGGATATTTGAAGGGAATTTGCCTGATAGTGCCTAATAGAGGCAGATACGGGCCTGTTCACTGGTCAGTGGGACGGTCTACTCAGTAGACCGAGTAGACTATGAGATATTTGATGAGGATACGACTGATGATGCCATATGAAGGCATTCATGGCTGTTTAAGGGTGAATAGGGTGACGGTCTACTGAGTAGACCGAGGAGACTATAGGATATTTGATGAGTATTGGCCTGATTATGTTTGATGGAGGTACACATCACACATGGTTACTTCAGGGTGAATAGTGTGATTTTCTACTGGAAAGACTAAGTAAACCTTGGATTTTAGGGATTAGAATATTTAGCTTGTTAATATTTATAACTGAAAATTATCAGCTAGATAATTATCAGGCAAAAATCTTAGAAATCCACTATTGTTTTTAATATACCTGTATTAAACCGCCCTTAATTGTTTGTTTCAGGGTTTAGGAAGATAACTCTCGACGAGCTACAGAGGGCGCATGTATCGGCCGACGTCCAACGATATGTCTTGGCTCGTCTTGACACTGAACCACGACTCAGGTTAGTTAATATCATTTTAGCAACATTTCATTTATGTAAGATTAAAAAGTTTATAAGTAACTTATACTCTGTCCAACTTTTAAATCGACATTTGACAGCTCACGCCCATGAACTAGCGTATTGCTTTCTTTAAATTTTCGAAAAAAAGTATATTGTTCTTCATGAGCGGTTACCGCCCCCACTCAGTGATGTGCTACAAAAAACTTCCTCATCTCCCGCCGTGGGTGTCGTAAGAAGCGACTTTCGGATATTCCAGGGGATTGGCAGTAGCGTTACCCTGTGCATCGACCGTTTACTGGGGAAGCCGTAAGACGTAGTTGTATTCAAAGCCGGTAATATTCGGTACAATTATTTTTATCACACAAATGTTTGTGCAGTGCGGGGATCGAGCCCGCGATCAATTTCCTGACCACAACACTAATGTTTGTTTAACTTTATGTAGATATTTAGATAAAAAATATATATGCTTGTCTCCCAACAGGGCTCGAGTGTCCAGTGATTCTGCGGCGGCTGCGGCGGCGGCAGCAGCGTTAGATCATTTGCGGATCAAGAGTGACGGCTGTCTGCTGTATTTGGAGAAGGTAATACGTGTTATCTTTTTATAACTCGTAATTGTCTGTCCATCTCAGTTGTAAACAATTTATTTATTTATTTATTAAGGACAACCACAAGAATAACACTGAACTAAAAATAACGTACATAATTCTAGGTACAGGACTTAAAGCTAAGTGATTTCTTAATTACAGGTTGCCACAGCTTGGAAAGGGGACTATGCAATTTATCTTAAAATTAAGTAACCAAATATAATTTATCTCTGAATTAAATATACCTAAAGTAAAATGAAAATGAAATTGAAATTGAAACAATATGCTCTAAAACTTTATTTTTAAATGTACGTGGTGTATTTAACAATAAATTAAAAAACAATATATTTATAAGTTTCCCTAATATGGTTTACTGAGGTCAGACGACAGTCTGTAATAACCAGATGGGTCAATTCAGGATCATAATTGAAGCGTACCGAGGCCGAGGATACAACCGGTAGAAGCGCTAGGATGATGTTAATGATTTATATGACTGTGTTTTTGCTACCTAGAATGTACTTTCTGATAAAAAAAAAATGTAATGTCGTAAAACTACTTGTCCGTAGGTCCTAGATGGCGTGGCAGACGGTTTCATAGCTCTACGTGAAATAAGAGAGATCCCTGGTACTCTGAATGGGCTGTACCTGTGGCTGGCGCAACGACTATTCCATGGCAGACGATTCACTAAGGTATGTATGATTGTACACGGCGGAACATGGACAGAGAGAAAAGGGATATAGGCAGAGCGAGATGGGATTTAGTGAGGGGGGAGATATTACCAAAGAGAGACAGAGAGGGGTGCTTATTTGATACATAAATAGAGAGAGTGAGAAAGCAAGGGGGTGTGGTCAGAAAGGGGAAGATAGCCAGAGAGAGCGAGGGGTGACATAGAGAGAGAGAGAGAGAGAGAGAGAGAGAGAGAGAGATATATTGCCATAGCTCTACGTGGAATCAGAGAGATCCTTGGGTCCATCAAAAGAATGTATGTGTGGCTGGTGCAGCCTGATCACGTATACATGTTCCACGGCAGAAGATTCACTAAAAATACCCCACAACTTATCAGTTATTATGTTCTTTGTCCACCAGATACCTGTGGCTGGCGCAGCACGATTCATGGCAGACGATTCACTTTATAACGATCTTTGTTCACCAACCGGCAGGTCCGCCTCCTGTTAGACGTGCTTCTGGCCGCTCGCTGCGGCGTAACAGAGGACATGCTGTACAAGTGCCTGCTCACCAAGGAGTACAGCGTCACCAGGGAGGATTTCAACAGGCGCCTGCATCTGCTGCGGAGGTGGGTAGTGGAGTTACTGGCTCTGTTCGGGCGGTGTCGGTTCCGCTCAGCTCTCTTCGGAGAACGCTCAGCTCAGTTCGGGCGGTGTCGGCTCTGTTCGGGTGTCGTCTGCGGCGTTCGGCTCTGTTCGTGCGACGTCGGCGACGCTCGGCTTCCTCTTCTTCAAGGAGGAGGACTTCAACAGGCGCCTGCATCTGCTACGGAGGTATGTAGTACTGGCTCTGTTCGGGCGGCGTCGGCGACGCTCGGCTATGGTCGGGTGGCGTCGGCTGCGCTCGGCATTGTTCGGGTGGCGTTGGCAGTGCTCGGCTCTGATCTGCTGCGCTCGGCTCAAGTCGGCGTCGGTCGTCGGCACTCGGGTGTGTTCGGCCGAAGCAGACGGGTCTCGGCTCAGTTCGGACAAAATTGGCGGCGTTCAGCTCTCTTTTGAGAACGCTCGGCTCAGTTCGGGCGGTGTCTGTTCTGTTCGGGGGGTGTCGGCTGCTCTCGGCTCCGTTCGAGTGTCGTCGGCGGCGTTCGCCTGTGTGCAAAGAGAAGACAATAAATAATATTGGGGGCGTTTGGGCGAAAAAAGCGTTCGCAAGCGTTTGTAAACAAAATGGCGATTGTTAGCGCTAACTGTACTGTTTTCGGCCAGGACGTGTTTGCTAACTGTCAGTTTACTGTGTTACCGCTAAACAATCGCCATTTTGCGCTAACAATCGCCATTTTGTTTACAAACGCTTGCAAACGCTTTTTTCGCCCAAACGCCCCCATTGATTGATTGATTGATTGAGTAGTGGAGGTGGCATTCACTGGTATGTCCTATCGTCGGGTGATGTCGGCGTTGCTCGGCTCTGGTAGGCTAGCCAAGATGACACTTTGATGATTATTCGCCAACGCTTTTACATATTGCTAGCATGCACATGAACTATCTGTGTTTGTCGACCCCATATCCTCTCCAACTGAGCTCTACCGACAGAATCAGAATCAGAATCAGAATCTTTATTGCTTGTAACTGTAGGTTTACATTTGCAGATGACATTACTCACAAGCAGATACTTTACTTAAGTTTACTCTCTCTGCCCCCAGAATCCTGGTGATGGAGAAGTCAACCGGCTACCTGTCGCTGTTCCACCGCTCGTTCGCGGCGTGGCTGGTGGACGTCAAGCACTGCACGCGGCGCTACCTGTGCTGCCCGGGCGACGGGCACGCCGCGTTGGCCATGTACCACACGCTGGACGCGAGGAGGTAGGCTAGGCTAGCACCAGTGACACTAGGCTACTGCTGGTGGACGTCAAGCACTGCACGCGGCGCTACCTGTGCTGCCCGGGCGACGGGCACGCCGCGTTGGCCATGTACCACACGCTGGACGCGAGGAGGTAGGCTAGGCTAGCACCAGTGACACTAGGCTACTGCTGGTGGACGTCAAGCACTGCACGCGGCGCTACCTGTGCTGCCCGGGCGACGGGCACGCCGCGTTGGCCATGTACCACACGCTGGACGCGAGGAGGTAGGCTAGGCTAGCACCAGTGACACTAGGCTACTGCTGGTGGACGTCAAGCACTGCACGCGGCGCTACCTGTGCTGCCCGGGCGACGGGCACGCCGCCCTGGCCATGTACCACACGCTGGACGCGAGGAGGTAGGCTAGGCTAGCACCAGTGACACTAGGCTACTGCTGGTGGACGTTAAGCACTGCACGCGGCGCTACCTGTGCTGCCCGGGCGACGGGCACGCCGCGTTGGCCATGTACCACACGCTGGACGCGAGGAGGTAGGCTAGGCTAGCACCAGTGACACTAGGCTACTGCTGGTGGACGTTAAGCACTGCACGCGGCGCTACCTGTGCTGCCCGGGCGACGGGCACGCCGCGTTGGCCATGTACCACACGCTGGACGCGAGGAGGTAGGCTAGGCTAGCACCAGTGACACTAGGCTACTGCTGGTGGACGTCAAGCACTGCACGCGGCGCTACCTGTGCTGCCCGGGCGACGGGCACGCCGCCCTGGCCATGTACCACACGCTGGACGCGAGGAGGTAGGCTAGGCTAGCACCAGTGACACTAGGCTACTGCTGGTGGACGTTAAGCACTGCACGCGGCGCTACCTGTGCTGCCCGGGCGACGGGCACGCCGCGTTGGCCATGTACCACACGCTGGACGCGAGGAGGTAGGCTAGGCTAGCACCAGTGACACTAGGCTACTGCTGGTGGACGTCAAGCACTGCACGCGGCGCTACCTGTGCTGCCCGGGCGACGGGCACGCCGCCCTGGCCATGTACCACACGCTGGACGCGAGGAGGTAGGCTAGGCTAGCACCAGTGACACTAGGCTACTGCTGGTGGACGTTAAGCACTGCACGCGGCGCTACCTGTGCTGCCCGGGCGACGGGCACGCCGCGTTGGCCATGTACCACACGCTGGACGCGAGGAGGTAGGCTAGGCTAGCACCAGTGACACTAGGCTACTGCTGGTGGACGTTAAGCACTGCACGCGGCGCTACCTGTGCTGCCCGGGCGACGGGCACGCCGCGTTGGCCATGTACCACACGCTGGACGCGAGGAGGTAGGCTAGGCTAGCACCAGTGACACTAGGCTACTGCTGGTGGACGTTAAGCACTGCACGCGGCGCTACCTGTGCTGCCCGGGCGACGGGCACGCCGCGTTGGCCATGTACCACACGCTGGACGCGAGGAGGTAGGCTAGGCTAGCACCAGTGACACTAGGCTACTGCTGGTGGACGTTAAGCACTGCACGCGGCGCTACCTGTGCTGCCCGGGCGACGGGCACGCCGCCCTGGCCATGTACCACACGCTTGACGCGAGGAGGTGACCACTTTCACAATTTAAAGTATTCCACGGACCCCAGCCGTAAATATTTTTGTAACCCACCGTCGTTGTCGTCCTCCCGCCACCCCGTGCCCCCCTCCCGCCGTCCTCCCATCCCCCCGTTTTACCCATCCCCGTCCTCCCATCCCCCTGTCTTCCCATCTCCCCGTCCCCCCGTCCTTGTCAGACAACAACAAAGCAAACTATCTACACTAGTATTATAAAGAGGAGAGGGGAGTATTTTTGTATTTTCTATGTAACGAATAAACTCAAAAACTACGGGACCGATTTGAATAATTCTTTCACTGTTGGATAGCTACACTATCCCCGGTGAACATCCGGTACTTTTGATCCCGGAAATGTGGGAGAAAAGGGGGATATTTGAAAAAAAAATTACGCGCGGGTGAAACCGCTTCGGAAGGCTAGTTGAATATAAAGAAAACCAAGAGGAAAGAACCTCAAAAATACATCATGTCAGACTTTGTCAAAAAATAATATTTTTAGGCTGACTGACCTACCTCGGACCCCCGACACACATGCTATGGACCCCAGATTAAGAATTTCTGGGGGGATTTCACTTTAACTGGGGGGCACATGCTATTGAGATTGAGAGAACATGCTTCTGAGATGGGGTCACATTGCACTGAGATAAGGGGCGCATGCTACTGAGATGGGGGGCACATGGTACTGAGATGTGGGGCAGATGCTACTGGGATGGGGGCACATGCTGCTGCGATGGAGGGCACATGCTACTGCGATAAGGGGCACATGCTTCTGAGATAAGGGGCTCATACTTCTGAGATAAGAGGCACATGCTACTGAGATATGGGGCACACGATACTGAGATAAGGGGCACACGCTACTGAGATACGGGGCATATGGTACCAAGATATATAGATAATATCCAAGACTTAAAAAATAATTATGTACTGAACCAAGATATTTGTTCACAGGTTAACAGCCCTGGAGATTCACAACTTTGTCTATCATATGACGAGCTTGGAACAACATATGGCCGCTCAAAAGAAGACAAAACCTAGGTGAGTGACATAAATTTGGACTATTGACAGTGGGAGTAAATAAAGTATGAATAAAAATAGGCTACTTAACTTTTTTTTAAGAAAGTTTAATATAGTCAGTCTGTTGTTGTATTAGTTAGAACGAAAAAAAGTAAGCACCGCTTTGGGACCTAAAAACAACAAAACTTTATTTTAAAAGGTTTAATATTTTTCTTTTTTAAAAAAGCAATGACAGCTATAATATAGAAAATATTATCTGTGTTTTCAGCATACGGCTTAAAAACCATTTAAGTTCACCATACTGTACAATCTTTTTTTGTCTTTAAAATTACCCGAAGATTATGTTTTTAAATTGAAATTTTGTCACGGCCTTCAACTTTTATTTCTGTTTTATTGTTGGACAACATTATTCGAATAAATAATTATAATTGTTTAATTTTTTAACTTTATATAACTTTTCCTTCCATTATAGCGATGCTCAAGATGAAGTGTTGGACTTGCACACTCTAATGCTACTCTGGGTGTTGGATTCCGGTTGTGACGTCGAGTCTGCTTTGAAGAGAGAGAACGATGCTATCAAGAAGTTTGAGGCGAGGATTAATAAGGTAAGTGTTTATGTTTATAAAGGGACGCTGTTCGATACTATAGTTTTAACCGTATTACCTAAGTGGCCGTCTGTAGCGTGAACTACATTAATTTTGATAGAATGATAGATTGATAGAAAATATCGTGATATAGGGGAAAGGGCTAACTTGAATGAAAACAACCGTTTCCGCCGAGTGGCTGATTAGCACTGTTTTATTAAAGTGATGGGTTAAAGTTATTGATTATGCATTTTTGCTGTCGGTGACGAAACACAATGACGATGGCTCTTGGAGGGGGGGTCTTTGAAAAATCACGAAATATCACAAGTGGGAAAAGGGGTTGTAGTAATATATCACGTGTATTTATTTTTTCGCCAAATATGCGATTTTAATCCGAAAAGTGGCGTGGTGTGGGAAAAATCTAAATTAAATTATGTATGTCTGTCATCTTTAAATTCAATGATATAGCGTGGGGGGGTGGATTCCAAAACCTCACCATGTATAACCAAGGTAGAGGGGGGTGGGGGGTAGAAATGGACGGCCATGACTTTTACCATCTATTTATTACATTTCTAGAAAACAAATGTTTTTTACATCAATATGTCTATTTTTAATATTATTAGTTGCAGGTGAATGAAGACCATGGTGATGAGAAGACAACTGAACAGGACTCCGAAGGAATAGAATCTGTATCAGGTTAGTAGCTTAATCATACATTTAAATAGTACTGATCAACACCCTTTAAAAAAATATAATGTTCTTTACCAAATCGTTGGGGCGCCCACCATATTGAAACACATTTTAAAAGATTTTCTCTAACGAAAACTATTCACTTAGGAAAAAAAATATTAGAAATCTCTATATCACTTTTGATGACCTATCTATAGATATAGGCCTAATGTAAAAATAAAAAAGAGTTTCAGTTCTATGGAACCCCAAAATGAATTATTTTTATTCTATTTTCGTGTGAGAATCTTAATGAGGCTCAAGGAATATAGCTACTTACCAAGTTTCAACAGTATAGTTCTTATAGTTGCAAGAAAAAAGTATATAAATACGAACATACAGACATAGAGAGACAGAACGAATCTTAAAGGGTTTAGTTTTGGCTACGGAACCCATTAAAAATGTATGTTCTACTCTATAAAAACTTGGGGACTTCCAATGTAATATTCTTGTTGTGGCATTATTTATGGTAAGGGCTAATGTTTTCCGTAATAATTATAACATTAATCATGCGTAAAAATAACTTACAATTATTTAGTAAGTATGTCCCTGTAACCGTATTAAGATTGGTCATTCATAAAGTATGTTAAGTACGTAATTATTACGGAAAACATTTTCATGCGGTTTTACATTCTTTCACTTAGTACACTTAGTGAAACTTCCACTCGAATGAGCCGTTCGCCTGGGGAAGTACCTCCACCTTACAGAAAGCCACCGTGAAGTATGTATAGGGCTGCCATCTGTACAAGTTGGAAAACAGGTCAAGAGGCGAGATAACCGGATTTTAGAGTCCGACAGCCGGACATCATAGCTTCACCTTCATAAAATCGTCGTTTTTTTTTTTTTGCTCGGTCTTCTTATGAAACCTTCCCCGGACTTCTGTATTTACTTTGCCCGGACGCCCTCTAAAACTAGGACAAATCCGGGGAAACCCGGACGGATGGCAGCCCTAAGTATGTAAAACATCGTAACTGTTGTGCTATGTTTCTGCTGGTGAGTAAGGTTGCCAGAGCTCAGTTGGAGAGGGTAGGGTCTTGAAGACAGGCAACGCATCTGCGACACTTGTGCTGTTGTTGATGTCCATGGGCAGCGGTGATCACATACCATCAGGTGACCCTCTCGTTCGTTTGCCTCCGTATAAAATGAAAAAATGAAAATTTTCTAGCTTTAAAATAGATCAGATCTAGTAGACGTATACAAACTTTCTCTTAAATACTACAATATAATAATCTACAGATAAGATAAAAGTTTATTGCTCATTTGTTCCGTTTATCACGACCCAACAGACAATACCTAAATGTATTCCCAGTGATTTTATGAACTAATTACTTGTAATTATACTATCGTATCCTGTACTTGTCAGTTCGTCATAAAATACACCATAACTCATGAAGATAAGGTTGTTTTTTGTGAAGCAATGTGTTTAGGGAAACAATGTTAGTAATTTTAATATGAAGTACAGTTATTATTTTATTTTCGTTGAGGAAGGTCTGATATGTGTGTGGTTTCTGTGTTTTTATGTCGGTTTGTGAGTGGAAACATAGTTAATTCAATGGATAATATAATCAAATTGTAGAGATTCTTAAGTTTATTATATTTGGTTCAAAAGGTGCTTTAGATTGGTAAGTATTTTAAACTCGTAACTTTGAATTTTTCTGGCAGGTTTACACGGTAAATTCTCGTTTAAATATTCACATTTTATTTAGAGTTCGATTCATAAAATTTTAGTTTCGACGAAACGGTTGGTGTAATGATCAAGACCAATAGGTCGCGGGTTCGATCCCTGCACAGGGCAAACATTTGTGTGCATGAACATGTCTGTTTGTCGTGGTGTATGTGTTGTATGTATCTATGTTAGTATGCTGATGTCTGTAGCAGACGTGCTTAAGCTACTTAACACGGAGTCAGATTAATGTATGTGATGTTGTGAAATATTTATTAATTTGATTTATTTAGTTAAAATATAATCATTTATTTGTTATGCAGTTATTAAAACACTTATCTTAAACGAGATAAATTTCAACAACACAGTCAATGTAATCTGATTGTGTGTACCTCACGATGTCATCATATTGTATTTCGATCGATAAATGTATATCGATAGTTCCTTGTTGGGGGTGGCGTTCTCTGTTTAACTACCTAAGACGCCTTTTTTGAATTGCCGCTTGCGATTGCTAAGATAAGCAATTTTCGTAGAGGCTTTCGAAATTTCATCTCGAGCTGGTCCTGCACCTGATCTCTCTACGGTCGTGTCAGATTGCTGTCCCACCGAACTATGAGAGTGAGGGAATAGAGATCCTCCCTACTTGGCTAATCTTGAGATTGGCCGCCTAGGAGGTTATTGTGAATGGTTCTAAATCATAACGTGTTTGGTAAACGCGGGGCCCCAGAATCTGATGTAGGGGCCCTAATCGATGGCGGGGCGCTGGGTATGTGCCCATTGTGCGTTGTGGGAAAGAGTGGTTTGAATGTGCACCCTCCATCAGTGTATTTAATAATTTGTCTTCAGAAACGTCAGCACTCGAAGCCATAATGCCGGAGCTGGTGGGCGGCGACGCGTGTGCACGCTGGCCCCGCGACCGCGTCGTCTTCCGGACGCTGCTGGAGCTCAGCCGGACGGACGGGCCGGAGCCGGACACCGCTGACTGCGACGACGCGGTGAGTGGACTCTATTGCACTTGTGTTAAGGTCTAGTTTGTCATAATGCCGGAGCTGGTGGGCGGCGACGCGTGTGCACGCTGGCCCCGCGACCGCGTCGTCTTCCGGACGCTGCTGGAGCTCAGCCGGACGGACGGGCCGGAGCCGGACACCGCTGACTGCGACGACGCGGTGAGTGGACTCTATTGCACTTGTGTTAAGGTCTAGTTTGTCATAATGCCGGAGCTGGTGGGCGGCGACGCGTGTGCACGCTGGCCCCGCGACCGCGTCGTCTTCCGGACGCTGCTGGAGCTCAGCCGGACGGACGGGCCGGAGCCGGACACCGCTGACTGCGACGACGCGGTGAGTGGACTCTATTGCACTTGTGTTAAGGTCTAGTTTGTCATAATGCCGGAGCTGGTGGGCGGCGACGCGTGTGCACGCTGGCCCCGCGACCGCGTCGTCTTCCGGACGCTGCTGGAGCTCAGCCGGACGGACGGGCCGGAGCCGGACACCGCTGACTGCGACGACGCGGTGAGTGGACTCTATTGCACTTGTGTTAAGGTCTAGTTTGTCATAATGCCGGAGCTGGTGGGCGGCGACGCGTGTGCACGCTGGCCCCGCGACCGCGTCGTCTTCCGGACGCTGCTGGAGCTCAGCCGGACGGACGGGCCGGAGCCGGACACCGCTGACTGCGACGACGCGGTGAGTGGACTCTATTGCACTTGTGTTAAGGTCTAGTTTGTCATAATGCCGGAGCTGGTGGGCGGCGACGCGTGTGCACGCTGGCCCCGCGACCGCGTCGTCTTCCGGACGCTGCTGGAGCTCAGCCGGACGGACGGGCCGGAGCCGGACACCGCTGACTGCGACGACGCGGTGAGTGGACTCTATTGCACTTGTGTTAAGGTCTAGTTTGTCATAATGCCGGAGCTGGTGGGCGGCGACGCGTGTGCACGCTGGCCCCGCGACCGCGTCGTCTTCCGGACGCTGCTGGAGCTCAGCCGGACGGACGGGCCGGAGCCGGACACCGCTGACTGCGACGACGCGGTGAGTGGACTCTATTGCACTTGTGTTAAGGTCTAGTTTGTCATAATGCCGGAGCTGGTGGGCGGCGACGCGTGTGCACGCTGGCCCCGCGACCGCGTCGTCTTCCGGACGCTGCTGGAGCTCAGCCGGACGGACGGGCCGGAGCCGGACACCGCTGACTGCGACGACGCGGTGAGTGGACTCTATTGCACTTGTGTTAAGGTCTAGTTTGTCATAATGCCGGAGCTGGTGGGCGGCGACGCGTGTGCACGCTGGCCCCGCGACCGCGTCGTCTTCCGGACGCTGCTGGAGCTCAGCCGGACGGACGGGCCGGAGCCGGACACCGCTGACTGCGACGACGCGGTGAGTGGACTCTATTGCACTTGTGTTAAGGTCTAGTTTGTCATAATGCCGGAGCTGGTGGGCGGCGACGCGTGTGCACGCTGGCCCCGCGACCGCGTCGTCTTCCGGACGCTGCTGGAGCTCAGCCGGACGGACGGGCCGGAGCCGGACACCGCTGACTGCGACGACGCGGTGAGTGGACTCTATTGCACTTGTGTTAAGGTCTAGTTTGTCATAATGCCGGAGCTGGTGGGCGGCGACGCGTGTGCACGCTGGCCCCGCGACCGCGTCGTCTTCCGGACGCTGCTGGAGCTCAGCCGGACGGACGGGCCGGAGCCGGACACCGCTGACTGCGACGACGCGGTGAGTGGACTCTATTGCACTTGTGTTAAGGTCTAGTTTGTCATAATGCCGGAGCTGGTGGGCGGCGACGCGTGTGCACGCTGGCCCCGCGACCGCGTCGTCTTCCGGACGCTGCTGGAGCTCAGCCGGACGGACGGGCCGGAGCCGGACACCGCTGACTGCGACGACGCGGTGAGTGGACTCTATTGCACTTGTGTTAAGGTCTAGTTTGTCATAATGCCGGAGCTGGTGGGCGGCGACGCGTGTGCACGCTGGCCCCGCGACCGCGTCGTCTTCCGGACGCTGCTGGAGCTCAGCCGGACGGACGGGCCGGAGCCGGACACCGCTGACTGCGACGACGCGGTGAGTGGACTCTATTGCACTTGTGTTAAGGTCTAGTTTGTCATAATGCCGGAGCTGGTGGGCGGCGACGCGTGTGCACGCTGGCCCCGCGACCGCGTCGTCTTCCGGACGCTGCTGGAGCTCAGCCGGACGGACGGGCCGGAGCCGGACACCGCTGACTGCGACGACGCGGTGAGTGGACTCTATTGCACTTGTGTTAAGGTCTAGTTTGTCATAATGCCGGAGCTGGTGGGCGGCGACGCGTGTGCACGCTGGCCCCGCGACCGCGTCGTCTTCCGGACGCTGCTGGAGCTCAGCCGGACGGACGGGCCGGAGCCGGACACCGCTGACTGCGACGACGCGGTGAGTGGACTCTATTGCACTTGTGTTAAGGTCTAGTTTGTCATAATGCCGGAGCTGGTGGGCGGCGACGCGTGTGCACGCTGGCCCCGCGACCGCGTCGTCTTCCGGACGCTGCTGGAGCTCAGCCGGACGGACGGGCCGGAGCCGGACACCGCTGACTGCGACGACGCGGTGAGTGGACTCTATTGCACTTGTGTTAAGGTCTAGTTTGTCATAATGCCGGAGCTGGTGGGCGGCGACGCGTGTGCACGCTGGCCCCGCGACCGCGTCGTCTTCCGGACGCTGCTGGAGCTCAGCCGGACGGACGGGCCGGAGCCGGACACCGCTGACTGCGACGACGCGGTGAGTGGACTCTATTGCACTTGTGTTAAGGTCTAGTTTGTCATAATGCCGGAGCTGGTGGGCGGCGACGCGTGTGCACGCTGGCCCCGCGACCGCGTCGTCTTCCGGACGCTGCTGGAGCTCAGCCGGACGGACGGGCCGGAGCCGGACACCGCTGACTGCGACGACGCGGTGAGTGGACTCTATTGCACTTGTGTTAAGGTCTAGTTTGTCATAATGCCGGAGCTGGTGGGCGGCGACGCGTGTGCACGCTGGCCCCGCGACCGCGTCGTCTTCCGGACGCTGCTGGAGCTCAGCCGGACGGACGGGCCGGAGCCGGACACCGCTGACTGCGACGACGCGGTGAGTGGACTCTATTGCACTTGTGTTAAGGTCTAGTTTGTCATAATGCCGGAGCTGGTGGGCGGCGACGCGTGTGCACGCTGGCCCCGCGACCGCGTCGTCTTCCGGACGCTGCTGGAGCTCAGCCGGACGGACGGGCCGGAGCCGGACACCGCTGACTGCGACGACGCGGTGAGTGGACTCTATTGCACTTGTGTTAAGGTCTAGTTTGTCATAATGCCGGAGCTGGTGGGCGGCGACGCGTGTGCACGCTGGCCCCGCGACCGCGTCGTCTTCCGGACGCTGCTGGAGCTCAGCCGGACGGACGGGCCGGAGCCGGACACCGCTGACTGCGACGACGCGGTGAGTGGACTCTATTGCACTTGTGTTAAGGTCTAGTTTGTCATAATGCCGGAGCTGGTGGGCGGCGACGCGTGTGCACGCTGGCCCCGCGACCGCGTCGTCTTCCGGACGCTGCTGGAGCTCAGCCGGACGGACGGGCCGGAGCCGGACACCGCTGACTGCGACGACGCGGTGAGTGGACTCTATTGCACTTGTGTTAAGGTCTAGTTTGTCATAATGCCGGAGCTGGTGGGCGGCGACGCGTGTGCACGCTGGCCCCGCGACCGCGTCGTCTTCCGGACGCTGCTGGAGCTCAGCCGGACGGACGGGCCGGAGCCGGACACCGCTGACTGCGACGACGCGGTGAGTGGACTCTATTGCACTTGTGTTAAGGTCTAGTTTGTCATAATGCCGGAGCTGGTGGGCGGCGACGCGTGTGCACGCTGGCCCCGCGACCGCGTCGTCTTCCGGACGCTGCTGGAGCTCAGCCGGACGGACGGGCCGGAGCCGGACACCGCTGACTGCGACGACGCGGTGAGTGGACTCTATTGCACTTGTGTTAAGGTCTAGTTTGTCATAATGCCGGAGCTGGTGGGCGGCGACGCGTGTGCACGCTGGCCCCGCGACCGCGTCGTCTTCCGGACGCTGCTGGAGCTCAGCCGGACGGACGGGCCGGAGCCGGACACCGCTGACTGCGACGACGCGGTGAGTGGACTCTATTGCACTTGTGTTAAGGTCTAGTTTGTCATAATGCCGGAGCTGGTGGGCGGCGACGCGTGTGCACGCTGGCCCCGCGACCGCGTCGTCTTCCGGACGCTGCTGGAGCTCAGCCGGACGGACGGGCCGGAGCCGGACACCGCTGACTGCGACGACGCGGTGAGTGGACTCTATTGCACTTGTGTTAAGGTCTAGTTTGTCATAATGCCGGAGCTGGTGGGCGGCGACGCGTGTGCACGCTGGCCCCGCGACCGCGTCGTCTTCCGGACGCTGCTGGAGCTCAGCCGGACGGACGGGCCGGAGCCGGACACCGCTGACTGCGACGACGCGGTGAGTGGACTCTATTGCACTTGTGTTAAGGTCTAGTTTGTCATAATGCCGGAGCTGGTGGGCGGCGACGCGTGTGCACGCTGGCCCCGCGACCGCGTCGTCTTCCGGACGCTGCTGGAGCTCAGCCGGACGGACGGGCCGGAGCCGGACACCGCTGACTGCGACGACGCGGTGAGTGGACTCTATTGCACTTGTGTTAAGGTCTAGTTTGTCATAATGCCGGAGCTGGTGGGCGGCGACGCGTGTGCACGCTGGCCCCGCGACCGCGTCGTCTTCCGGACGCTGCTGGAGCTCAGCCGGACGGACGGGCCGGAGCCGGACACCGCTGACTGCGACGACGCGGTGAGTGGACTCTATTGCACTTGTGTTAAGGTCTAGTTTGTCATAATGCCGGAGCTGGTGGGCGGCGACGCGTGTGCACGCTGGCCCCGCGACCGCGTCGTCTTCCGGACGCTGCTGGAGCTCAGCCGGACGGACGGGCCGGAGCCGGACACCGCTGACTGCGACGACGCGGTGAGTGGACTCTATTGCACTTGTGTTAAGGTCTAGTTTGTCATAATGCCGGAGCTGGTGGGCGGCGACGCGTGTGCACGCTGGCCCCGCGACCGCGTCGTCTTCCGGACGCTGCTGGAGCTCAGCCGGACGGACGGGCCGGAGCCGGACACCGCTGACTGCGACGACGCGGTGAGTGGACTCTATTGCACTTGTGTTAAGGTCTAGTTTGTCATAATGCCGGAGCTGGTGGGCGGCGACGCGTGTGCACGCTGGCCCCGCGACCGCGTCGTCTTCCGGACGCTGCTGGAGCTCAGCCGGACGGACGGGCCGGAGCCGGACACCGCTGACTGCGACGACGCGGTGAGTGGACTCTATTGCACTTGTGTTAAGGTCTAGTTTGTCATAATGCCGGAGCTGGTGGGCGGCGACGCGTGTGCACGCTGGCCCCGCGACCGCGTCGTCTTCCGGACGCTGCTGGAGCTCAGCCGGACGGACGGGCCGGAGCCGGACACCGCTGACTGCGACGACGCGGTGAGTGGACTCTATTGCACTTGTGTTAAGGTCTAGTTTGTCATAATGCCGGAGCTGGTGGGCGGCGACGCGTGTGCACGCTGGCCCCGCGACCGCGTCGTCTTCCGGACGCTGCTGGAGCTCAGCCGGACGGACGGGCCGGAGCCGGACACCGCTGACTGCGACGACGCGGTGAGTGGACTCTATTGCACTTGTGTTAAGGTCTAGTTTGTCATAATGCCGGAGCTGGTGGGCGGCGACGCGTGTGCACGCTGGCCCCGCGACCGCGTCGTCTTCCGGACGCTGCTGGAGCTCAGCCGGACGGACGGGCCGGAGCCGGACACCGCTGACTGCGACGACGCGGTGAGTGGACTCTATTGCATTTGTGTTAAGGTCTAGTTTGGCTGCGTCTCGTCTTCCGGACGCTGTTGGGTTCAGCCTACACCGCTTATATGGAGGACTTGGTGAGTGGATTGTATTAGAGGGATAAGGGATAGTGAATTATACGCGGACTGTGTTAAGGACTAATGTGTTTGCGTGCTGTCTTCCGGGCGCTGTTGTGGCTCAGCTGGACACTTCTTATATGCAGGACTTCGGACACTGCTTTTATTATTTTTTATAAATCATCGCCCTGGCCTTATCCCACTTAGACGGGGTCGTCTCAACGTGTCTTCTCCTTCCACTCACTCCTATAAGCCGTCAACTCTACATTCACTCCTTTCACGTCCATATCATACTTCACGTAATACATCCATTTCTTTTTCAGTCTTCCTCTGCTCGTCTCTTTATCCACAGTCATATTTATCACTCTCTTAGTGACATGCCCTTCTTCCCATCTCTTAACATGCCCAATTGCCCATGCCCTGTCCTGGGGTATCCCAGGGTACGGAGACTGATCCCAATTTGACAATCCTGGTTATTACATTTGAGCGACTGCTATTTGACCTCCAGAACCCTTACAAGGGAAACCAGACATGTTTTGAACGCCTATTTCTTATTATTATTTTCTTTCCATCAGCTTACAACAGAAGAAGTGAAAGAGGAGAAGACAGAAGTCGTGGCTGAAGAGGAAGTGGAGCCTGTTCTTCTGGACCCGAATATTGTGCACGAACTGGCTTCCAAGGGTGATGATGAAGCTCTTACTGCTTTGTTGAAGGTGAGTTTATTTGTCCGGCAATTTTTTTTATATTTAAATGTACCTATTTGCTGATATTCAATTAATGTAAGCGTCTTACTTTTTGTGTTGCCATTTAGTGCCAAGAATCTTAATATATAGAGTTGCAATGAAACGAAGCAATATTTTTAATGAAACAATTTATTCTTAATTCCTCTGTCCGTTTATTTAACGACGCGACTACTGACAGTAGATGATTGACAAAGTTGTTGATGTTCAAAAGTATTTGAACGAGATCATTCCGATTGTATTATAATCATTATTCGTAAAATATACGCAATTTTGATAATTGTGCTATTCGATTTATTACTCTCTTATTTTTTTTCTAAACAAATGTCTATCCATAGATGAATGACAATTTTTCCCATAACCCGGCACATCAATACTCAAAATCAACATGGTGTGGGTTGGATTGTTTTCGCTTAAATACGTCCAACATGCGTGTCAACAAGTGGGCTAGCCAAGATGCCATTTTGCGAGAGCAAACTATGGCTATCGAAGTGTATTATATCACCATCCCGCACACGAAGTATTTGTGTGAGCGGGATGAAGATATAAGTAGCGATAGCGGCCAGGTGTACTAGCCAAAATTCGCATCTTGGCTAGTCCACCTGGCCGGTTACGCCGCAACAAAGCGAGGATTGCGACCATGCCTTTTTCTATACAAATATTATAAAGAGGAAAGGTTTGATTTTTTGTTTGTTTGTTTGTTTGTATGAATTGAATAGGCTCCGAAGAAAAATTCTTTCAATGTTGGAAAGCTACATTCACCCAGAGTAACATAGGCTATATTTTATTCCGGTACGGGAAGTAGTTCCCCCGGGACGCGGGTGAAACCGCGTGACGGGCCGCTACTGCAAATGTCCGGATGTTATTATTGGGGGCGTTTGGCAGAAAAAAGCGTTTGCAAGCGTTTGTAAACAAAATGGCGATTGTTAGCGCAAATGGCGATTGTTAAGCGGTAACACAGTAAACTGACAGTTAGCAAACACGTCCTGGCCGAAAACTGTACAGTTTGCGCTAACAATCGCCATTTTGTTTACAGACGCTCGCAAACGCTTTTTTCTGCCAAACGCCCCCAATAATATGTTATCTGTCATCTGTCCGGCAGCGCTGGCCGCAGCTAGCAGACGCTTGCGACGCGGGCGGTGGCACCGCCCTCCACGCCGCAGCTCGAGCCGGACGAGCGCACTGTGCGGCAGCGTTGCTGGCTGCAGGCGCGAGACCGGACGCCGCCGACGCGGACGGGTGGAGCCCGCTCCGGGCCGCCGCCTGGGCCGGACACACTGAGGTAATCACACTAACCGATACTGTCCGGAAAGATCTTGTCCGGATGCGAAACTGTGGATGCTATATTGTCCGAACGAGGTACGACTGAGCACTGTGCGTGTGACTGTCTGCGTGTCTCGAGCCGGACGAGCGCACTGTGCGGCGGCGTTGCTGGCTGCAGGCGCGAGACCGGACGCCGCCGACGCGGACGGGTGGAGTCCGCTCCGGGCCGCCGCCTGGGCCGGACACACTGAGGTAATCGCACTAACCGATACTGTCCGGAAAGATCTTGTCCGGATGCGAAACTGTGGATGCTATATTGTCCGAACGAGGTACGACTGAGCACTGTGCGTGTGACTGTCTGCGTGTCTCGAGCAGGACGAGCGCACTGTGCGGCAGCGTTGCTGGCCGCAGGAGCCCGGCCGGACGCCGCCGACGCGGACGGGTGGAGTCCGCTCCGGGCCGCCGCCTGGGCCGGACACACTGAGGTAATCACACTGCCCGGATAGATCTTGTCCGGATGAGAAACTGCGGATGCGACATTGTCCGGATGAGGCAAAGTCCGAATGCGACACAGTCCGGATACGACATTGTCCGGATGCGACATTGTCCGGATACGACACTGTCCGGATACAACATGTCCGGATACGACACTGTCCGGTGGAGTCCGCTCCGGGCCGCCACCTGGGCGGGACACACCGAGGTACGACTGAGCACTGTGCGTGTGACTGTCTGCTGGCTCGAGCCGGACGAGCGCACTGTGCGGCGGCGTTGCTGGCTGCAGGCGCGAGACCGGACGCCGCCGACGCGGACGGCTGGAGTCCGCTCCGGGCCGCCGCCTGGGCCGGACACACTGAGGTAATCACACTAACCGGTACTGTCCGGAAAGATCTTGTCCGGATGCGACACTGCCGGATGCGTCATTGTCCGAACGAGGTGCGACTGAGCACTGTGCGTGTGACTGCCTGCTGGCTCGAGCCGGACGAGCGCACTGTGCGGCAGCGTTGCTGGCTGCAGGCGCGAGACCGGACGCCGCCGACGCGGACGGGTGGAGTCCGCTCCGGGCTGCCGCCTGGGCCGGACACACTGAGGTAATTTATTTATTTATTTATATAAACTTTATTGACCACACAAAAGGTACAAAAGGCGGACTTAACGCTAAAAGCATTCTCTACCAGTCAACCTTTAGAAAAACGAAATGTTTGAATGTGACAGTGAGCAAACCAAAACATAATTTTAAAGATAATTAAATTAACAAAGCAGAAGATATTTAGATAATAAACATACACAAATACAATCTAATATAATAAATACATACATACATACACAAACTTAATATTGATGATGATGTCCTGTATAATTAATCAGAAACAGGGAATAAAAATCAATTCCACGTCAGGCTTCTGAAAGAAATTCACGAACCTGCTTTTTAAAAGCAAACTTATTTGGTGCTTTTCTTATACTGTCAGGGAGACTATTCCAGAGACGTATAGCATTGAGAGTAATGTATGGTGTCCGGATGGGAATTATCCGGATAAGGCAGTTCAGAGATGTGACTGTGTCCGGATGTGGCCATGTTCGACTGCGGCCAGGTCCGGCTGCAACCATGTCCGGGTGTGGCCATGTCCGGCTGCGGCCACGTCTGAATGTAGCCATGTCCGGGTGTGGTTACTTCCGGCTGCGGCCACGTCCGGTTGCGGCCATGTCCGGGTGTGGCCATGTCCGGCTGCGGCCACGTCCGGATGAAGGAAGTCCGGAATAGCCGCAATAAAGATCCATAGTATCAACCCACTTTTGGCTACTCTAATAATTCGTTAAGAGTTACAAAATATTGTTGTTTTGCAGGTTGTCGAAGTTTTGCTCGAATTTGGCTGCGATGTAGATTGCGTCGATGCAGACAATAGGACGGCTTTAAGGTAAAACAAACAATAATTATATTATTGATCTTTTAATAGCTATCAATATCCCACTGCTGGGCAAAAGCCTCCCTTTTTTCCGTCAAGTCTCCCTCCCCTCATAAATATTTGCAGTTAAATATACTTTTTAGCTTTATTCGTTATAGTTTTTACATAATTAGAACCTGCCCCGGCTTTGCATGGTGGCAACTAAAATATCTGTGTTTCTCTACTATATCATGCATATATCATTCACATAAACCTTCCCCTTGAATCACTCTCTCTAATTTAAAAACCGTATGAGAATCGGTTGCATCGTCTAAAGATTCAGGCATGTAGGGACAGTCACTTTGTTTTATATTATGTATGTAGTGATTAGTGATTGCTTGCACCATGCGCAATGAGACAGACATATTGGGAAGAGAAAAAATATTGGGGTGAAAATGTGACGTACCCTAGAATACGGTATTTGACTGACAGGTCAAATCACCTACTTTTTTAAATTTCAAAAACGTAACCTTGTAGGAAAAAATGTATGAAATATTGAATCGTGACGTCACAAAGCTGTAGTGTCACAGCGACAGACGCTCCATTGTAATAACCAGGCATGTCAATTCAGGATCATAGTCGCAGCGTACCCTGGGCTCCAAGGCAATCGCCGAGGATGCAACCGGGAGAGGCGCTAGGATGATGATTTCGTATGCAGTTAAATACCCAATTGAATACCAATACAAATTGCAAAACCTTTCTTCTTTATCCCCAGAGCGGCAGCCTGGTCCGGGCACGAAGCGGTGGTCTCCCGGCTCCTGGCCGCCGGAGCGGACCCGGCCCGAGCCGACGCCGAGGGTCGCACGCCCCTCATAGCCGCCGCGTACATGGGCCACGCGGACATCGTGCGCGCGCTGCTCGACGCCGGCGCCGACATCGACCACGCGGACGAGGACGGTAGGTGATGATGATGATGATGATGATGATGATGATCATAGCCGCCGCGTACATGGGCCACGCGGACATCGTGCGCGCGCTGCTCGACGCCGGCGCCGACATCGACCACGCGGACGAGGACGGTGGGTGATGATGATGATGATGATGATGATGATCATAGCCGCCGCGTACATGGGCCACGCCGACATCGTGCGCGCGCTGCTCGACGCCGGCGCCGACATCGACCACGCGGACGAGGACGGTGGGTGATGATGATGATGATGATGATGATGATCATAGCCGCCGCGTACATGGGGCACGCGGACATCGTGCGCGCGCTGCTCGACGCCGGCGCCGACATCGACCACGCGGACGAGGACGGTGGGTGCTGATGATGATGATGATGATGATGATCATAGCCGCCGCGTACATGGGCCACGCGGACATCGTGCGCGCGCTGCTCGACGCCGGCGCCGACATCGACCACGCGGACGAGGACGGTGGGTGATGATGATGATGATGATGATGATGATCATAGCCGCCGCGTACATGGGCCACGCGGACATCGTGCGCGCGCTGCTCGACGCCGGCGCCGACATCGACCACGCGGACGAGGACGGTGGGTGATGATGATGATGATGATGATGATCATAGCCGCCGCGTACATGGGCCACGCGGACATCGTGCGCGCGCTGCTCGACGCCGGCGCCGACATCGACCACGCGGACGAGGACGGTGGGTGATGATGATGATGATGATGATGATCATAGCCGCCGCGTACATGGGCCACGCGGACATCGTGCGCGCGCTGCTCGACGCCGGCGCCGACATCGACCACGCGGACGAGGACGGTGGGTGATGATGATGATGATGATGATGATCATAGCCGCCGCGTACATGGGCCACGCGGACATCGTGCGCGCGCTGCTCGACGCCGGCGCCGACATCGACCACGCGGACGAGGACGGTGGGTGATGATGATGATGATGATGATGATCATAGCCGCCGCGTACATGGGCCACGCGGACATCGTGCGCGCGCTGCTCGACGCCGGCGCCGACATCGACCACGCGGACGAGGACGGTGGGTGATGATGATGATGATGATGATGATCATAGCCGCCGCGTACATGGGCCACGCGGACATCGTGCGCGCGCTGCTCGACGCCGGCGCCGACATCGACCACGCGGACGAGGACGGTGGGTGATGATGATGATGATGATGATGATCATAGCCGCCGCGTACATGGGCCACGCGGACATCGTGCGCGCGCTGCTCGACGCCGGCGCCGACATCGACCACGCGGACGAGGACGGTGGGTGATGATGATGATGATGATGATGATCATAGCCGCCGCGTACATGGGCCACGCGGACATCGTGCGCGCGCTGCTCGACGCCGGCGCCGACATCGACCACGCGGACGAGGACGGTGGGTGATGATGATGATGATGATGATGATCATAGCCGCCGCGTACATGGGCCACGCGGACATCGTGCGCGCGCTGCTCGACGCCGGCGCCGACATCGACCACGCGGACGAGGACGGTGGGTGATGATGATGATGATGATGATGATCATAGCCGCCGCGTACATGGGCCACGCGGACATCGTGCGCGCGCTGCTCGACGCCGGCGCCGACATCGACCACGCGGACGAGGACGGTGGGTGATGATGATGATGATGATGATGATCATAGCCGCCGCGTACATGGGCCACGCGGACATCGTGCGCGCGCTGCTCGACGCCGGCGCCGACATCGACCACGCGGACGAGGACGGTGGGTGATGATGATGATGATGATGATGATCATAGCCGCCGCGTACATGGGCCACGCGGACATCGTGCGCGCGCTGCTCGACGCCGGCGCCGACATCGACCACGCGGACGAGGACGGTGGGTGATGATGATGATGATGATGATGATCATAGCCGCCGCGTACATGGGCCACGCGGACATCGTGCGCGCGCTGCTCGACGCCGGCGCCGACATCGACCACGCGGACGAGGACGGTGGGTGATGATGATGATGATGATGATGATGATGATCATAGCCGCCGCGTACATGGGCCACGCGGACATCGTGCGCGCGCTGCTCGACGCCGGCGCCGACATCGACCACGCGGACGAGGACGGTGGGTGATGATGATGATGATGATGATCATAGCCGCCGCGTACATGGGCCACGCGGACATCGTGCGCGCGCTGCTCGACGCCGGCGCCGACATCGACCACGCGGACGAGGACGGTGGGTGCTGGTGATGATGATGATGATGATGATCATAGCCGCCGCGTACATGGGCCACGCGGACATCGTGCGCGCGCTGCTCGACGCCGGCGCCGACATCGACCACGCGGACGAGGACGGTGGGTGCTGGTGATGATGATGATGATGATGATCATAGCCGCCGCGTACATGGGCCACGCGGACATCGTGCGCGCGCTGCTCGACGCCGGCGCCGACATCGACCACGCGGACGAGGACGGTGGGTGATGATGATGATGATGATGATGATGATGATGATGATGATCATAGCCGCCGCGTACATGGGCCACGCCGACATCGTGCGCGCGCTGCTCGACGCCGGCGCCGACATCGACCACGCGGACGAGGACGGTGGGTGATGATGATGATGATGATGATGATGATGATGATGATGATCATAGCCGCCGCGTACATGGGCCACGCCGACATCGTGCGCGCGCTGCTCGACGCCGGCGCCGACATCGACCACGCGGACGAGGACGGTGGGTGATGATGATGATGATGATGATGATGATGATCATAGCCGCCGCGTACATGGGCCACGCCGACATCGTGCGCGCGCTGCTCGACGCCGGCGCCGACATCGACCACGCGGACGAGGACGGTGGGTGATGATGATGATGATGATGATGATGATCATAGCCGCCGCGTACATGGGCCACGCCGACATCGTGCGCGCGCTACTCGACGCCGGCGCCGACATCGACCACGCGGACGAGGACGGTGGGTGCTGATGATGATGATGATGATGATGATGATCATAGCCGCCGCGTACATGGGCCACGCCGACATCGTGCGCGCGCTGCTCGACGCCGGCGCCGACATCGACCACGCGGACGAGGACGGTGGGTGATGATGGTGATGATGATGATGATGATGATGATGATGATGATCATAGCCGCCGCGTACATGGGCCACGCGGACATCGTGCGCGCGCTGCTCGACGCCGGCGCCGACATCGACCACGCGGACGAGGACGGTGGGTGATGATGATGATGATGATGATGATCATAGCCGCCGCGTACATGGGCCACGCGGACATCGTGCGCGCGCTGCTCGACGCCGGCGCCGACATCGACCACGCGGACGAGGACGGTGGGTGATGATGATGATGATGATGATGATCATAGCCGCCGCGTACATGGGCCACGCGGACATCGTGCGCGCGCTGCTCGACGCCGGCGCCGACATCGACCACGCGGACGAGGACGGTGGGTGATGATGATGATGATGATGATGATCATAGCCGCCGCGTACATGGGCCACGCGGACATCGTGCGCGCGCTGCTCGACGCCGGCGCCGACATCGACCACGCGGACGAGGACGGTGGGTGATGGTGATGATGATGATGATGATCATAGCCGCCGCGTACATGGGCCACGCGGACATCGTGCGCGCGCTGCTCGACGCCGGCGCCGACATCGACCACGCGGACGAGGACGGTGGGTGATGGTGATGATGATGATGATGATCATAGCCGCCGCGTACATGGGCCACGCGGACATCGTGCGCGCGCTGCTCGACGCCGGCGCCGACATCGACCACGCGGACGAGGACGGTGGGTGATGATGATGGTGGTGATCATCGTTTAAAGCTCCGTAACTGCTCAGCGGAGAATCTTTACTCTTAACCAGGAGGGATTATACCATATTGTGGCAGTGAGTGTGTAATTCGGTGCGAGCTACCTGTAGGGATACTTTCCTTTAGAAGAGAGAAGTATTACTCACCATTTGACATTCCAGAATAGTATTCGCATCCGCGTGGATTTCGGACTCCGCAACACAACCATTAGCCTTCCTCGACAATTATACTCGACATAAGACTATGCAATACAAGAATATTTTACAGGAAGCTTACAGGACGAAAAGAGCAATTTGGCCTATGCACGATATGCCGAATTTGGTAGGCATTAAAATTGACTTGTTATCTGAATGTACTACATATCCACTATACAATTCGCCTTTGAAATATTTGCAGTATATTTTGTTTCAGTTTTCATCAACATTGAAAAGTGATACAAAAAAAGAAGTTGTTAACATACCAAAATATTCATCTAAATGCATTGGTATACAAAAGCCCAAGATACACAATCAACTCTCAAAAACGTCCCCAAAAAATAAGTGCAGAATGCACTTATTTCAAACAGTCTTGCAACGACCGCGTCATCCCTTTTGAAAACAATCTTAACTAATCTGCATAAGGTTTAATTTGCAAATTCGCCGAGTTTTTGGTGACAGTATTGACTGTTACTTTTGTTCGAGACTGTGCATCTTGGGTTTTTGTGAATCAATGTCTAGATGTACACTATTTGCTCCCCACAGGTCGCACAGCACTATCAGTGGCCTCCCTCTGCGCTTCGGGCGGCGCGTGCGCAGCCTTACTCCTAGAAAGGGGGGCGGACGTCACAAAGGCGGATAGAGATCGCGCAACCCCCCTACTTGTGGCGGCTTTTGAGGGGCACACGTGAGTACAGAATAAACGTTTATACAATGTAAAAAAACATAAGAAGAGATAACGCATTAAAGCATTTAAATACTGGCTGAAGTACTAGTTAGATGGCATGTTTAATTGGTAACAAAATGTTTTTTTTTGACTAAGTTGCCCATCTACGTAGTGTTCATTATCGATATTTATGTATATGAGAAGGGATACCAAAGTAACTTTTGGTCCTTCGAGCCGGATGAAAGTCGTCACTTTTGTGTAATTTTGATATATCGAGAACTGGACGCAAACCAATATACTAATGTAATTGGTCTTAAGTGCCGTTTTAATTACAGTAAATAAAAAATTAGGTATTGAAGTCTCAAGTCGGATTTTTAACTACTTTTGTCATACTGTACCTGTATGCTTGATTGTAGTTACTCATATTGTTCCCTCGACCAATAAATGCACCGATTTTATCAATTATATTGGTCCTTCGAGCCGGATACTTACTAGTAATCCTGGACCTTCGAGCCGGATATTTGCTAATAATTCTGGTCCTTCGAGCTGGATACCTATTATAAATCCTGGTCCTTCGAGCCGGATCGACTCTTATGTTTGCTTATGTTCAGAGAGATCTGCGAGCTCCTCCTCGAAGCCGAAGCGGACGTGGAAAGCGCAGACGCGTCCGGTCGCACGGCACTGTGGGCGGCGGCGTCGGCGGGGCACGCGCGCTGCGTGCGCCTGCTGCTGTTCTGGGGCGCCTGCGTCGACGCCATGGACGCCGAGGGGCGCACCGTGCTCAGCACCGCCGCCGCGCAGGGTGAGTGTGCGCCGAGCACTGGGGACTGACGCACCGGGGACTGACGCTGTGTCGCACGACTGTGTGGGCGGCGGCGTCGGCGGGGCACGCGCGCTGCGTGCGCCTGCTGCTGTTCTGGGGCGCCTGCGTCGACGCCATGGACGCCGAGGGGCGCACCGTGCTCAGCACCGCCGCCGCGCAGGGTGAGTGTGCGCCGAGCACTGGGGACTGACGCACCGGGGACTGACGCTGTGTCGCACGACTGTGTGGGCGGCGGCGTCGGCGGGGCACGCGCGCTGCGTGCGCCTGCTGCTGTTCTGGGGCGCCTGCGTCGACGCCATGGACGCCGAGGGGCGCACCGTGCTCAGCACCGCCGCCGCGCAGGGTGAGTGTGCGCCGAGCACTGGGGACTGACGTACTGGGGACTGACGCACCGGGGATTGACGCACTAGGGAGTGACGAACTAGGGACTGACGCACCGGGGACTGACACACTAGGGACTGACGCACTGGGGACTGACACACTGGGGACTGACGCACTAGGGACTGACGCACTAGGGACTGACGCACCGGGGACAGACAAACTGGGGACTGACACACTGGGAACTGACACACTTTGGACTGACGCACGGGGGACTGACGCACTGGGGACTGACACACTGGTGACTGACGCACAGCGGACTGACGCGCTGAGGACTGACACACTAGAGACTAACGCATTGGGGACTGACGCATTTGAGACAGATGCAACGGGAACTGACGCCCTAGAGACCGACGCACTAGGGTCTTATACAGAGATGATATAAATGCGAAATACACTAGGCTGGCACTCTTACGAAATAAATGACATAAAATTCACAGGTTTCCTTCTAGCAGAAAGAAGAATAGATTACCGAGTAAAGAGTAGAAGATAGTAGAGGACTGATAATTCAATTTTTAATGGTTCTTCAACATGGGAATGACTATTGCAGTATCTTAGCTTCAACCCACATTCCATCAGATGACATAACACCACATTCATAGGCATTTTGTTAAAAATCAAAATGTATTTCCCAGGTAATGTGGAGGTTGTGAGACAACTCCTGGACAGAGGCTTGGATGAACACCACAGAGATAATTCCGGTTGGACGCCGCTACACTACGCTGCTTTTGAAGGTACAAATAAATACTAATAAATCCTTGTTATCGCAATTTTTCGTCACATGTTCTGTTATTAATTATTGCTTTACTAAGGACACATTTTTTAAAGAAATTATTCTTATCATCGCTATTTAAGACAACCTTTTCCTTTTAATCGCTGTTTAGACAGTTTTTTCCGATAATAGCTGTTTTTGAGTTACAAAATTCCTTATCGTCGCTCTTTTAAGACACATTTCCCTTTTACCGCTACCTTGGTCACCATTCCTTATTATCGCTATTTTAAAACGCACCACTCCCATTGTTGTCGCTCTTTTAAGACACACTTTATCTCATTATCGCTGTCTTTATTAACATTATTCTTTATAATCGCTGTTTTTAGTTACATTGTTCTTTATTATCGCTGTTTTTAGTTACATTATTCCTTATAATCGCTGTTTTTAGGCATTTCACTTGCTCGATACACTCATATTTAGACCCATTATTCCTTCCGCAGGGCACATCGAAGTCTGCGAGGCCCTCCTCGAAGCTGGTGCCAAAGTCGACGAGCCAGACAACGACGGCAAGGGTGCGCTGATGCTGGCCGCGCAGGAGGGGCACACGCGCCTCGTGGAGCTGCTGGCCGACACCTGGGGCGCGCCCGTGGACCAGCGCGCGCACGACGGCAAGACTGCGCTCAGGTAGTGGGGGTGAACTAGTCAACTAGTGGGGGGGGGGGGGACCAGACGACACCTGGGGCGCGCCCGTGGACCAGCGCGCGCACGACGGCAAGACTGCGCTCAGGTAGTGGGGGTGAACTAGTCAACTAGTGGGGGGGGGGGGACCAGACGACACCTGGGGCGCGCCCGTGGACCAGCGCGCGCACGACGGCAAGACTGCGCTCAGGTAGTGGGGGTGAACTAGTCAACTAGTGGGGGGGGACCAGACAACGACGGCAAGGGGGCCCTGATGCTGGCCGCGCAGGAGGGGCACACGCGCCTCGTGGAGCTGCTGGCCGACACCTGGGGCGCGCCCGTGGACCAGCGCGCGCACGACGGCAAGACTGCGCTCAGGTAGTGGGGGTGAACTAGTCAACTAGTGGGGGGGGGGGGACCAGACGACACCTGGGGCGCGCCCGTGGACCAGCGCGCGCACGACGGCAAGACTGCGCTCAGGTAGTGGGGGTGAACTAGTCAACTAGTGGGGGGGGACCAGACGACACCTGGGGCGCGCCCGTGGACCAGCGCGCGCACGACGGCAAGACTGCGCTCAGGTAATCTTTGGTTTCCTAGCATAGCGGTGCCGTCATATAGCGGACGTAACGTAATAAAGTGGAAATTTAACTCTTTGAACATTCAACAAATATGTATGAATTAGTTAAATTAGATTAGTCAACTATTGAAGTATTCGTTTTGTGTAAGTGCTAAAATTACGCTGGATTTTTGTTTTATTCTCATTATAACTTGTACTGACCTTTTCAATCTCCTTCCAGACTAGCAGCCCTCGAAGGTCACTTCGCGACCGTCCGCGCCCTCCACACGCGCGGCGCCGACGTCGACGCGCTCGACGCGGACCGACGCAGCACGCTCTACGTGCTCGCACTGGACAACAGGCTGGCGATGGCGCGCTACCTGCTCGCCGAGTGCGCCGCCACGCCGCACGCGCAGGACAACGAGGTACTAGTGCTGACTAGTTGAACTAGTGTACTCGTGTTACTAGTCGACGCGGACCGACGCAGCACGCTCTACGTGCTCGCACTGGACAACAGGCTGGCGATGGCGCGCTACCTGCTCGCCGAGTGCGCCGCCACGCCGCACGCGCAGGACAACGAGGTACTAGTGCTGACTAGTTGAACTAGTGTACTCGTGTTACTAGTCGACGCGGACCGACGCAGCACGCTCTACGTGCTCGCACTGGACAACAGGCTGGCGATGGCGCGCTACCTGCTCGCCGAGTGCGCCGCCACGCCGCACGCGCAGGACAACGAGGTACTAGTGCTGACTAGTTGAACTAGTGTACTCGTGTTACTAGTCGACGCGGACCGACGCAGCACGCTCTACGTGCTCGCACTGGACAACAGGCTGGCGATGGCGCGCTACCTGCTCGCCGAGTGCGCCGCCACGCCGCACGCGCAGGACAACGAGGTACTAGTGCTGACTAGTTGAACTAGTGTACTCGTGTTACTAGTCGACGCGGACCGACGCAGCACGCTCTACGTGCTCGCACTGGACAACAGGCTGGCGATGGCGCGCTACCTGCTCGCCGAGTGCGCCGCCACGCCGCACGCGCAGGACAACGAGGTACTAGTGCTGACTAGTTGAACTAGTGTACTCGTGTTACTAGTCGACGCGGACCGACGCAGCACGCTCTACGTGCTCGCACTGGACAACAGGCTGGCGATGGCGCGCTACCTGCTCGCCGAGTGCGCCGCCACGCCGCACGCGCAGGACAACGAGGTACTAGTGCTGACTAGTTGAACTAGTGTACTCGTGTTACTAGTCGACGCGGACCGACGCAGCACGCTCTACGTGCTCGCACTGGACAACAGGCTGGCGATGGCGCGCTACCTGCTCGCCGAGTGCGCCGCCACGCCGCACGCGCAGGACAACGAGGTACTAGTGCTGACTAGTTGAACTAGTGTACTCGTGTTACTAGTCGACGCGGACCGACGCAGCACGCTCTACGTGCTCGCACTGGACAACAGGCTGGCGATGGCGCGCTACCTGCTCGCCGAGTGCGCCGCCACGCCGCACGCGCAGGACAACGAGGTACTAGTGCTGACTAGTTGAACTAGTGTACTCGTGTTACTAGTCGACGCGGACCGACGCAGCACGCTCTACGTGCTCGCACTGGACAACAGGCTGGCGATGGCGCGCTACCTGCTCGCCGAGTGCGCCGCCACGCCGCACGCGCAGGACAACGAGGTACTAGTGCTGACTAGTTGAACTAGTGTACTCGTGTTACTAGTCGACGCGGACCGACGCAGCACGCTCTACGTGCTCGCACTGGACAACAGGCTGGCGATGGCGCGCTACCTGCTCGCCGAGTGCGCCGCCACGCCGCACGCGCAGGACAACGAGGTACTAGTGCTGACTAGTTGAACTAGTGTACTCGTGTTACTAGTCGACGCGGACCGACGCAGCACGCTCTACGTGCTCGCACTGGACAACAGGCTGGCGATGGCGCGCTACCTGCTCGCCGAGTGCGCCGCCACGCCGCACGCGCAGGACAACGAGGTACTAGTGCTGACTAGTTGAACTAGTGTACTCGTGTTACTAGTCGACGCGGACCGACGCAGCACGCTCTACGTGCTCGCACTGGACAACAGGCTGGCGATGGCGCGCTACCTGCTCGCCGAGTGCGCCGCCACGCCGCACGCGCAGGACAACGAGGTACTAGTGCTGACTAGTTGAACTAGTGTACTCGTGTTACTAGTCGACGCGGACCGACGCAGCACGCTCTACGTGCTCGCACTGGACAACAGGCTGGCGATGGCGCGCTACCTGCTCGCCGAGTGCGCCGCCACGCCGCACGCGCAGGACAACGAGGTACTAGTGCTGACTAGTTGAACTAGTGTACTCGTGTTACTAGTCGACGCGGACCGACGCAGCACGCTCTACGTGCTCGCACTGGACAACAGGCTGGCGATGGCGCGCTACCTGCTCGCCGAGTGCGCCGCCACGCCGCACGCGCAGGACAACGAGGTACTAGTGCTGACTAGTTGAACTAGTGTACTCGTGTTACTAGTCGACGCGGACCGACGCAGCACGCTCTACGTGCTCGCACTGGACAACAGGCTGGCGATGGCGCGCTACCTGCTCGCCGAGTGCGCCGCCACGCCGCACGCGCAGGACAACGAGGTACTAGTGCTGACTAGTTGAACTAGTGTACTCGTGTTACTAGTCGACGCGGACCGACGCAGCACGCTCTACGTGCTCGCACTGGACAACAGGCTGGCGATGGCGCGCTACCTGCTCGCCGAGTGCGCCGCCACGCCGCACGCGCAGGACAACGAGGTACTAGTGCTGACTAGTTGAACTAGTGTACTCGTGTTACTAGTCGACGCGGACCGACGCAGCACGCTCTACGTGCTCGCACTGGACAACAGGCTGGCGATGGCGCGCTACCTGCTCGCCGAGTGCGCCGCCACGCCGCACGCGCAGGACAACGAGGTACTAGTGCTGACTAGTTGAACTAGTGTACTCGTGTTACTAGTCGACGCGGACCGACGCAGCACGCTCTACGTGCTCGCACTGGACAACAGGCTGGCGATGGCGCGCTACCTGCTCGCCGAGTGCGCCGCCACGCCGCACGCGCAGGACAACGAGGTACTAGTGCTGACTAGTTGAACTAGTGTACTCGTGTTACTAGTCGACGCGGACCGACGCAGCACGCTCTACGTGCTCGCACTGGACAACAGGCTGGCGATGGCGCGCTACCTGCTCGCCGAGTGCGCCGCCACGCCGCACGCGCAGGACAACGAGGTACTAGTGCTGACTAGTTGAACTAGTGTACTCGTGTTACTAGTCGACGCGGACCGACGCAGCACGCTCTACGTGCTCGCACTGGACAACAGGCTGGCGATGGCGCGCTACCTGCTCGCCGAGTGCGCCGCCACGCCGCACGCGCAGGACAACGAGGTACTAGTGCTGACTAGTTGAACTAGTGTACTCGTGTTACTAGTCGACGCGGACCGACGCAGCACGCTCTACGTGCTCGCACTGGACAACAGGCTGGCGATGGCGCGCTACCTGCTCGCCGAGTGCGCCGCCACGCCGCACGCGCAGGACAACGAGGTACTAGTGCTGACTAGTTGAACTAGTGTACTCGTGTTACTAGTCGACGCGGACCGACGCAGCACGCTCTACGTGCTCGCACTGGACAACAGGCTGGCGATGGCGCGCTACCTGCTCGCCGAGTGCGCCGCCACGCCGCACGCGCAGGACAACGAGGTACTAGTGCTGACTAGTTGAACTAGTGTACTCGTGTTACTAGTCGACGCGGACCGACGCAGCACGCTCTACGTGCTCGCACTGGACAACAGGCTGGCGATGGCGCGCTACCTGCTCGCCGAGTGCGCCGCCACGCCGCACGCGCAGGACAACGAGGTACTAGTGCTGACTAGTTGAACTAGTGTACTCGTGTTACTAGTCGACGCGGACCGACGCAGCACGCTCTACGTGCTCGCACTGGACAACAGGCTGGCGATGGCGCGCTACCTGCTCGCCGAGTGCGCCGCCACGCCGCACGCGCAGGACAACGAGGTACTAGTGCTGACTAGTTGAACTAGTGTACTCGTGTTACTAGTCGACGCGGACCGACGCAGCACGCTCTACGTGCTCGCACTGGACAACAGGCTGGCGATGGCGCGCTACCTGCTCGCCGAGTGCGCCGCCACGCCGCACGCGCAGGACAACGAGGTACTAGTGCTGACTAGTTGAACTAGTGTACTCGTGTTACTAGTCGACGCGGACCGACGCAGCACGCTCTACGTGCTCGCACTGGACAACAGGCTGGCGATGGCGCGCTACCTGCTCGCCGAGTGCGCCGCCACGCCGCACGCGCAGGACAACGAGGTACTAGTGCTGACTAGTTGAACTAGTGTACTCGTGTTACTAGTCGACGCGGACCGACGCAGCACGCTCTACGTGCTCGCACTGGACAACAGGCTGGCGATGGCGCGCTACCTGCTCGCCGAGTGCGCCGCCACGCCGCACGCGCAGGACAACGAGGTACTAGTGCTGACTAGTTGAACTAGTGTACTCGTGTTACTAGTCGACGCGGACCGACGCAGCACGCTCTACGTGCTCGCACTGGACAACAGGCTGGCGATGGCGCGCTACCTGCTCGCCGAGTGCGCCGCCACGCCGCACGCGCAGGACAACGAGGTACTAGTGCTGACTAGTTGAACTAGTGTACTCGTGTTACTAGTCGACGCGGACCGACGCAGCACGCTCTACGTGCTCGCACTGGACAACAGGCTGGCGATGGCGCGCTACCTGCTCGCCGAGTGCGCCGCCACGCCGCACGCGCAGGACAACGAGGTACTAGTGCTGACTAGTTGAACTAGTGTACTCGTGTTACTAGTCGACGCGGACCGACGCAGCACGCTCTACGTGCTCGCACTGGACAACAGGACTAATTATTTGTGTCATTCATAAATGGACTGATCTAACTATTTGAACTTGTTATCTTATTTTACTAGTCGAACTGTTGGACTAGTTGAACTAGTAAATAATTATAATTTGTAGTATTTACGGAGTAGTCAAATTGGTCGAGTAAATCTGTTAACTAGTGTTACTAATTGACCGGTATAACTAGTTTAACTAGTGGTAGTGTCACTCGTGCAATTTTCTGTTTGGATTGTGTGAAGTATTATGTATTATAAATTGACAGGCCCGTTGGTCGAGTGGCTAGAGACCCTGGCTACAAAACCAAGGGTCGTGGGTTCGAATCCCGCTAGGGGCAAATGTTTGTGTGATGAACATCGACATTTGTACTCGAGTCATGGATGTTTATAAAAGTATTTAAGTATGTCTATCCGTTCCCTAGCTTCCATAGTACAAGCTCCGAGCTTAGTTTTGGGCTAGGCAATTGGTGTGTTAGTCCAAGGCATTTATTTATTTATAAGAATACTTAATGGTGCTAGATATGTTTAAATGTGACTTTCATTAAATTAATCTATTGTTTTAGGGCCGAACTCCTCTGCACGTCTCGGCATGGCAGGGGCATACGGATATGGTCAATTTACTCATTAAAGTCGGTAGGTATTGTAGTTGTTTTGGAGGACGTATTTCTAACTATAAATTTTAATCCGCCTTTTGTAAAAAAGTATGTCTTGCGATAAAACTTGAACGGAGAATGCTGTGTACGCCTATAAAAGGCATATGTACTTGAATTTAAGTTTAAACTGCCTCTATAAATGTGTTTTGTATGTATGCTGTTGTTGTACCTTATTAAATAAATAAGAATAAAAATGAAATAAAATTAAAAATAAAACTTAAATAAATAAAAAAAGCTCGTTGAGACAACAGCCTAAGTCAGATGATTAAGTTTTTGGTCTTGCTTAAATTTTCGCCAATTGTTTTAATTATCGAACGAAAAAAAAAAAGATTTATTTTGTGGTCGCCAGCCAGTATTTAGCAAGCGATGATTAAGCCAAAACCCATATTTATAAAGAAAACATGATTTCAAATGATGAAGGCCTTGGTCCTGCAGTGGGGCATTAATATGGTGATACTTTATTTTGTTTTTTACTACAAAATTGATCAATAACGATAACAATTGTCTCTCACCACAGGAGGAGCAGAAGTGGACGGGCGCGACCGCTGCCGGCGCACGGCCTTACACGCCGCCGCCTGGCGCGGTAGGGCTGCGGTCCTGCGCGCGCTGCTGCAGCACGGCGCTGACCCGGCTGCTGTATGCACGCAGGGGGCTACGCCACTGGGTGAGATGTAGTATAGAGTAGAGAGTTCGACCAACAACCTAGGCTTCCATACCAGGAGGCGCAGAAGTGGACGGGCGCGACCGCTGCCGGCGCACGGCCTTACACGCCGCCGCCTGGCGCGGTAGGGCTGCGGTCCTGCGCGCGCTGCTGCAGCACGGCGCAGACCCGGCTGCTGTATGCACGCAGGGGGCCACGCCACTGGGTAAGATGTAGTAGAGAGCAGAGCCAGCGTAGATCGTCACTCCATTTGGCCTGAGGGTGTCCTACACTGTGCTTTGAGATACTTGCTGAAACGCGGTATCCACTCCGGAACTCGTTTATCCCATCGGTTGTTGGTTCTTGCCGGAGCCGACCCGCCGCCGTCTGCACGCAGGGGGCCACGCTACTGGGTAAGCCAGAGTATAGTGTAGAGAAGCCAACGAACTACCCAGGGCTTCTAACCAACTGTCGAAATTAGGAAAAACAGCGTAAGGAAACCGGCACACGACTCAAGAGAGAGAGAGAGAGAGGGAGGTAGAGAGGGAGAGAGAGAGGGAGGAAAGGGGAGAGAGAGGGTGGATCTCTATCGCGCTCACACATCTGTGTGAACTATCTAGTTCGTGTGCGTTGACGAATAGTTGTCAGAGTAGTATCTTAGCTAGCCTACTAGAGCTCATTTACCCCAACGGGCGCGACCGCTGCCGGCGCACGGCCCTACACGCCGCCGCCTGGCGCGGTAGGGCTGCGGTCCTGCGCGCGCTGCTGCAGCACGGCGCAGACCCGGCTGCTGTATGCACGCAGGGCGCCACGCCACTGGGTGAGATGGACTAGATAGCAGTGGGAGCAACTCCTCCTCCAGACTCCAGACTCTTAAGTAATGTGGAATACGACTCAAGAGAGAGAGCGAGGGCTTTCCATGTAACCCGATTCCTCGGCGACTCGCATCCAGCTCCTGCCAGCCATCTTGCGCAGATCGTCACTCCACGTAGCTTGAGGGTGGCATCATCATCAGACTATTGGTGGACGTAGGCCCCTCCTAGGGCTCTACATTCACCACGCCGCCGCGTGGCGCGGTAGGGCTGCGGTCCTGCGCGCGCTGCTGCAGCACGGAGCTGACCCGGCTGCTGTGTGCACGCAGGGGGCCACGCCACTGGGTGAGATGGAGTATAGTGTAGGGAGATCGACCAACAACCTAGGGCAACCAGCTGATCGGTGAAGGAAAACAACGTGAGGAAACCGGCGCAAGAATCAAGAGGAGACTCAGAAGATGGAGATCTCTATGGCGCTCACACATCTGTGTGAACTATCTTGTTCGTGTGTGGGTTGGCAATATAAGGCGCGACGAAAACGTTGACGCGTTGAAGCATAGTCGTCATAGTGGTATCTTGGCTAGAGTCTTGTCGGTTCATTCCGGCGCACCGCCTTACACGCCGCCGCCTGGCGTGGTAGGGCTGCGGTCCTGCGCGCGCTGCTGCAGCACGGCGCAGACCCGGCCGCTGTATGCACGCAGGGCGCCACGCCATTGGGTGAGATGGACTAGATAGCAGTGGGAGCAACTCCTCCTCCTAGAGTTGAATTACTCATAACTGGACTCATCATCATGGACATAGGTCCACCCATAGGCTGGTGGTGAATGTAGAGCCCTAGGAGAGGCCTATGCCTCTCCTAGGGCTCTACATTCACCACGCGGCGGCCTGGCGCGGCCGGGCTGCCGTCCTGCGCGCAGAGGGCTACGCCACTCGGTAAAATGTACTGAATTGCCGCGAGACCGAGCAACTTTAACCCTTATAAGGAAATATCGTTGTATCGGAACTACTCCTTATAGTCCGGTCAAAATAGACATTCCAGTTTGCATTAATTCCCACACAGCTGGATTTTTGTGCAGGCCTTGAATACGTCATTACAAATGATATGTCAAAATTCCCCATCGATCCCGCTTGTGCGTTGTTTTTTATTCGTGGTCAAAGGGCCCAAATTTGCATTTTTTTCTTAAATCTCTGAAACTAAAAGAGCTATCGAAAAATGGTTCAGGAAAAGTTTATAGATCGTAAAATTGTCTACCTAAAAGATCTCTACATTTTTCTTCTACAAAGCAGCGCTGTCGAGATATTGTGACTTTAAGCCGCAGGAAAGTCGTATTTTCGAGTAGCCCACATTATGCAATTACATTAAATTGGGTTGAGTAGTTTATCTGGTGCAGGTGGCAATTAAGTATGGATTGGCTCGAAACTATTATTTACCAATTTCCAGCCCCAATTTTTAGGATTTAGTTCATTGAAGTCAAAAAAGACAAAATGACGTATCAAGCTTGCATTCATTCCCAACAAGCGGGACTTTTGTGCAGGCCTTGAATACGTCATTACAAATGATATGTCAAAAGTCCCCATCGATCCCGCTTGTGCGTTGTTTTTTATCTGTACTGAAAATCTTCGGATCCTATTCCTAACCTTTCTGGTAGTCAAACCTCAATGGTCCCCATAGAGACTTTTACTCCTTAGATGAAATAGGATCGATTGGCGCGAAAAAAAATTTTGGAATTTTCAGTACAAATTGCTGAAATAGGTAATTTTTTTTTTCATGCCAATCGATCCTATTATAAGTTAGGATTAAAAGACTTTAGGGGACCATTTGAGGTTTGAGTACTAGAAATGTCAGGAATCGCAAAAAACTTTTCCCATACATTTTGTACTGAAAATATCAATTTTTTTTTTCTCGCCAATCGATCCTATTTCATCTAAGGAGTAAAAGTCTCTATGGGGACCATTGAGGTTTGACTACCAGAAAGGTTAGGAATAGGATCCGAAGATTTTCAGTACAGATAAAAAACAACGCACAAGCGGGATCGATGGGGACTTTTGACATATCATTTGTAATGACGTATTCAAGGCCTGCACAAAAGTCCCGCTTGTTGGGAATGAATGCAAGCTTGATACGTCATTTTGTCTTTTTTGACTTCAATGAACTAAATCCTAAAAATTGGGGCTGGAAATTGGTAAATAATAGTTTCGAGCCAATCCATACTTAATTGCCACCTGCACCAGATAAACTACTCAACCCAATTTATTGTAATTGCATAATGTGGGCTACTCGAAAATACGACTTTCCTGCGGCTTCAAGTCACAATATCTCGACAGCGCTGCTTTGTAGAAGAAAAATGTAGAGATCTTTTAGGTAGACAATTTTACGATCTATAAACTTTTCCTGAACCATTTTTCGATAGCTCTTTTAGTTTCAGAGATTTAAGAAAAAAACGCAAATTTGGGCCCTTTGACCACGAATAAAAAACAACGCACAAGCGGGATCGATGGGGAATTTTGACATATCATTTGTAATGACGTATTCAAGGCCTGCACAAAAATCCAGCTGTGTGGGAATTAATGCAACCTTGAGTCTTAATTTTGTCTATTTTGACTGGATTATTAGTGGTGATGTGGATTGGTGTCACAATCCTCTTATTCTCAGACTAAGGGAAAATAGTTCCTACCTTAAATAGAGCCTTATGACCTCGACTTCATACCGGTCGAAAACCAGTGATAAATTAAAGAGATAAATTTATATTTTTCGCTAATTTAATCTATATTTTTCTTCAGGTATCGCGGCTCAAGAAGGTCACGAAGAATGCGTCTTATGGCTGTTGCAGCATGGAGCTGATCCATTACAAGCTGATCATTGTGGTGAGTTAGTTTTAAATAAATATTTCACAACATCACCTACATTGATCTGACTCCGTGTTACGTATCTTAAGCACTTGTGTTACAGACATCAGAATCAATAGTGGTATCACAAATATACTTAAGTAGATACAAATATATCCTATTTTAGAAATGAACTAGCAGTCCAACACTCGGTTTCACCCGCGTCCCGAGGGAACTACTTCCCGTACCGGGATAAAATATAGCCTATGTTACTCAGGGTGAATGTAGCTTACCAATGGTGAAAGAATTTTTCAAATTTGCCAAGTAGTTTCGGAGCCTATTCAATTCATACAAACAAACAAACAAACAAAAAATCAAACCGTTCCTCTTTATAATATTTGTATAGACATACAAAACTTTTCTCGTTATAATCTTAGTAAGTATAGAGTGTAGATGAAAATATCGTGATTGATTTCACAGGTCGTACCCCAGCCAAAGTAGCCTGGAGGGCCGGTCACGCGAACATCTGCCGAGTCCTAGAACGCTGGGGGGCGACGCACGGCACCGGGGGCCCTCCCGCCCCCTCTGCCCCCGCTGCCCCCAGCGCCCCCCAGCCAGACGCGCCCCCTGCTAGACCGCCTAGTGCAGGTTAGTGTTTTTAGAGATATAGAATAGTCTTGATCAAATTGCCAATGTGGTACAGCCAAAACAGAATCATAGTCTCAGCAAAGCCGCGATGACGCAAGGAGACTAAGGCTCGCTTTGGGTCAAGCCTGCATACTCTTAGGTAGTCATCTATTGAGTCTTAAAACCCTGGGGGTCACCCACTCCTTGTAGTCAGTCTGTAGTTATAGTCACTTAGTAGTATATTAGACATCTGCCGAGTCCTCGAGCGCTGGGGCGCGACGCACGGCACCGGGGGCCCTGCCGCCCCCTCCGCCCCCGCCGCCCCCTCCGCCCCGCAGCCGGACGCGCCCCCGGCTAGACCACCGAGTGCAGGTTAGTGTTACTATAAAAATAGAGACTAGTCTGGATCAAATTGCCAATGTGGTAACCAGCCAAGCCAAAACGGAATCATAGTCGCAGCAAAGCCGCGATGACGCGAGGAGACTAAGGCTCGCTTGGGTCGAGCTTGCATACTCTTAGGTAGTCATCTATTGAGTCTTAGAACCCTGGGGGTCACCCACTCCTTGTAGTCAGTCTGTAGTTATAGTCACTTAGTAGTATATTAGACATCTGCCGAGCCCTCGAACGGTGGGGCGCGACGCACGGCACCGGGGGCCCGCCCGCCCCCTCCGCCCCCGCCGCCCCCTCCGCCCCGCAGCCGGACGCGGCCCCCGCTAGACCGCCCAGTGCAGGTTAGTGTTATAAGAGACTAGTCTTCATCATCATCATCATCATCATCATCATCATCATCAGCCTATCGCAGTCCACTGCTAGACAGATGCTTCTCCTAGACTAGTCTTGATAAGTGTCATAGTCGCAGCGAACCCTGGGCTTCAATAAAAGAAGCCGAGATAGACGCAAGGAGACTTAGACTCGCTTTAGGTATATGTGCCTGCATAATAAGTAATTGTCATCTGCCGAGTCCTCGAGCGCTGGGGGGCGACGCACGGCACCGGGGGCCCGCCCGCCCCCTCCGCCCCCGCCGCCCCCTCCGCCCCGCAGCAGGAGGCGCCCCCCGCTAGACCGCCCAGTGCAGGTCAGTGATACTATGTAGTCTTGATCAGTGCCAATATAGTAACCAGGATTATAGTCGCTGCGAACTCTGGGATCCGCAATAGATGACGCCGGCGTACACGAGGAGACTTAGACTCGCTTTGGGTCGACGCGCCTGCATAGTTATTTTGTGTCATCTACCGAGTCCTAGAGCGTTGGGGAGCGACGCAAGGCGCCCCGTAGCAAGACGCGCCCCCAGCTAGACCGCCTAGTGAAGGTTAGTGTTATTAGTTGTTATTAAGTATTTAATTAATGCGTATGACGGAATACGGCCTAGTCCCGCCTCCAGTTATAACGTGTAGAGACTCGAGATATGGCACGATGTTTGAAAGATACCTACCAGTGTACACCTTACTGGCAACGTCTCTGGGTAAAGTCACTTAGTAGCACCTATATTAGACATCTGCCGAGTCCTCGAACGCTGGGGCGCGACGCACGGCACCGGGGGCCCGCCCGCCCCCTCCGCCCCCGCCGCTCCCTGCGCCCCGCAGCCGGACGCGCCCCCGGCTAGACCGCCCAGTGCAGGTTAGTTTCATTAGGGACTAGTCTTCATCATCATAAGCCAATCGCAGTCCACTGATGGATATATGCTCCTCCTAGACCAGTCTTGATCAGTGTCATAGTCGCAGCGAACTCTGGGCTTCAATAAAAGTAGCCAGATAGACGCAAGGAGACTTAGACTAGCATCATCATCATCATCAGCCTATCGCAGTCCACTGCTGGACATAGGCTACACTAGTCTTGATCAGTGCCAATGAATTAACCAGCCTGGTCTGATCAGTATCATAGTCGCAGCAAACCCTGGGCACCGCAATAGATATAGTCACTTAATAGTGTATAAGACATCTGCCGAGTCCTCGAACGCTGGGGGGCGACGCACGGCACCGGCGCGCCTCCCGCCCCTCCACCCCGCATCAAGACGCGCCCCCCGCTAGACCGCCTAGTGCAGAGGTGGAATTCACAAAGCGCAAATGTCATAATCTCACTAGTACTAAATTCCTACAGTCGCTGATGACACAACCGTGAGATTATGACATTTGCGCTTAGTGAATCGCCCCCCCAGTTAGTGTTAATAATACCCTCCTAGACCGGCTTCAGCCACGGCGGCCAATCTTACGATCAGCCAGGAACGCAGGATATAGTGCATATCGTGCACGTGCGCAAGCACAGGTGCACTCCTTACTCCCCAACTTTCTGTTCTACTTCACGTCACATCTTTTTATTTCCACTAGCTATGTTCAATAATTATCTACATTTATGAAATGCAATAAAAAAACATGGCTTAAACTTCTTTAAAACGATACAATAGATATACTATATTTTACGTTATACAACAATCGATGCTTAGGACCTCATAGGCCTATTAGACTATTTAATAGGATATATAATTTGTAACCTTTTCTTTTACCCCCAGGTTCACCAGACTACAAGAGGAGGAGTGTTCACAGTTCAAACTCTACTAAATCTTCTTCCAACCTCACTGGAGGGTCTGGACGATCACACGACCAGCCGGAGCAACCGCAGGATACTCATGAGAAGGTAAATAATATAAATACATGTATAGGTATAAACGATGATTCGGCCTTCCCGAATCTAAAATCCCTACTAATATTAGAAATGCGAAAATATTTCTGTCTGTCTGTCTGTAACGCTTGACCGCTTAAACCTCTTAACCGATTTTGATGAAATTTGGCACAGGCCGCCTTTAGAGCCTGAGAAAGAACATAGGCTGCTGCCTTTTATTGCGAAAAAAAGGTACCAGAAATCTACGCGGGTGAAGTTGCGGCTGCTAGTATAAATATATTTATATTTTAATTTTAATAAAATATGCATGCTGATTTAGTGGTGACAGGATGAAAGTGCTATCCCGTTATTTTACCACCTTGTAATATGTACTCTTATTTGGAAAGAACACATTTACAGACCACCTATCTTTAAGTCATTAAAAAATCTACACACATTTTAATAGTGTTGAAAAATATTATTTATATTCTCAGGCCAACAGAGCGA